>CM044018.1:9966662-10364162 GCA_024085815.1 Flaveria linearis
GGGTTTGGTGTTTGTGATAAGTAAAGCCGAGGGAAGAAGAGAGGTTTGTAGGGGTGGTGATGTTTGCTGGTACAACCGAAGGGAAGGGGGTAGAAGGTGGAGTGCCGGTGGTTTGTGGTGTTTGATGATATCCCGAGAGAGAAAGAGGGTAGAGAAGATGGGTTGGTGTGTGTTTGAAATTACAAGATGAGGAGAGTCATATAACCTTTTGGTTGACTAGCTCCTTCCAACATCATGATGGTGTTTTATTCCCTAGCTATGGTGAGTCACCACATAGCTAGCAAGGTGGCATTTCATGAGGACAACAAGAGAAGGTGGCATCGGTTAGGGTAGAGGTGGCGGGTTATGGGTTGGGTTTTGACTTCTAGGTGTGAATAGAGAAGATACTACAAGCTTGTGATGATGAAGATTCCCCAATTCTCAACTTACGGTCCATTGGTTTTTGTGTGGAACAAAGCAAAATCCCGGGGGTAGAGGGGGTGGTTTAACGGGAGTGGTTTGGGGTGGGTGGTTTGGGTTAATAACCGGTATGGTTTTGGGTGTGAAGAAACCGAGGGGTATGGGTGGGTTGGTAAGGTGGTGGTTTTTAGTTTTTAAGTTTTAGGTTATTGGTTAGTGTAAATTTGATTTAGTTAAGTTTTGTTTTAGTAGGTTTGTATGTATTTGTATATGTGCCCGTAAGTTTATATATATATATATGTATATATACTGATTTAAGTTATGTATATCAAAATATGTTACTTAAATGGTCTTTTATAAACCTATAGCATATAATCATACGCATATTAAATATACGTGTGAGTTTGGTTCGTGTATTAGATGATATACAAACATGCATACGTAAAAGTTTGTATATTTACACACGTGGGTATGCATTTCAAGCTTATAAGCGTACGTATATACGTAAACTACAAATATACATACATGCATGTAACATGCATACGTAAAATATATACACATAACATTTTTATAATTAATAACAATCATATACCTATATAATTAATTTTAAGGTTGTTACATTCTTCCCCCGTTAAAAGAATTTCGTCCCGAAATTCAGTGGAGTATGCTTTAGATATTTAAATAAGTATTACCTCCAAATAGGTGGGGGTACTTCTTTTTGATTTCATCTTCTCTTTCTCAGGTGTATTCTGGTCCTCTTTTTGCATTCCACTTGACTTTTACTATAGGAATCTTACTTCTCCTTAATTTCTTTATTTCTTTTCCTACTATAGCTATTGGTTCTTCTACAAAATGCAATTTCTTATCAACTTGTATTTCTTGCATTGGCACAACCAGATTTTCATTGGTTAAGCATTTCTTGAGGTTAGACACATGAAAAGTGTTATGGACTTCACTTAGTTCTTGTGGTAATTCCAACCTATATGCCACAGGACCAATTCTGTTAGTAATTTTAAATGGACCAATATACCGAGGATTTAGCTTACTGGGTTTTCCGAATCGAAAGATTCCTTTGGACGGTGATATCTTCAGGTAAACCCTGTCACCTACTTGAAATTCCAAGGGTTTTCTTCGTTTATCTGCATAACTCTTTTGTCGATCACGTGCTGCCTTTAATCTGTTCTTGATGTCAGAAATTTTATCTGTAGTTTCCTGGATTAGTTCAGGACCTGTGAGCTGCTTTTCTCCTATTTCGTTCCAACATAATGGTGATCTACACTTTCTTTCGTATAGAGCTTCAAATGGAGCTACTCCTATACTAGAGTGGTAACCATTGTTGTATGAGAATTCTATTAGAGGTAGATGACTATCCCAACTTCCACTAAAATCTAGAGCACAAGCTCTTAACATATCTTCCAAAGTTTGTATAGTTCTTTCACTTTGTCCATGTGTCTGTGGATGGTAAGCTGTACTGAGGTTCACTTGCGTTCCTAAGGCTTTTTGTAGGGTTTGCCAAAACCTAGAGGTAAACCTACTGTCTCTATCTGATATGATGGATAGGGGAATTCCATGTCTGGATACAATTTCCTTTATATAAATCCTTGCCAGTCTTTCAATTTTATAATCCTCACGTATAGGTAAAAAAGTGAGCTGACTTGGTCAATCTATCCACTATAACCCATATTGTGTCATAACCATTCCTGGTTCTTGGTAACTTGGTTATAAAATCCATTGTGATTTGGTCCCACTTCCATTCTGGGATTTCTGGTTGCTGAAGGCATCCTGCAGGTCTCTGGTGTTCTGCTTTTATTCTAGAACGTACATCACATTGTTCTACAAACTTTCCAACTGATCCCTTCATTCCTGGCCACCAATATTGATTCTTCAGATCCTTGTACATTTTGTTATTCCCAGGATGTACAGAATATCTTGTCTTATGAGCTTCTTGTAGAATTACTGTTCTAATCATTTCATTATCTGGTATCCAAATCCTGTTCTTAAATCTTAAGATTCCATCTCTTCCCTCCTCCAACTCTTTTAATTGTCCTTTTAACTTTGACATGTCTTCTTGTTGAGCTTCCCGAATCTGACTTAATAGATCTGACAGTAGTTCCATTTTCATAGCACGTACCCGAAGAGGTTTACTTCTTTCTTTTCTGCTTAACGCATCAGCAACTACATTTTCCTTACCGGGGTGGTACTTGATCTCACAATCATAATCACTTAGTAATTCCACCCATCTTCTTTGTCTCATATTCAACATCTTCTGATCAAAGATGTGTTGTAGACTTTTATGATCTGTATAGATGATGCATTTTGTTCCGTACAGATAGTGTCTCCAAATCTTTAATGCAAATATTACGGCTCCTAATTCTAGATCATGGGTAGTATAATTCTTCTCACTACGCCTAAGCTGTCTAGACGCGTATGCAATTACTTTATCTTTCTGCATTAAGACATATCCAAAACCTTGACGAGATGCATCACAATATACAACAAAATTATCTGTTCCTTCTGGTAAAGCTAGTATAGGTGCACTACACAATTTTCTTTTGAGAAGTTCAAAAGCTTCATCCTGTTTTTCTCCCCACACATACTTTTTGTCTTTCTGGGTCAGTTCTGTCAGAGGTTGAGCTATCCTTGAGAAGTTTTCTATAAATCTTCTGTAATATCCTGCTAAACCTAAGAATTGCCGTATCTCTGTTGGGGTTTTTGGAACTTCCCACTTTTTAACTGCTTCTATTTTAGCTGGGTCAACTTGGATTCCCTTCTGATTAACTACGTGTCCTAGAAATTGCACTTCCCTTTTCCAAAATTCACATTTTGAGAATTTTGCGTATAACTTTTCCTTTCGTAGTAATTCCAAAGTTAACCTTAGGTGCTGCTCATGATCTTCTTTATTCTTAGAATAGATTAGGATATCATCTATGAATACTATTACAAACTTATCTAAATAGGGTTTACATACTCTATTCATTAAGTCCATAAATACTGCAGAAGCATTGGTTAAACCAAATGGCATCACAAGGAATTCATAGTGTCCATATGTGGTTCTAAAAGCAGTTTTTGATATGTCATCATCCTGAACTCTTAATTGGTGATACCCAGATCTTAGGTCTATTTTGGAGCAATAACTAGATCCTTGTAATTGATCAAATAAGTCATCAATCCTAGGGAGAGGATACCTATTCTTTATAGTAACTTTATTTAATTCCCTGTAATCAATACACATTCTAAATGTTCCATCTTTCTTTTTAACAAATAGAACTGGTGCTCCCCAAGGTGACATACTAGGACGTATAAATCCCTTATCTAATAATTCCTGTAGTTGGCTCATAAGCTCTTTCATTTCAGTTGGTGCTAACCGATAAGGGGCTTTAGCAATAGGGGCTATTCCGGGCATTAATTCTATTTTAAATTCTACCTGTCGAGGGGGTGGTAATCCAGGTAGTTCATCTGGAAAGACATCAGGATATTCTTTTATAACAGGAACGTTTTCCAATTTTCCCTTATCAAGTTTTGTATCAATTACATAAGTTAGAAAAGCTAAACATTTCTTATTTAAACGTTTCCGAGCTTTTTCACAGGAGATCAATTTTATCATTTCATTGGACCTATCACCATATATGCTTAAGGTTTTATTTCCCTTAATCAACGGAAATTTTACCATTTTCTTATCACAAATGATTTCAGTATGATTTTTACTTAACCAATCCATTCCAATCATAACATCAAATCCCTCTAACTTAATAGGAATTAAATCTATATAAAAACAATTATCATCAAGATTCAGAATGCAGTTAGGGATGATTTCATCAACTTCTATCACTTTACCATCAGCTAATTCTATCAAATAATTATTACTTAATTTATCAGATATCACACCTAGTGATGGTCTAAAGGTATGCGAAACAAAACTGCGAGTTGCTCCTGTATCAAATAATACTTTGGCGTACTGGTTATTGATAAGGAACGTACCCGTTACTGTTTCTGGTTCGTGACGAGTTTCATCCGCTTGCATCACAAAGGCTCTTCCACGAGGGTTATTCTGGTTCATAGAAGCCTTGCCCTTGCGTTGCGGACATTCGTTGCGAAAATGATTTTCACTGCCACACTGAAAACAGACAGTTTTAGGGTTGGCGGGACTTTTGCAGTCTCGGACGACATGGCCTCTCTTTTTGCAGTTGTAACAAATTACAGCCATACAGTTTCCTGTATGATACTTTTGACAGACGTTACATTGAGGCTTATCCATTTTCCTTCCTTGAGCTGTTCCTAAGAAGTTCCTGGGTGAAGGTCGGGTTACTTTCTTTTGAGGGTTTTCCCCAAATCTCCTTCCAAAGTGATTTTCATTCCACTTCCTCTTTTCTCCTATCTGGGGTTTGCTTAGTGATCCATTCCTGATCATTTCATCAGTTAAGCTTCCTGATAGGGCTACTACTTCCTGAAAAGTTTTGGCTCTTGCAGATTTTACCAGTCCTCTTATCTGTGGTACTAGTCCCCAAATGTATCTTCCTATCCTCTTTGTTTCTGGGGTTATTTGGTAAGGTACTAGCCTAGATAATTCATTGTACCTATCGGTATATTCCCGATGTGCTGCACCTTTCATTTCTAAGGCTAGGAATTCAGTTTCTAATTTTTCTATCTCATTATAGGGACAATATTTTTCTACTACCAGTTTCCTGAATTCTTCCCAACTTATTTTATTCATAATATCCTTACCTTTAGTGAGTACTTCCATCTTCCACCAGGATTGGGCTTCCCCTTTTAATGAGTGTGAGGCAAATAAGGCTTTGCAATTCTCAGCACAATTGCTGATTTCTAAAACTCCTTCTATCTCGTCCAGCCATCTTAAAGCTTGCATAGCTCCTCCTTTTCCATCAAAATCCCGAGGTTTACAAGACATAAAAGTTTTGTAAGAACATCCTCCAGAAAATTCTACTGGAATTTTTATTTCATGACGTTCTCCAAGGTTGATGTTTTCAGGTTCTTCTGGTTGCCGTGAGGTGTTTCCTATGTTTAAGTTTTGCTGGAGCTGGTTTATTAGAGTAGGTAAGGTTGCTTCTAGCTGCTGGGCTATCATTTGGGAAATTCTGTCACTTTTATTGGTGTCAGTGTTTACAGGTGTTTCTTCCCCAAGTCGGGTTCTAGGCCGTCCCACTCGAGCTGTTCTTCTGATAGGTTGACTGTTTCTTTTGGAGGCATGATTCACTATAGTGAATTCATAACGTTAGTATGTTAATAAAATATTTCAACACAAATCATTTTCACACATAATCAAACAAAATACTTAGTCACAGAAATACATATATCATTTAAGCTCTTATTTTACTTTATTCTAAGTTAGACTACAATCCTCTAATTCTTGCGAATCCATTCCCACATTCTTGCAAAGATGTTCTTTTTAGGTGCCTTGAGTTTCTTAATGTCTTTCTGGATCTTCCAGATTCCTAGTTGAATCTTCTTGAGTTTCTTAAGGGTCTGCTTGGCTGTTTTTGCCTGATCTAACTCTTGTTGTCTGGTTACCTCATCTTTATCTTTGGGAGTATCAGACTGAGAGTGTTGTATTTCCATATCTTCAGTTTGTTTAATTATAACCCTGTCTCCACGTCGTACTTTCTTCCTAGGAGTCTTAATTATATATCCTCCTACCTGTACTGGGGCACGTCGGATATAGAATTTTGGTTTTACTTCCAGTTGAGGAGTTTCCATATCTTGCTGGGGTTCTGGTGCAGGTGTTATTTCCTCAGAGTTGCTAAGGTCAGAGTACTTGATAGGACCAGTTTCCGGAAGATAATTATCTGAATTCATGCTGTCCAACTGTTCTTATAATAATTCTTAATTAGTTAGTCATATATTATAACACAAAATTATAATCACAGAGTTTACACATACTTATCACATAATCAAATTAATTTGAGCTTATGGTTATAGTCTAGGTATTGTTATGATACCTAATTCTCTATAACCAATGGCTCTGATACCAACCTGTCACATCCCGGCGGAAGCGCGAAACGATGTTCGGGAGTGACTAGTTTTTATCAGAGTGCATTAATTATAACAGAATAACACGTAGAAATATTATTAAGTAAAACAACAACTTAAGACATGCTTTATTTCATAATATTCGAAGTTACATCATATTACATAATATATCAAAATCGATGTGACAAATTACAACTAAATTAAACTATAGCATGTCTTTCAAACGCGGTGGAAATGGGCATCCACGTACACACTAAAGTCAACGATGTTGACTGTTAGGGTGACACAAACCCTTCCCACGATTTTTCCCCAGCCATTATGGACGTCAAAACTAAAATCAAATGAATTAGTCATCTTTCCCTGAAAAAGCACACTTAATAAAGTCAACAAAGATGTTGGTGAGATTCATAGGTTTATATAACAAAAGTTATTTTGTTGATGTATTAGTTACAACCAAACCTGCACAAACATAATCATACTATCACGAAATAATTCACAAAATCGAGTAATATTGCATCCTAACCCTCATTCCGGTTAGATACAGGGAAATAGTAACTAACCCTCATTCGGTTGATACTAATTCTCCTAAGTAGCGCTACTAATATTACCAGACGGTTCCTCATTCGAACTAATGGTTGTATCACAAATGACAGTAAGTAACTCAAGTAAATCAAAATAATACATCAACCAAAAATCGTATGCTTTTTCTCTCAAAACTTTACTGAATATCAAAACGGTTGGAAAATGGGGCTATGAACTCACCGTATCTTCCCACTTGAACCTAATAAGACAGTTCACAGTGTTAGATAATACTTCAATATTTTTCTGGTTTTCATTGACTGTAAAAGGTAAATGGATTTTTGTAGAGAAACACTTTCGGGCCTCAAAAATTCCCTTTTTAATTGTTTCTATATAATAATGGTAACTTACTTTATAAGTTACAAAAATAACTCAAAAATAGGTCCTGACTTCTAAAATTTACCAAAATATTACAGAAACTTGTTTAATTTATTTAGTGTTTCTTGTATTTTTTATGGTATTTATCTCCCAACAGATTATTTATTATAAAGTCTACAAGATTACAAGAATTCATAATAAATATCTACTGGAGCTAATAAATTCCTATATTTTTATAGTCAACTTTTAATATTAGATATAACAACATATAATTAAATCACAGTCCAAGTCTAATCAGAACAGTTTATGTAATTTTTCACAATAATCCCAATATTCATCAAAATAGTCACTATTGTCCAATAATTCCTCATAAATTCATAGAATTTCTTTCAATAGTCCAATATCATCATATAATTTTTGTAGAGTCCAATTATTAACAGATTATTTTCTGTGAATTTCATAAGGTTTCCAATAAATAGTTAGAAATAGTTTCTATTCATGAAAAATTCCAAGATTTTTACAGAAGGTTTTTTATACAGAACCAAACATGATATATTTATTCCATAGTCCAAATCGTAATATAACAGTTTCTGTAATTTTCTTAATAATCATAATATTTAGCAAAAATGGTTATACTATTCCATAAATTATGAGAATTATATATCCTGTACTATGTGTTGTACTATTCTGTTTGTGATTTTATCCAAATTTATTATATCCTTTAACTATTTATTACGATTTATCTGTTGCAGAACATATAAAAATTCGTATTTTAATCATAATAAGATATAAAATTCTAAAATAAAACCAGAGGCTTTTATACCTTTAAAGAATCATGCTGAGATTTTATCAGAATTTTCCCGAATTTATTTATATTTTTGGGCATTTCTTCTATTTTCTATTCTAAAATAATTTATATAAATTATTTTGTTTATTAAAATTATACCAAAATCTCCAGTTTATTATTTTAGTATAAAAACAAGAATTTTCCATGTTTATTCCCACAATTGCTTTCATTAAATATTTGTTTTGATTTTTCTTACTATTTATGTTATAAATTTTATAAAAATTCAACTATATCTTTATAAAATACAGGTTCCTGGATTTTGGAACCTTGTTACTTATAATTTGAAATTTCAAGCTTCCCAAATGGGTTTGAGATGATTACATCCATCTTATATATATACATATCAATATGTATGTATATATATATGTTTTGTAACATAGATGTAATCTAATATTTTTATTTACCTTAGAAGAGGTGTTTGATGATGTTCTTCACTTCTGGAAATCCAAAGACAAGGTACCGAGGTCGTGGATGGTGCTGGTTGTTGATGATTGTCGGTTTGGTGTGGATCGGGTGGTAGGGTTTGGTGTTTGTGATAAGTAAAGCCGAGGGAAGAAGAGAGGTTTGTAGGGGTGGTGATGTTTGCTGGTACAACCGAAGGGAAGGGGGTAGAAGGTGGAGTGCCGGTGGTTTGTGGTGTTTGATGATATCCCGAGAGAGAAAGAGGGTAGAGAAGATGGGTTGGTGTGTGTTTGAAATTACAAGATGAGGAGAGTTATATAACCTTTCGGTTGACTAGCTCCTTCCAACATCATGATGGTGTTTTATTCCCTAGCTATGGTGAGACACCACATAGCTAGCAAGGTGGCATTTCATGAGGACAACAAGAGAAGGTGGCATCGGTTAGGGTAGAGGTGGCGGGTTATGGGTTGGGTTTTGACTTCTAGGTGTGAATAGAGAAGATACTACAAGCTTGTGATGATGAAGATTCCCCAATTCTCAACTTACGGTCCATTGGTTTTTGTGTGGAACAAAGCAAAATCCCGGGGGTAGAGGGGGTGGTTTAACGGGAGTGGTTTGGGGTGGGTGGTTTGGGTTAATAACCGGTATGGTTTTGGGTGTGAAGAAACCGAGGGGTATGGGTGGGTTGGTAAGGTGGTGGTTTTTAGTTTTTAAGTTTTAGGTTATTGGTTAGTGTAAATTTGATTAGTTAAGTTTTGTTTTAGTAGGTTTGTATGTATTTGTATATGTGCCGTAAGTTTATATATATATATATATGTATATATACTGATTTAAGTTATGTATATCAAAATATGTTACTTAAATGGTCTTTTATAAACCTATAGCATATAATCATACGCATATTAAATATACGTGTGAGTTTGGTTCGTGTATTAGATGATACACAAACATGCATACGTAAAAGTTTGTATATTTACACACGTGGGTATGCATTTCAAGCTTATAAGCGTACGTATATACGTAAACTACAAATATACATACATGCATGTAACATGCATACGTAAAATATATACACATAACATTTTTATAATTAATAACAATCATATACCTATATAATTAATTTTAAGGTTGTTACATGTTGGTAGATACATATGTGTACGCAGCTGAATACGTATATGTAAGCAACGCGTATATTGTTTGTGTAGGGGGTTTTATGGACGAAGAATAAAAGAAAATGTTGGTACATACATGTAAAGAAGGTGTGAGTTATTATGTATTTTTGAGTTTATTTGTTTGTAAATTCATATGTGCAATCATCTGTATACGTATATGTAAGCAAAGTGTAATTTGTTTGTTTAGATCTTCTTAATAACCTAGAATTAAAATATTGTTGGTAAGTGTACATAAGCAATTGCTGAGTTATTTGATTTATATGCATTTCTTATTGTTTGTTTGTAAAGAAGGTGTGAGTTATTATGTATTTTTGAGTTTATTTGTTTGTAAATTCATATGTGCTATCATCTGTATACGTATATGTAAGCAAACTGTAATTTGTTTGTTTAGATCTTCTTAAGAACCCAGAATTAAAATATTGTTGGTAAGTGTACATAAGCAATTGTTGAGTTGTTTGATTTATATGCATTTCTTATTGTATGTTTGTAAAGAAGGTGTGAGTTATTATTTATTTTGAGTTTATTTGTTTGTAAATTCATATGTGCAATCATCTGTATACGTATATGTAAGCAAACTGTAATTTGTTTGTTTAGATCTTCTTAAGAACCCAGAATTAAAATATTGTTGGTAAGTGTACGTAAGCAATTGTTGAGTTGTTAGATTTATATGCATTTCTTATTGTTTGTTAGTATATACATACGTGTAAACAGATGGATACATATATGTAAGCATACTTTAAATGGTTTGATTAGGTCTTTTTTATAAACCAGATTGTAAATAATGTTGGTACGTATATGTAAGTAAGTTGTGAATACTTTGATTGCTATGCTATTTTAAATTTGTTTTTTTACTACGTTTCATGTAGATGTCATCCGGTAATAGGAGGAGAAGTGGGAGAATTGCCTTGCACTATACCTTTAATAAATTTAAAAACACATTGTCTGATCCTATCTTTGTTGGTGATAATGAAGAAGGATCCAAAATGAAAGGTTAATATCATTTTGTATTATAAACATATGTTTTTTTACAATTATTCTACTTAATAAACTATTTGCCATTGTGTTTGTTGATAAATGAATTTTAAATTTCTGATGCGTGTCTTATGAATACAGGAATAGATACTGAATCAAAACAGGGGAGTGCTGATAAAAAAAGCATTGGTACGAAAGAAATTAAAGCCACCTATTGTAAGATGTAAATTTAAATACGTTATTTAAGAACAGTGTTCTACGTATACGAAATATGATTTTATTCTATGTAAACAGTGGCTAATCATAGGATAATTGATATTGAAAAGATGAAGGTGATTGAAGAAGTGAAGGCGAATCTGTTACGAATAAAGGAAATTATGAGCCTCACTAATGGTATTTGATTTTGATCAATATAAATATGCTTAATGTAACAATGACAACCTAGAACATGTATGATATTCTTAGTTGTGAATATGTAGATGAATCAAAAGAAAAGAAATCTACATCAGGAGTAAGTTCAAAAAAGGGAAAGAATGTCGGAGAAGGTATGTACTCAAATTGTAATAAAAAACCTTATATTTATATTTGCTATCTATGTGATATTTCATGTCGTGTTACTCTTATGTACGTAACCTTTCCGGTAACAAAGTAGATACATGTAGCTATACAAAAATACCAAGTGTATGATCATGAACGAACTATACGTATATGGATATATTTTATGAAAAGTCATGTAAAATACCAAAAGGAAAACAAGTATGGAATGTAAGGAATAATGAATCTAATTAATAGTAATAGAACGAAATTAATATGTAAAACATCTTAACCATATACAACCTCACTTACTGGAGCATGAAAAAAATGTTCAACCGAAAGGGACTAAGAGAAAAGCAATAAAAGATGTTGGAAAAGGTATTTATTTATTTGGAACTATACATATACGTATGATTATGAGTATTATACTCCTCTTATTAATATAATATTAGCTAACAATATATTTTGTATTTATTTATATGTAACAGATAGACCAGAAAAGAGTAATGGTAGGAAGTTTAAAAAGAAGAAGAATGTACATGATAGTGATTATGATGGAAGTGAGTATGATGATGAAACAGAAAAGAGTAAGGTGGAAGCTATTAGTAAGTGGTTTGGTATTCGCACACTTTCATCACCACATCAACTTTATAATGCTATTAAGAAGATGAACAAAAGGCAAAGAGATTGTGTAAGGAGCATGGGGTTTGGTAAGATTCTAAAGTTTAATGTTGATGGTATACCAGAGAAACTTGGGAATTTTGTGGTTGACTGTTTAGATACACGGAAAATGGTGATAAGAGTAGGAAATTCAGAAATTGCAGTTGACAAGGATTCTATTTATAAATTAATTGGAATACCAAACAAGGGAATAGATGTTAGTAATCTTGAGTTACATAACGACGAACATCTGATTTACAAGATCTGGAGAGAACATTATGGAAAAAGGAGTATTGGCACATCTGAGATAGTATAGAACATCATTGAGGATCAATATGAAAACTATATGGTCTTTAGACTAGACTTTTTGATACTTTTCTACAACACCATGATAGAGTGTTGTAAGAATGGGAAATGCAAATACGGGGTTTTAGAATATATTAAGTTAGCAACAGATTTGAAATATTATGACTGGTGTGCGTACATAGTTGAAGCCATTAGAGTATGCAAAAATAACTAGCAAAGGTGTAACTTGAAGTCGCATTTTGTTGGACCACTTACAATATTAACGGTATGTTAGTATTTTGTTATATTATAAAGTTAGTTAATTTTAAATATGTAGTTATATGAATTATGAAGTAAACTGCTCATAGTTGATGTGTTACGAAGTAACAAATAAATAATGTAATATTTTCACATATGTTACGTATACGTAAAACATAAAATGCTAAAAACGTTATATCACTTACATATACGTACATTGTTAAGGGTGATTACATTATGAATAATGGCATGTGTAAGTATATTTAAAATAGAATATTTTTTCTTTTAGATATGCAGCTTCTTTATGTTGATCGTGTTTCATGCCCGGGCATCGACGATGACAGATGCATGAGCCCAATCGAATTCTGGAGCAAGGAGAACCTCAAAAGACGTGAAGAGGAGGAAATAAAAAGTGGTGGTTTCGGGTTGGGTAAAATTAGAGAACAGTTCGATGTGGAAGAAAATCATGATAGTGACCCTCCTGTGCAAAAACATGAAAAGACTTCAAAAAAAAATGATGATGATTCTGGATTAATAGTTTTTGACAGGAACACTTTGACGGTATGGGAACATTCAATGTATATTAATATTATATAAACTAAAATTCACTAGTTCATGTTATCTTAATTTGTCATTATACAGGGACATCTAGCTATGATTGATTCAATTTATTCATTCAATTTGAATGACAAGAAAAATTTAGAGAGGGCACTACTGGATGCGAAAGAAAAATTTCCAGAAAGTATTGAAGTGGATGGTTTTATCAAAAAATATGAGGAATTGTATAAGGATTGTGTTTCAATAAAAGTGAGAGATTCTAAATAAGCGTGTGATAAATCTAATGAAGCAGATAATGAGGGGGATGAGATAAGAACACCACAGGTTGTATCAAAGGAATATGAAGTACCCGGTGCATGGACACATGATGTGACATCCGTCACCAAAAGGTCCATCAATTAACGTGTTTCTATTATCTTATCTTCAATTGGTCATTCCTCATCTTTATAACCTATTCGTGTGGATATCATATTTTCTTGGTTATCTTTTACACATGTAATATCATTGTTTGCAACATTATCACTTAAAACGTTTACAAATATCACCACGGACATCATTAAATATGTTATGTTAGATAATATTAACGTCATTAATAACATCATTTTCAAGATACAAACAACATTAAATACTTCCCTATCATTAGTATAACTAGCCCATTTACGTCGTTTTCAACCGAAATAAATTTGGGAACTCAAGGGCTAAGTGCAGGGACTAAATTTGACAAATTGCCAAACTAGGGCTGGGTATAAATACCCAAATACCAGCCATAGCCTTCATAACTTCTTCTTCTTCATCTTCTTCTTCTTCACCTTTCTTCCTCCTCCTTGCACCAAAACCGCCTCGTTTAATCTCGTTTTCATCGGTGAAACCTCGACTACAGCCTAGACTACACGCTTTTAGCAGGTAGACGACCTTGGTCGTCCATTTTTGCTCATTTTACTTCTACGATTTCTAGGGTTTCGGGTGCTCGGGTTCAACCCGAGCACAAGAGGTCGTATGGGTGCGTGTGTTGCCTTTCTGAGTGTGCATCTTGCTTAGATATGTTAGATAAGTGTTTCTGGAAGTCCTTGTTATGTGAAACCCGTGCACGGAGCAGCCAAAGGCTGCTCAGCACCTCCAGCTGTTGCAATCTGCTTCTGGGCGACTGGGTCTGTCACGCGACTGAGCCGTGCAACTGGGCGTGTCGTGCGATTGAGTCCATGCGATTAGGTCTGTCATGCGACTGAGTCCAAGCAATTGAGTGAGTCGTGCGACTGAGCCCATACGATTGTGTATGTTGTGCGATTGAGTCATGCGGATGAGTATTGGCATACGATTGAGTCAATGCGGATGAATGTGTGCGACTGTGTGTATCGCACGACTGAAGGTCCAGTCGCACAAATGAAAGTTCAGTCGTATGAATGAAGCTAATTCGTACGAATGAAGGCTGAATTGTGAGAATGGAAGTTGAGTGGTGCGATTGGGTGCTGTGTGGTACGACTGAATGCTTAATCGCACGAATGGGGGTTCAATCGTGCGAATGAAGCTGATTCGCACGATTGAGAGTTGATTCATGCAAATGGAGTGTCCAGTCGTGCGTCTGGTCCTTTCGTACAACTGGAGTCATTGTGCGTGAATTCTTCCTATGTGTGGTATGTGTAGTCGTGTGATGTTAAGGTGACATCGACACGGTTGTCATTGCTAATGACGATCTTTAAGATTAACACTATCAAACTCATTAATGCTATATCAAATCAAATCAACTTAACATTTTACAAATAGTAACAAACGGTCCATAACACAAGTGCTAACTAAGTGTTCCTCTAACAACAATAACACTTTTACACAAATATCATCTACAATGGCAACATTTCTAGTACTTAGATATACATAAGATCTATTGTGCATGCTTGTGTGCAAGTGTTACCCATGACCGAACCGATACGACCTGACCCAACTAAACAGTGTTATTAACAACAAGCATATTATTAATGCTTAACATAACTGTCAATAGGTGATTGACCGTTCATACATACATACAAGTTTGGGAAGTTACATCATACATACTTACCACTTACCAAGTGAGTTTCGTGGCCCCTTTTTATGCTTATACAATGTTTTAATCTTTTACAAACATGGGGGAAAAGTATGCTCACCCGTTTTCTATGTTGTATAACTTACATACAATTTACATACTTCGAATCAACGTGATACTGTTTTGTGAGTACTTATCTGATGCATACATGAGTTGCTGTGTGGTTCTTTCTTACAACCATTTAATTCCGGTGTTGGAACCGACGGATAGGTATTGGTAGTACTACTGGGTTGACACCCCCACCCTTAACAGATGGTTACTTGTGAGTACCATCACACTGCCATGTCACACCCCGGGCCCAGAGAGGCGGGACGTAACAATTAGCAAACAATAACCAAAATGCAGCGGAAACTAAACGGTTTATTTCATAATGTCACATGATATTTACATTAAAATATTGGCTTTGTTTCCCATTTCACAAGGTGCTTCCATCTATGATCTATAGGTGTCGTGATCAATCTCTCGGTGAATATTTCTTGAGGCTTTGACAACTAAGGCTTCTAGGCTCAACTTGTGTCTTTAAGCTCTACCCACGTATCATGCATCGGATTGGGTAACTTCTATAGCTCAACTATTCTCCCTAGCTGTACCTGAAGACATGCTCAAAAAGAAAAAGTGTCAACTAAAAAGTTGGTGAGTTCAAGTGGTTTTGATTCAGAAAATAAAAGGGACTCATAAAGTCCATATATTAAAGTATTGTATCTATTATAGCTGTTGTGGGATCACAATCAACCCTGCACTCAGTCCCGGCTTGCCTCTTCTAAAGTTATGTTGTACCGGTTAACCCCGCAGGGAGAAGCTGAGCCCCATAGCAGGTGGACCGTACCTGCCAGTAAGGTCCACGTTTGTTTCTTATAAAACCTGTCACATGCCACAACGACCCTTTCGGATCTCCAGTGGGGGTACCTCCCTGTAGCGGGAGCCACTGTGTGTGGGGGATTCCCCAAATAGATCTATCCACATAAACAAGCGGTTCACAGAAGAATTAATGATTGTGATTCATGTATCAGCAGGTATCAACAAGTCCACGACATAGCATTATATAATATCACAAAATAATATTTTCAGCTTTAAAAATAAAAATAGAGCATGCTTCATCCCCAAAAACTAAAATAAAAAGGGGACACGAGAACTCACCTTGTGTCCTTATATAAATTCAGAGCTCGATGAAGAAAAGTGATGATCACCAACAAAGTAATCCTAACTAGAACATATAAGATTCACGTTTAGAATTAGCATGATGTTATTACATGCGTGCGGTTGAGCTCTTTAGTTGACTTTAGGTTGGTGATTAGTATCATTAGTGTATTTTAGCTTCTTGTGTATTTGTTAATTGTCATGAATTAACTCGTGTACATTAGGTTAGTTGATGCACTTAATCAAGAATTGAGTCTTAGCATGAAGGATGTAGAGAAATCAATTTATATCATGGATTCCAAATCTTTATAAATAACTTACATTGACGATGTAAGCTATATAAAATGTTTCAAGTGACGTTCATAATGTTCACGTTTACATCATAATAGTTAATTGGTTGACACTAAAGTAATCTAAATATTGATAACAGTAGACGATATATATATATATATATATATATATTGAACAAAAAGTGTTGCAAATAATATTTGTTTCAATAGTAGTGAGATGGTCAACTAATAATAATAATAAGATGAGGAATTATTTTAGAATTATAAACCCCTTTTGCCTTAAATAAGTACGGGTAAACATCGGTTTACCTATAGTGTATATCGTGTGTATATATATCTATCTATATATGTGCTATTGTACTTGTAAGCACTTTACATCTCGGAGTGTTGTAAAGATTTGTAAGACATTGATTCAATCAATTTCTTATATGTTGACCAATATCTTATATATGTATATATGTTTGATAACATTACCAACTTGTTTTTCACTATGTGATGGTCACGTCATTTCTAGTTAATATTTTTATACATATTTGTTCTTGATGCTTTATAAACTAGTTAACGTTTTAAATGTAATTGGAGCTCAACACACAAACAAGTTAATATATAATCTCCACATTTATACGTGTAAGAATGCTTAACGCTTGGTTATACCTAACGTTTCCATATCGCATCCTAGAATCCGCTCGTTCCGCCCGCATCGCGTTGACTGTCCATTGACCCTTTTGACCAGCTTTGATCGAGGTTTAACCTAACCAATACATACCAAGATTACATACAACACTACAACATTGATATCTCATAACCAAGCGCAAATCGAAATTTCATTATATGTTACCGACCACCGTGGTTAAAGCTTTTACCCCCAACATCCGCCACATGCAGCCACATGAACAACATCAGACGACTCTAATTTACCTCAACAGCAGCATCCATCATGAACCACCATCAAAACAGCCACTACATAATCCCAATTACAGCCCTCAACCATCACCATCACAGCTACTAACCACCATTAACAGCCCCAACCACTATCCTAATCACAACCAATATCGAAATCGTCAACACCACCAGCATTATTGACATTTACAGCCCTATTCTACACCAGACCATCCTTTTTGACAGCTTCTAACCAACTCAGCAGCCTAACACCCGTGTCACAGCCAATATGAACCATAACAAACGACAACACAACCTCAATCACATATTACCTCACTATTACTGCTGTTTTGCAACCATTACCCAAATACCAACTACATGCTGCTGCTCTATCACCATCCATGCAGCCTAACAGCACCTCGACCATCATTCTCATCCACCGCAGCCACAACACGAACACAATCACAGTCTCGAGCCTCGATCTGGTACAAATTTATACATGCAGCCACAAGAACAACCTCAAACGGCTGTACTTCACCTCGAACAGTAACAATCACCACGAACCACCATCAATCGACACAACCAATACCATCACAGCCGGCCACCGCCCTGAACCGAGATTACTACCACCATCGCAGTGAGTCGTGGTTGTTCCCGACTGCAAATCACCATCCTTAACAGCCCCTTTGACATTACCCAGCACCACCATTGCCACTGCGGTCGAGGACCGTGAGGTCACCGGGCTGTAGCCACCGAATCGAGCCACCAACACAACCACCGACCGTAGCCGTCACTATTGCAGCACCACCACGGTACCGCCACCTGAACCACACCTCGACCTCGCCCTGCCCTTTCCACTGCAACCGACATGCAACCATCGTCGGGCCTACATCCGACCACCACAACCACAATCGCAACACCCTGCACACAGAACCAACCACCGTCGGCTTACCTTAACGCCATCGCGATCGATAGCCCCCAATTTCTTAGAATCGACCTTTGATTCCTGCCCCTTAGCCTGGCTGCATCGCGACTAGAAAGGAATTAGGGCCTCCTTCGGCTCGGGTTGAAGAGAGTCAAGGGGGGAGAGTTTCGCTCACCGGAGCCCCGCGTGGGTGGCCGGAATTGGCCGGAAATCGCCACCGGAGGAAGGGGAGAAGGGTCGCGGCTGCCCTGTCCTCTCTCTCTGATTTTTGGGTTTTAAAACCCTAAAATGAATTATCATTTGTTTATATAGTAGGTTTAAATGAATGGGTTCGTTAACAGGTCGGTTCGTAACGCGTCTGATTAAATTTTTGCGTGACGTAATAATTTTCATTTATCGTTAAATTCGGTTATGGAAAACGTCATAAATAATCAGAGATTAATAATTTTATCGTATTTAAAACGTACCGAACAGTTAAACGATACCGCGAAATCGACACGTTATAGGTTTTACGCGTTTTCCTTGAACGAGCGCTTTTATTCTTATTTTGATATCTAAATGCATGCAATTAAGCATTAGAATGATATTTTGAGCGTTATTTCCCCATGTTGGTCACGTTAAAATCTTATCTGACTAATTCTCGGGTTTTACCTGATCGTAACCCGGTTCGCGTCACGATCGCGTTTCAGTTACGAAATTCTGTTGTTTATGCATGATTGATGAATAATCTTTTAGAGATCCTTATTCATGGTATTAGTTGAGGTTAACAATGATTTAGATTGGGCGACAAGCCCTTATACGAATTCCTGATGGAATTCAGACGTAGTACGCGGTAATTTGCCGGATTTTACCCGGTATGGGTTCTGAATCCGTTTTCAATTTGGATCTTTCCATAGTTGTTTCAAATCACATAAGAATTCTTTGTTTCATGGTTTCTCATTTAATTAGTTCGTAAACATGCATTTGGACCTTAAATGGGCCTTGTTTATATGTTCGGGCCCTTATTGGGCTTATTGGGCCCAAAAGGCTAGTTCGTTTTGCAAGATTTCTTTGGTAAGCCCAAATCAATCCGGACCGTTATTGGGTCCTATAATACATTAGGCCTTATAATTGGGCTAGATTTCAGGGGTGTTACATTCTCCCCACCTTTTAGAAATTTCGTCCTCGAAATTTTAGTATCGCTAACATTGTTTCCGAGTGTATTACACTCATAATATGAGTCTTAAGAATTTAAAGCTGTTCAGCTGAGCATTCCAGGATGAATGTTGTCGGTTATTATCGAATAATTGGGTTTGTTTAGATTCAAGTAAGTATTCTGATGTTTGAACATGCTTGTCAAAACTAGTGAGTTGTTTCATGCATAGATATTTGGATTCAGTACTCGATTAGTTGATATTTGTATAGATGTTGACAAGAAAAGGTGTTCCATTATGATTCACTACCTAACATTCAGGTAATCTAGCAAGGAGACGAACACCCAACTCTCGGCGATATTACCGTCCTCACGGAGAATCTTATGAATGATTGTGTAGAATCAGATGTTGATGTGAATGACTCCAATTAGACGTAATAGCCGGGTCGGATATATGTCACTAGTAACTCCTTAGAATCATAAGGAAATGGGTCATAAGATGTCATAGATTGAAGACTTCAGATCAATAAAGATTTGGTTTCCTCAAGAGTGCGAATTAATATCTAGAATTAGCGCACTTGTTCTAGCCAAGTCAAAATCTAGAAACTTGTTTTAGCCCAATTAAGGTCAACCTTCTTCATGACCTCTTCCTCGGTCCATATTCTACAAGGTAATTGTGCCCTGTAGAGGGTCTATTCATGAAGCAGGTAACTCTGTTTAGATTCCAGTCCTTTATAATCATATCAATTGTCCTAACAAGATATGAGAGTAAGACTTTTGCTCGAATTGCTGACGTTATGGAGCGTTCTAGGGTAAGGTATTAGAGAGTCACTCTAGGAGAGGTTTAAAGATTTAAAGAGGAATAACACCAACGCTTACGATCGGGGATGATTATGCAGACTTTCTTTGTCTACAATCTGCTGCATGTCTATCACTTCGTTGTAGTTGGATCTCAAGTGATTTAACACATGAGATTTCTTGTAGCTGATCTTCTATGTTTCTTAGTACATCTTTTGGAACAATACCATCCTTTAAGTTCGATCATGAGTTCTCCCCATGAATTCTTCATTATTATCGACCGCATCGATTCGAACAGGTTTAGGACTTCATCAAGATGCTCGCTAGCACAAGAAGGTTAACTACCATTCTAATAACGTATTGTATACTTCGAGATCGTATTCTACTTCAGATCTTCGCGCTCGAATCACGAACTTATCATTCAAATAGTAGAGATCTCCGAGTAGAGATGACTTACAAGGTTGTAAAGTTTTCCGCATCGGCTATCACACGTTTCCAAAGATGAGGGTTATGCTTGAGGGCTTAAGGTGAGTAGCACTACTCGTTAAGAGAATAAATCGAGAACAGGGGGTGAATAAAAATCGGGGATCCAAATAAGTTGTAAGTTCATATTTTTGTCTTGAATCTCAAAGGTTAGCTTTTCTCGGCACTTAACCCTGGCACTTGGATCTTTATCTCCGGAGAGTCTGGGTTTTAGAAGGAGGTTTCATTTCCTATTTATTCTGGTGCTCAGAACTTTACCAACAACACAGCCAGTTAAAAGCATGGTCAAAATAATTCAACTTATGTTGCAGGCAAGGATCGTTAGTAGGTAACTAACGGTTCGCTGATGATGAAGGATTTCACAACACCTGGTGCTATGAAAGGTGATTGTTAATCATTATCGGAGCTGATATTAAGAATCTTCTTTTGGATTAAGTGGTTCTATGACGTCGAATAGGTATCAAGTAATCAGTTATCAAAGGTTTTTAAGAAATTGATAAAGGAATTCTAGAGTCTAGAATGTCCTATGAAGTGATGTCTAATAAGGAAGAAAGAAGTGACAAGTCTTCTATGTCATTGACCACATGACGTGCTTCTCAACAGTCCATTACTCCAATCCATTCTCGGTTGTAGAGTATGTGTTAGGGAGTCCTTTACGATACCGACAAAGTTGAAACGAATTCTGTAATAGGTAGGAAGAAATCCTTGGGCATCACAAAAAGAATGAACAATTTTGCTAAAGTACCCACATAACTTAGGTGAAGTACCGTACTCTCAGCGCGAGGCTGGTTGAGCTTGAGAAGGAACATGTGATGATCTTTTGAGTCAGATAATTGCATCACTATAACCCAATAGGGTAGCAAAACAAAGGAAAAGAGAAGAAGAAGAAAAAGAATAGTTACTACAATGCCGTCCTTGGTAGCTCTTCAAGTGTCAAATGTCTTCGTTCAGCACGAAAGTTTTGGGAATGTGTATATATATTCATTTGGTATATGTTGGACATTCGTGTTTAAATCTTGTATTTATTTGTTTCTTGAGTGTTGTACTTTGATATTAGTTTACATGACAGGGCCCACCAGAATTCAAGTGTACCTGTAAATTCACCATTACGTGTGCACCCGTAATCGTCAATTTACCTTACACTGTCATTCTAGTCATTCCCATCACAAGTTCGAAGTTCTGTGTAATTAGATCTTGAGTTAAAGTTCTCATTTGGTCATCATCTACAATTAAGCAAACTTAGATTCAAATTATGTCAACATTCTTGTTAACCCCAAAACAAAAATTTGTCTCAAAGTTAGTTTCAAAAAATCGAGCAATGAATGAGCATTCAGGTACATGCTATCCTAGGGAGTAGAGCAAACAAAAAGGCATCATGGTTACTATCTTACCACTAAATTCCAACATGTATCATCCTACAAATAAGGCATATAAGCAAGTATTATCATTCCAACAAGCATCATTATAACAGTTGTCTCATGTAACGACACAAGTCGTATCAAGTGTATAGCTATCAGCATTTGTTTCATATAGTGACAAAAGTCAACTGTGCAATCAAATAAGTGTCTCTCCAAAAGGTTCCATACCTTTCCTGATTTACTCGAGTGCACCTATCATCGGTACTACCCTAATGTATCAAGGTTTCATATAGGGTAGGGAATTCTTAATGGGATATGGATATAATCCTTAAGGTATACAGGTTAAAGATGGGAGTTCTTATAGGAACCTATTCTTGCTACAAACTTTGGATCACTAGATCATGGAAACAACCTACTAGGCTGGTCCTATTTAGGGTTACAGCTTAGGTATCGCAAAACAAACCTACATTTCTACACTCTTGGTTCAGCAAAGCTCAGTAGAGTCATCTTACTAAGGTGGTTCTATGAGGTTCATATGGTTGTGGTTTCGGTCTCGCAAAGCAGACCTACTTCTACAACCTTTGGCTCTGATACCAATCTGTCACACCCCGGGCCCAGAGAGGCGGGACGTAACGATTAGCAAACAATAACCAAAATGCAGCGGAAACTAAACGGTTTATTTCATAATGTCACATGATATTTACATTAAAATATTGGCTTTGTTTCCCATTTCACAAGGTGCTTCCATCTATGATCTATAGGTGTCGTGATCAATCTCTCGGTGAATATTTCTTGAGGCTTTGACAACTAAGGCTTCTAGGCTCAACTTGTGTCTTTAAGCTCTACCCACGTATCATGCATCGGATTGGGTAACTTCTATAGCTCAACTATTCTCCCTAGCTGTACCTGAAGACATGCTCAAAAAGAAAAAGTGTCAACTAAAAAGTTGGTGAGTTCAAGTGGTTTTGATTCAGAAAATAAAAGGGACTCATAAAGTCCATATATTAAAGTATTGTATCTATTATAGCTGTTGTGGGATCACAATCAACCCTGCACTCAGTCCCGGCTTGCCTCTTCTAAAGTTATGTTGTACCGGTTAACCCCGCAGGGAGAAGCTGAGCCCCATAGCAGGTGGACCGTACCTGCCAGTAAGGTCCACGTTTGTTTCTTATAAAACCTGTCACATGCCACAACGACCCTTTCGGATCTCCAGTGGGGGTACCTCCCTGTAGCGGGAGCCACTGTGTGTGGGGGATTCCCCAAATAGATCTATCCACATAAACAAGCGGTTCACAGAAGAATTAATGATTGTGATTCATGTATCAGCAGGTATCAACAAGTCCACGACATAGCATTATATAATATCACAAAATAATATTTTCAGCTTTAAAAATAAAAATAGAGCATGCTTCATCCCCAAAAACTAAAATAAAAAGGGGACACGAGAACTCACCTTGTGTCCTTATATAAATTCAGAGCTCGATGAAGAAAAGTGATGATCACCAACAAAGTAATCCTAACTAGAACATATAAGATTCACGTTTAGAATTAGCATGATGTTATTACATGCGTGCGGTTGAGCTCTTTAGTTGACTTTAGGTTGGTGATTAGTATCATTAGTGTATCTTAGCTTCTTGTGTATTTGTTAATTGTCATGAATTAACTCGTGTACATTAGGTTAGTTGATGCACTTAATCAAGAATTGAGTCTTAGCATGAAGGATGTAGAGAAATCAATTTATATCATGGATTCCAAATCTTTATAAATAACTTACATTGACGATGTAAGCTATATAAAATGTTTCAAGTGACGTTCATAATGTTCACGTTTACATCATAATAGTTAATTGGTTGACACTAAAGTAATCTAAATATTGATAACAGTAGACGATATATATATATATATATATATATATATATATATTGAACAAAAAGTGTTGCAAATAATATTTGTTTCAATAGTAGTGAGATGGTCAACTAATAATAATAATAAGATGAGGAATTATTTTAGAATTATAAACCCCTTTTGCCTTAAATAAGTACGGGTAAACATCGGTTTACCTATAGTGTATATCGTGTGTATATATATATCTATCTATATATGTGCTATTGTACTTGTAAGCACTTTACATCTCGGAGTGTTGTAAAGATTTGTAAGACATTGATTCAATCAATTTCTTATATGTTGACCAATATCTTATATATGTATATATGTTTGATAACATTACCAACTTGTTTTTCACTATGTGATGGTCACGTCATTTCTAGTTAATATTTTTATACATATTTGTTCTTGATGCTTTATAAACTAGTTAACGTTTTAAATGTAATTGGAGCTCAACACACAAACAAGTTAATATATAATCTCCACATTTATACGTGTAAGAATGCTTAACGCTTGGTTATACCTAACGTTTCCATATCGCGTCCTAGAATCCGCTCGTTTCGCCCGCATCGCGTTGACTGTCCATTGACCCTTTTGACCAGCTTTGATCGAGGTTTAACCTAACCAATACATACCAAGATTACATACAACACTACAACATTGATATCTCATAACCAAGCGCAAATCGAAATTTCATTATATGTTACCGACCACCGTGGTTAAAGCTTTTACCCCCAACATCCGCCACATGCAGCCACATGAACAACATCAGACGACTCTAATTTACCTCAACAGCAGCATCCATCATGAACCACCATCAAAACAGCCACTACATAATCCCAATTACAGCCCTCAACCATCACCATCACAGCTACTAACCACCATTAACAGCCCCAACCACTATCCTAATCACAACCAATATCGAAATCGTCAACACCACCAGCATTATTGACATTTACAGCCCTATTCTACACCAGACCATCCTTTTTGACAGCTTCTAACCAACTCAGCAGCCTAACACCCGTGTCACAGCCAATATGAACCATAACAAACGACAACACAACCTCAATCACATATTACCTCACTATTACTGCTGTTTTGCAACCATTACCCAAATACCAACTACATGCTGCTGCTCTATCACCATCCATGCAGCCTAACAGCACCTCGACCATCATTCTCATCCACCGCAGCCACAACACGAACACAATCACAGTCTCGAGCCTCGATCTGGTACAAATTTATACATGCAGCCACAAGAACAACCTCAAACGGCTGTACTTCACCTCGAACAGTAACAATCACCACGAACCACCATCAATCGGCACAGCCAATACCATCACAGCCGGCCACCGCCCTGAACCGAGATTACTACCACCATCGCAGTGAGTCGTGGTTGTTCCCGACTGCAAATCACCATCCTTAACAGCCCCTTTGACATTACCCAGCACCACCATTGCCACTGCGGTCGAGGACCGTGAGGTCACCGGGCTGTAGCCACCGAATCGAGCCACCAACACAACCACCGACCGTAGCCGTCACTATTGCAGCACCACCACGGTACCGCCACCTGAACCACACCTCGACCTCGCCCTGCCCTTTCCACTGCAACCGACATGCAACCATCGTCGGGCCTACATCCGACCACCACAACCACAATCGCAACACCCTGCACACAGAACCAACCACCGTCGGCTTACCTTAACGCCATCGCGATCGATAGCCCCCAATTTCTTAGAATCGACCTTTGATTCCTGCCCCTTAGCCTGGCTGCATCGCGACTAGAAAGGAATTAGGGCCTCCTTCGGCTCGGGTTGAAGAGAGTCAAGGGGGGAGAGTTTCGCTCACCGTAGCCCCGCGTGGTTGGCCGGAATTGGCCGGAAATCGCCACCGGAGGAAGGGGAGAAGGGTCGCGGCTGCCCTGTCCTCTCTCTCTGATTTTTGGGTTTTAAAACCCTAAAATGAATTATCATTTGTTTATATAGTAGGTTTAAATGAATGGGTTCGTTAACAGGTCGGTTCGTAACGCGTCTGATTAAATTTTTGCGTGACGTAATAATTTTCATTTATCGTTAAATTCGGTTATGGAAAACGTCATAAATAATCAGAGATTAATAATTTTATCGTATTTAAAACGTACCGAACAGTTAAACGATACCGCGAAATCGACACGTTATAGGTTTTACGCGTTTTCCTTGAACGAGCGCTTTTATTCTTATTTTGATATCTAAATGCATGCAATTAAGCATTAGAATGATATTTTGAGCGTTATTTCCCCATGTTGGTAACGTTAAAATCTTATCTGACTAATTCTCGGGTTTTACCTGATCGTAACCCGGTTCGCGTCACGATCGCGTTTCAGTTACGAAATTCTGTTGTTTATGCATGATTGATGAATAATCTTTTAGAGATCCTTATTCATGGTATTAGTTGAGGTTAACAATGATTTAGATTGGGCGACAAGCCCTTATACGAATTCCTGATGGAATTCAGACGTAGTACGCGGTAATTTGCCGGATTTTACCCGGTATGGGTTCTGAATCCGTTTTCAATTTGGATCTTTCCATAGTTGTTTCAAATCACATAAGAATTCTTTGTTTCATGGTTTCTCATTTAATTAGTTCGTAAACATGCATTTGGACCTTAAATGGGCCTTGTTTATATGTTCGGGCCCTTATTGGGCTTATTGGGCCCAAAAGGCTAGTTCGTTTTGCAAGATTTCTTTGGTAAGCCCAAATCAATCCGGACCGTTATTGGGTCCTATAATACATTAGGCCTTATAATTGGGCTAGATTTCAGGGGTGTTACATTCTCCCCACCTTTTAGAAATTTCGTCCTCGAAATTTTAGTATCGCTAACATTGTTTCCGAGTGTATTACACTCATAATATGAGTCTTAAGAATTTAAAGCTGTTCAGCTGAGCATTCCAGGATGAATGTTGTCGGTTATTATCGAATAATTGGGTTTGTTTAGATTCAAGTAAGTATTCTGATGTTTGAACATGCTTGTCAAAACTAGTGAGTTGTTTCATGCATAGATATTTGGATTCAGTACTCGATTAGTTGATATTTGTATAGATGTTAACAAGAAAAGGTGTTCCATTATGATTCACTACCTAACATTCAGGTAATCTAGCAAGGAGACGAACACCCAACTCTCGGCGATATTACCGTCCTCACGGAGAATCTTATGAATGATTGTGTAGAATCAGATGTTGGTGTGAATGACTCCAATTAGACGTAATAGCCGGGTCGGATATATGTCACTAGTAACTCCTTAGAATCATAAGGAAATGGGTCATAAGATGTCATAGATTGAAGACTTCAGATCAATAAAGATTTGGTTTCCTCAAGAGTGCGAATTAATATCTAGAATTAGCGCACTTGTTCTAGCCAAGTCAAAATTAGAAAGTTTTCCCAATTAAGGTCAACCTTCTTCATGACCTCTTCCTCGGTCCATATTCTACAAGGTAATTGTGCCCTGTAGAGGGTCTATTCATGAAGCAGGTAACTCTGTTTAGATTCCAGTCCTTTATAATCATATCAATTGTCCTAACAAGATATGAGAGTAAGACTTTTGCTCGAATTGCTGACGTTATGGAGCGTTCTAGGGTAAGGTATTAGAGAGTCACTCTAGGAGAGGTTTAAAGATTTAAAGAGGAATAACACCAACGCTTACGATCGGGGATGATTATGCAGACTTTCTTTGTCTACAATCTGCTGCATGTCTATCACTTCGTTGTAGTTGGATCTCAAGTGATTTAACACATGAGATTTCTTGTAGCTGATCTTCTATGTTTCTTAGTACATCTTTTGGAACAATACCATCCTTTAAGTTCGATCATGAGTTCTCCCCATGAATTCTTCATTATTATCGACCGCATCGATTCGAACAGGTTTAGGACTTCATCAAGATGCTCGCTAGCACAAGAAGGTTAACTACCATTCTAATAACGTATTGTATACTTCGAGATCGTATTCTACTTCAGATCTTCGCGCTCGAATCACGAACTTATCATTCAAATAGTAGAGATCTCCGAGTAGAGATGACTTACAAGGTTGTAAAGTTTTCCGCATCGGCTATCACACGTTTCCAAAGATGAGGGTTATGCTTGAGGGCTTAAGGTGAGTAGCACTACTCGTTAAGAGAACAAATCGAGAACAGGGGGTGAATAAAAATCGGGGATCCAAATAAGTTGTAAGTTCATATTTTTGTCTTGAATCTCAAAGGTTAGCTTTTCTCGGCACTTAACCCTGGCACTTGGATCTTTATCTCCGGAGAGTCTGGGTTTTAGAAGGAGGTTTCATTTCCTATTTATTCTGGTTCTCAGAACTTTACCAACAACACAGCCAGTTAAAAGCATGGTCAAAATAATTCAACTTATGTTGCAGGCAAGGATCGTTAGTAGGTAACTAACGGTTCGCTGATGATGAAGGATTTCACAACACCTGGTGCTATGAAAGGTGATTGTTAATCATTATCGGAGCTGATATTAAGAATCTTCTTTTGGATTAAGTGGTTCTATGACGTCGAATAGGTATCAAGTAATCAGTTATCAAAGGTTTTTAAGAAATTGATAAAGGAATTCTAGAGTCTAGAATGTCCTATGAAGTGATGTCTAATAAGGAAGAAAGAAGTGACAAGTCTTCTATGTCATTGACCACATGACGTGCTTCTCGACAGTCCATTACTCCAATCCATTCTCGGTTGTAGAGTATGTGTTAGGGAGTCCTTTACGATACCGACAAAGTTGAAACGAATTCTGTAATAGGTAGGAAGAAATCCTTGGGCATCACAAAAAGAATGAACAATTTTGCTAAAGTACCCACATAACTTAGGTGAAGTACCGTACTCTCAGCGCGAGGCTGGTTGAGCTTGAGAAGGAACATGTGATGATCTTTTGAGTCAGATAATTGCATCACTATAACCCAATAGGGTAGCAAAACAAAGGAAAAGAGAAGAAGAAGAAAAAGAATAGTTACTACAATGCCGTCCTTGGTAGCTCTTCAAGTGTCAAATGTCTTCGTTCAGCACGAAAGTTTTGGGAATGTATATATATATTCATTTGGTATATGTTGGACATTCGTGTTTAAATCTTGTATTTATTTGTTTCTTGAGTGTTGTACTTTGATATTAGTTTACATGACAGGGCCCACCAGAATTCAAGTGTACCTGTAAATTCACCATTACGTGTGCACCCGTAATCGTCAATTTACCTTACACTGTCATTCTAGTCATTCCCATCACAAGTTCGAAGTTCTGTGTAATTAGATCTTGAGTTAAAGTTCTCATTTGGTCATCATCTACAATTAAGCAAACTTAGATTCAAATTATGTCAACATTCTTGTTAACCCCAAAACAAAAATTTGTCTCAAAGTTAGTTTCAAAAAATCGAGCAATGAATGAGCATTCAGGTACATGCTATCCTAGGGAGTAGAGCAAACAAAAAGGCATCATGGTTACTATCTTACCACTAAATTCCATGATGTATCATCCTACAAATAAGGCATATAAGCAAGTATTATCATTCCAACAAGCATCATTATAACAGTTGTCTCATGTAACGACACAAGTCGTATCAAGTGTATAGCTATCAGCATTTGTTTCATATAGTGACAAAAGTCAACTGTGCAATCAAATAAGTGTCTCTCCAAAAGGTTCCATACCTTTCCTGATTTACTCGAGTGCACCTATCATCGGTACTACCCTAATGTATCAAGGTTTCATATAGGGTAGGGAATTCTTAATGGGATATGGATATAATCCTTAAGGTATACAGGTTAAAGATGGGAGTTCTTATAGGAACCTATTCTTGCTACAAACTTTGGATCACTAGATCATGGAAACAACCTACTAGGCTGGTCCTATTTAGGGTTACAGCTTAGGTATCGCAAAACAAACCTACATTTCTACACTCTTGGTTCAGCAAAGCTCAGTAGAGTCATCTTACTAAGGTGGTTCTATGAGGTTCATATGGTTGTGGTTTCGGTCTCGCAAAGCAGACCTACTTCTACAACCTTTGGCTCTGATACCAATCTGTCACACCCCGGGCCCAGAGAGGCGGGACGTAACGATTAGCAAACAATAACCAAAATGCAGCGGAAACTAAACGGTTTATTTCATAATGTCACATGATATTTACATTAAAATATTGGCTTTGTTTCCCATTTCACAAGGTGCTTCCATCTATGATCTATAGGTGTCGTGATCAATCTCTCGGTGAATATTTCTTGAGGCTTTGACAACTAAGGCTTCTAGGCTCAACTTGTGTCTTTAAGCTCTACCCACGTATCATGCATCGGATTGGGTAACTTCTATAGCTCAACTATTCTCCCTAGCTGTACCTGAAGACATGCTCAAAAAGAAAAAGTGTCAACTAAAAAGTTGGTGAGTTCAAGTGGTTTTGATTCAGAAAATAAAAGGGACTCATAAAGTCCATATATTAAAGTATTGTATCTATTATAGCTGTTGTGGGATCACAATCAACCCTGCACTCAGTCCCGGCTTGCCTCTTCTAAAGTTATGTTGTACCGGTTAACCCCGCAGGGAGAAGCTGAGCCCTATAGCAGGTGGACCGTACCTGCCAGTAAGGTCCACGTTTGTTTCTTATAAAACCTGTCACATGCCACAACGACCCTTTCGGATCTCCAGTGGGGGTACCTCCCTGTAGCGGGAGCCACTGTGTGTGGGGGATTCCCCAAATAGATCTATCCACATAAACAAGCGGTTCACAGAATAATTAATGATTGTGATTCATGTATCAGCAGGTATCAACAAGTCCACGACATAGCATTATATAATATCACAAAATAATATTTTCAGCTTTAAAAATAAAAATAGAGCATGCTTCATCCCCAAAAACTAAAATAAAAAGGGGACACGAGAACTCACCTTGTGTCCTTATATAAATTCAGAGCTCGATGAAGAAAAGTGATGATCACCAACAAAGTAATCCTAACTAGAACATATAAGATTCACGTTTAGAATTAGCATGATGTTATTACATGCGTGCGGTTGAGCTCTTTAGTTGACTTTAGGTTGGTGATTAGTATCATTAGTGTATTTTAGCTTCTTGTGTATTTGTTAATTGTCATGAATTAACTCGTGTACATTAGGTTAGTTGATGCACTTAATCAAGAATTGAGTCTTAGCATGAAGGATGTAGAGAAATCAATTTATATCATGGATTCCAAATCTTTATAAATAACTTACATTGACGATGTAAGCTATATAAAATGTTTCAAGTGACGTTCATAATGTTCACGTTTACATCATAATAGTTAATTGGTTGACACTAAAGTAATCTAAATATTGATAACAGTAGACGATATATATATATATATATATATATATATATATATATATATATATATATATTGAACAAAAAGTGTTGCAAATAATATTTGTTTCAATAGTAGTGAGATGGTCAACTAATAATAATAATAAGATGAGGAATTATTTTAGAATTATAAACCCCTTTTGCCTTAAATAAGTACGGGTAAACATCGGTTTACCTATAGTGTATATCGTGTGTATATATATATCTATCTATATATGTGCTATTGTACTTGTAAGCACTTTACATCTCGGAGTGTTGTAAAGATTTGTAAGACATTGATTCAATCAATTTCTTATATGTTGACCAATATCTTATATATGTATATATGTTTGATAACATTACCAACTTGTTTTTCACTATGTGATGGTCACGTCATTTCTAGTTAATATTTTTATACATATTTGTTCTTGATGCTTTATAAACTAGTTAACGTTTTAAATGTAATTGGAGCTCAACACACAAACAAGTTAATATATAATCTCCACATTTATACGTGTAAGAATGCTTAACGCTTGGTTATACCTAACGTTTCCATATCGCGTCCTAGAATCCGCTCGTTCCGCCCGCATCGCGTTGACTGTCCATTGACCCTTTTGACCAGCTTTGATCGAGGTTTAACCTAACCAATACATACCAAGATTACATACAACACTACAACATTGATATCTCATAACCAAGCGCAAATCGAAATTTCATTATATGTTACCGACCACCGTGGTTAAAGCTTTTACCCCCAACATCCGCCACATGCAGCCACATGAACAACATCAGACGACTCTAATTTACCTCAACAGCAGCATCCATCATGAACCACCATCAAAACAGCCACTACATAATCCCAATTACAGCCCTCAACCATCACCATCACAGCTACTAACCACCATTAACAGCCCCAACCACTATCCTAATCACAACCAATATCGAAATCGTCAACACCACCAGCATTATTGACATTTACAGCCCTATTCTACACCAGACCATCCTTTTTGACAGCTTCTAACCAACTCAGCAGCCTAACACCCGTGTCACAGCCAATATGAACCATAACAAACGACAACACAACCTCAATCACATATTACCTCACTATTACTGCTGTTTTGCAACCATTACCCAAATACCAACTACATGCTGCTGCTCTATCACCATCCATGCAGCCTAACAGCACCTCGACCATCATTCTCATCCACCGCAGCCACAACACGAACACAATCACAGTCTCGAGCCTCGATCTGGTACAAATTTATACATGCAGCCACAAGAACAACCTCAAACGGCTGTACTTCACCTCGAACAGTAACAATCACCACGAACCACCATCAATCGGCACAGCCAATACCATCACAGCCGGCCACCGCCCTGAACCGAGATTACTACCACCATCGCAGTGAGTCGTGGTTGTTCCCGACTGCAAATCACCATCCTTAACAGCCCCTTTGACATTACCCAGCACCACCATTGCCACTGCGGTCGAGGACCGTGAGGTCACCGGGCTGTAGCCACCGAATCGAGCCACCAACACAACCACCGACCGTAGCCGTCACTATTGCAGCACCACCACGGTACCGCCACCTGAACCACACCTCGACCTCGCCCTGCCCTTTCCACTGCAACCGACATGCAACCATCGTCGGGCCTACATCCGACCACCACAACCACAATCGCAACACCCTGCACACAGAACCAACCACCGTCGGCTTACCTTAACGCCATCGCGATCGATAGCCCCCAATTTCTTAGAATCGACCTTTGATTCCTGCCCCTTAGCCTGGCTGCATCGCGACTAGAAAGGAATTAGGGCCTCCTTCGGCTCGGGTTGAAGAGAGTCAAGGGGGGAGAGTTTCGCTCACCGGAGCCCCGCGTGGGTGGCCGGAATTGGCCGGAAATCGCCACCGGAGGAAGGGGAGAAGGGTCGCGGCTGCCCTGTCCTCTCTCTCTGATTTTTGGGTTTTAAAACCCTAAAATGAATTATCATTTGTTTATATAGTAGGTTTAAATGAATGGGTTCGTTAACAGGTCGGTTCGTAACGCGTCTGATTAAATTTTTGCGTGACGTAATAATTTTCATTTATCGTTAAATTCGGTTATGGAAAACGTCATAAATAATCAGAGATTAATAATTTTATCGTATTTAAAACGTACCGAACAGTTAAACGATACCGCGAAATCGACACGTTATAGGTTTTACGCGTTTTCCTTGAACGAGCGCTTTTATTCTTATTTTGATATCTAAATGCATGCAATTAAGCATTAGAATGATATTTTGAGCGTTATTTCCCCATGTTGGTCACGTTAAAATCTTATCTGACTAATTCTCGGGTTTTACCTGATCGTAACCCGGTTCGCGTCACGATCGCGTTTCAGTTACGAAATTCTGTTGTTTATGCATGATTGATGAATAATCTTTTAGAGATCCTTATTCATGGTATTAGTTGAGGTTAACAATGATTTAGATTGGGCGACAAGCCCTTATACGAATTCCTGATGGAATTCAGACGTAGTACGCGGTAATTTGCCGGATTTTACCCGGTATGGGTTCTGAATCCGTTTTCAATTTGGATCTTTCCATAGTTGTTTCAAATCACATAAGAATTCTTTGTTTCATGGTTTCTCATTTAATTAGTTCGTAAACATGCATTTGGACCTTAAATGGGCCTTGTTTATATGTTCGGGCCCTTATTGGGCTTATTGGGCCCAAAAGGCTAGTTCGTTTTGCAAGATTTCTTTGGTAAGCCCAAATCAATCCGGTCCGTTATTGGGTCCTATAATACATTAGGCCTTATAATTGGGCTAGATTTCAGGGGTGTTACATGCCAGGAACGGGCCTTGGGTGAATATATTCCGACAAGTTGCTGTGTGTACGTCATTAGGTTTGGTTGTATAAAACTCATGGTATGTGATTTTGCTTGCTTATAACTGTATGCACGGTATTCCACTACAAACACTATACAACATCAATTACATGTTTACAATTCAAACCTGCGAAGCTCACCAACATTATTGTTGACAATTTTGAGCATATCTTTTCAGGTAACAATGACAATTGAAGATCTAGGTGTGCTGCCTTAGTGGAGACCCTAGGATGCAGTTTTGAGGCTGAACATACATGATGAACAATTATTTTGTACATTGTTGCAGTCCATTAAACAATATTCATTCTTTTGGACACTTGTTCCCGGGTTGTGGGAATTACATACAAGGATATAATTTTTGTGATTATGTGAATCATTTATGTGAATCAATTACATGTTTTGGTTTATGCTTATAGCTATGCTGTCGTGAACATTGACTGAACATGACACAAGTCTCCATTTGTGCCGGGTGTCGTCATGACACGCTTGTCATCAATTACATACATATTGCATCTCTATTGTTAACCATGTGTTATGACGATCCCGTCTCACTCGCATCCCCGTGTTTCCGCTCTCAGCGGGGGTGTGACAGACTGGTATCAGAGCCATTGGTTATAGAGAATTAGGCAATTCACTTGACCTAGACTATAACCTAGGAACCTTCATGTAGAATGCATGCTAGGACTGGCTTGCATTTGATATTACATGTATGTTCCTTTATACTTGTTTCATGTCTCTATACATGATTCTATACATACATGCTTGTTATCTGATCATCCTAAGGAAGACATTATTACTCTTAGTCTTTCTTCACGGGATGCCTTTATACTAGAATCTTATGTTCGTATGCGCACTACATCATGTCATTAGGTCGGAATACCCAAACTGAAGGGAAACTTCACAGATCACGGGTAGCGTCGATCTCAAATACTAAATCCGACCCTAAGATAGCATGCCTCAGATCCTGAAAGTATGAAGGATAGGCAACTATCGTTAGACAAATTGTGCTTATGTGCTTGGAGTTTATTTGCTATCACATACTACTATTGGAATATTAATGTCTCATGGACATGAGGGCATTACATGATTCGTGCTTGATGAATGTTGATAATACTATGATGTTAACTTGGGGAAGGTGAAGCTAAGGGTGACCATGCAAGGCAAATTACCATTACGGGTGCACACGTAATTGCAATTTGTTGTGCCTGAGAAGTCTGGCTAATCTTACCATGAGGTAACGATCATGAGTATTACAGGTTTTCTATTCTATACCCTAGGGTGCTAGGATCATAATTCTAGTAAGACCTTGTTAAGGGTAACAAAACATTACTAACACCTACTATTACTTATGTCCTAACCTACTTAGAGCCTTCATGGTATCTCCAATGATGACATTGAATTTATTCTCCACAAAACATTCCTCCACTTAGCATTTCAGTAACTAAGGAACTGATTGAATGCTTAGAATGAAAGTAGACTTCAAGAAATGTAGAGGAGTGATGATACTCACTACACATACATTATGTTATTCATTGGGATGATGCTAAGGAAAATCAGATGTCAAGTAACCGGTTTAGGCATCATTCTAGGTATATCGTGGATGTGGGGGGAACGCTACGCGGAACCCTATATATAAGCATCACCGGTATACTAAGAATATGCTAAAATTGGGCTACGTGATGATCCTGATTGGCTGAGGCATGGATTGTTAGAACTTGATGAGTGGAATCATACATGTGTCTTCAAGTGACTAAGGTTTACATGTTTACTAAACTTTACATGTTTACTACTTTTTATGATTAGAAGATGCCGCCTCGAAGAGTCACCTGTAGTACAAATCATGAAGGTGAGACCCCACAAGGTAGAGGTAGGGGTAGACCACCAAGAACAGGTGGTGCTCCTGCTGGCAATAATCAGGGAACTGAAAACCTTGATATAGCTGCTATGATTGCTCAGCAGCTAGCCACACTGATTCCAACTATAGTGACTCAAGTGAGCGACACTCTACTGAATCATAATCTCCATGGGGATCATGATACTAATGATCAGCATAACCAAGGAACAGGGGAGGATACTGGGATTGGTGGAACAACTGGTAACCAAACTAGGGTCGATAATACAAGACGGGGATGTTCTTACAAGGAATTTGTGGCTTGCAAACCCCGAGAATTTGATGGGAAAGGTGGGGCGATAGCCCTAACTAGGTGGCTTGAAAAGATGGAGGCAGTGATTGACATCAGCGAATGCCTCGACAGTCAGACGATTAAGTATGCCACATGTTCACTACAGGGCAAAGCCCTAACTTGGTGGAACACACAGATTCAAGCGAGGGGAAGAGAATCAGCAATGCGGATGACTTGGGATGAGTTTAAGGCATTGATCACTGAAGAATACTGTCCACTCAATGAGATGCATAAGTTGGAGCAGGAATTCTAGAAAAAATGCTATGGTTGGAGCTGGGCACGCGGCTTACACTGATCGTTTTCATGAGTTGGCAAGACTGGTTCCACATCTGGTGACTCCAGAATCAAAGAGGATTGAAAGGTATATTTGGGGACTTGCGCCTCAAATCCGGGCAATGGTAACAGCAACTACTCCTCCAACTATCCAGAGCACAATTCTGAAGGCTGGCGCTCTAACAGATGAGATGGTAAGAACAGGGGTGTTGGGTAGGGGAGCAGAAAAGAGGAAGGATGGCCGAGAAACAAGCCGGTCGAGTGCCGGGAAGTCTGATAAAAGGGCCAAGACAGCCAGGAATTATGTGGCCATGACTAAGGGTAAGAGAGAATATATCGGGCCGCACCGCAAATGTGACAGGTGCAACTATCATCATCCCCCAGATATGCAATGCCGGGTAAGTGTGAACTGTAGGCGCCCCGGGGCACCTAGCAAAAGATTGTAGAGTTGAACCGAATCTGGTTGCACCCGTCAACACGGTTAACCCCGTCAGGAATGCCAGAGTCTGTTACGAATGTGGAAATCCGGGTCACTATCGGAACATGTGCCCTAAACTGAATAGGGCACCGGGTCAACAAGGGAATAATCAGCAGCAAGTGATGGCCATAGCTGGGAATCAAGGCCTGGCTAATCAAGGGAACGTTGCTCGGGGACGTGCATTTGTCATTGGAGCTAACGATGCTTGCCAGGCCCCGAATGTTGTTACGGGTACATACTTGCTCAATCACCACATCCACTGGAGCAGACAATAGTTTCATATCTTCTGATTTCGCACGCATGCTTGCACTGAACCCTAGTAGGCTAGAAACTAGCTTCTCCGTAGAAATGGCCAACGGTAGAGTTGCACAGGCCGATGAGATTATTAGCAAGTGCTCCATGATATTGGAAAACCATGCCTTCGACATAGACTTAATACCTTTTGAGCTAGGAAGTTTCGATGTGATTGTGGGAATGGATTGGTTGTCGAAACACGGAGCCGAGATTGTTTGTCGGGAGAAAGTAGTACAAATCCCCATGCCAGACGGGGAGGTACTCAAGATTCAAGGGGAACGACCGGGAAGAACTCTAAAGCTTATTTCTTGCATGAAGACGCGTCGATGTTTACGGAAGCAGTGTTACGCATTTCTGGCCCATGTAGTGGAAAAGAAAGAAGAAGGCAACAAGTTGGTAGATATTCCTGTAGTATGAGATTATCTGGATGTATTCCCTAATGAATTGTTGGGTTCGCCTCCTCCACGACAGGTGGAATTTCATATAGAGTTGGTTCTTGGAGCTACGCCGGTAGCAAAAGCACCGTATCGGTTAGTACCATCCGAAATGAAAGAGTTATCTAGCCAATTACAAGAGCTCCTGGAGAAGGGTTTTATTCGACCGAGCCATTCACCATGGGGAGCACCGGTCTTATTTGTCAAAAAGAAAGACAGATCTTTCCGTATGTGCATCGATTATCGCGAGTTGAACAAGTTGACTGTGAAGAATCGATATCCTCTACCCAGAATTGATGATTTATTTGATCAGTTGCAAGGGGATTCATATTTATCCAAGATTGATCTTCATTCTGGATATCATCAACTAAGGGTTTTCTAGGATGACATACCGAAAACAGCATTCAGGACTCGTTATGGGCACTACGAGTTCTTAGTCATGCCGTTCGGACTGACTAATACACCAGCTGTGTTCATGGATCTGATGAATCGAGTGTGCAAGCCTTACTTGGATAAGTTCGTGATCGTGTTCATAGACGATATACTTATCTACTCCCAAACGAAAGAGGACCACGAGGAAAATCTACGGGCGATACTGAGTCTATTACAAGAAGAGAAACTTTTCGCTAAACTCTCGAAGTGCGAATTTTGGCTTCGAGAAGTGAAATTTTTAGGGCATGTGGTTAACGAAAATGGGATTCATGTAGAACGAGGAAAGATTGAAGCAGTGAAGAAATGGGATGCACCCCAGACACCTTCAGAGATACGACAATTCTTAGGATTGGCCGGATACTATCGTCGCTTCATTGCAAATTTTTCGAAGATTGCTCAACCGCTAACTTTGTTGACTTAAAAAGATAAGAAGTTTGATTGGGGACATGCACAAGAACAAGCATTCCAAACATTGAAGGAGAAGTTGTGCAACACACCGATATTGTCCCTCCCAGACGGGACTGCTGATTTTATGGTGTACTGCGATGCTTCACATCAAGGATTGGGTTGTGTGCTAATGAAGAAAGATAAGGTGATTGCCTACGCTTCACGAAAACTTAAGGTGCACGAAAAGAACTATACAACTCATGATTTGGAGTTGGGCGCTGCAGTATTTGCACTTAAGATATGGAGGCACTATCTGTATGGAACCAAATGCATCATCTACACAGATCATAAGAGCCTTCAACACATCCTGAATCAGAAAGAACACAATATGCATCAGCGATGTTGGGTGGAGTTACTTAGTGACTACGATTGTGAAATCTGGTATCATCCGGGAAAAGCAAATATGGTGGCTGACGCCCTAAGTCGTAAAGAACGCGTGAAACCACTACGTGCTAGAGCTTTGGGATTGACTATTCAAACGAACTTGAAGGCTCGGATCCAACTTTAACAAAGTAAGGCATTGAAAGAAGAAAACCATGCGGGAGAAGAATACCGAGGGTTGGACAAAAATATGATTTGCAAGGATGATGGTATACAGTACTTCATGTATCGTATATGGGTACCCAAATGGGGAGACGTTCGTACCCTAATCATGGAGGAAGCACACAAGACACGATATTCTGTTCATCCTGGTGTAGACAAGATGTATCACGATCTTAAGGATCTATACTGGTGGCCAGGAATGAAGAAAGACATTGCTATGTATGTAAGCCGATGCTTGACATGCTCGAAAGTTAAGGCTGAACATCAAAAACCATCGGGACTATTATAGCAACCTGAAATTCCCGAGTGGAAATGGGAGAACATAGCCATAGATTTCATTACCAAACTCCCTAGAACAAGTAGTGGGCACGACTCGATATGGGTCGTAGTGGATCGGATGACGAAGTCCGCTCATTTCTTACCGATCCGGGAGGATTACAAGATGGAAAGGTTGGCGAGATTGTACATAAAAGAGGTCGTGACATGGCACGGAGTGCCGGTGTCAATCATATCCGACCGTGACAGCCGATTTACTTCACGATTTTGGCAAACACTACAGAATGCGATGGGCACTCGATTAGATATGAGTACCGCCTATCACCCACAAACAGATGGCCAAAGTGAACGAACAATACAAACGTTGGAAGACATGCTCAGAGCTTGTGTAATCGATTTTGGTGGTAGCTGGGACACTCATCTACCATTGATTGAGTTCTCTTACAACAACAGCTACCATACAAGCATTGGATGTGCTCCATTTGAAGCATTGTACGAGAGGAAATGTAGATCCCCATTTTGTTGGACTGAGATTGGTGAAAGCCAGCTAACAGGTCCAGAGATCATTCAAGAAACAACTAAAAGATTTTCCAAATCAAAGACAGATTAAAAGCTGCGAGAGATCACCAAAAGAGCTATGCCGACAACCGTCGAAAGCCTCTAGAATTCAATGTTGGAGATCTTGTTCTACTCAAAGTCTCCCTGGAAAGGGTGTCTCCCTGGAAAGGGATTGTACGCCCTAATATACATAGGACCATTCGAGATTACAGAAAGAATCGGTCCTATGGCTTACCGATTGAGGTTGCCATAAGAACTCAGCGGTGTACACGACACATTTCACGTATCAAACCTCAAAAAGTGCCTGGTGGATGAAACTCTACATGTGCCAATTGATGAAATCAAGATCGATGAAAAGCTTCATTTCATCGAAGAACCTATTGAGATCATGGACCGAAAGGTCAAACGCTTAAGGTGCAGCAAGATACCGATCGTTCGTGTGAGATAGAACTCCAAACGAGGACCAGATTTCACGTGGGAACGGGAAGATCAGACGAAACTCAAATATCCACATCTATTCGAGAATGACACTCTTGGACCTAACTCCAGTTGAATTTCGGGGCGAAATTCTCTCAACTGGGGGATACTGTGACATCCGTCACCAAAAGTTCCGTCAATTGACGTGTTTCTATTATCTTATCTTCAATTGGTCATTCCTCATCTTTATAACCTATTCGTGTGGATATCATACTTGCTTGGTTATCTTTTACACTTGTAATATCATTGTTTGCAACGTTATCACTTAAAACGTTTACAAATATCGCCACGGATATTGTTAAATATGTTATGTTAGATAATATTAACGTCACTAATAACATCATATTCAGATACAAACAACATTAAATACTTCCCTATCATTAGTATAACTAGCCCATTTACGTCGTTTTCAACCGAAACAAATTTGGGAACTCGGGGGCTATGTGCAGGGACTAAAAGTGACAAATTGCCAAACTAAGGCTGGGTATAAATACCCACATACCAGCCCTAGCCTTCATAACTTCTTCTTCTTCTTCAACTTCTTCTTCTTCTCCTTTCTTCCTCCTCCTTGCACCAAAACCGCCCCGTTTCGTCTCGTTTTCATCGATGAAACCTCGACTACAGCCTAGACTACACGTTTTTAGCAGGTAGACGACCTTGGTCGTCCATTTTTGCTCATTTTACTTCTGCGATTTCTAGGGTTTCGGGTGCTCGGGTTCAACCCGAGCACAAGAGGTCATGTGGGTGTGTGTGTTGCCTTTCTGAGTGTGCATCTTGCTAAGATATGTTAGATAAGTGTTTCTGGAAGTCCTTGTTATGTGAAACCCGTGCACGGAGCAGCTGAAGGCTGCTCAGCACCTCCAGCAGTCGCGATCTGCTTCTGGGCGACTGGGTCTGTCATGCGACTAAGCCGTACGACTGGGCGTGTCGTGCGATTGGGTCTGTCGTGCGACTGAGTCCAAGCGATTGAGTGAGTCATGCGACTGAGCCTATACGATTGTGTGTGTCGTGCGATTGAGTCATGCCGATGAGTATTGCCATGCGATTGAGTCAATGCGGATGAATGTGTGCAACTGTGTGTATCGCACGACTGAAGGTCCAGTCGCATGAATGAAAGTTCAGTCGTACGAATGAATCTAATTCGTATGAAAGAAGGCTGAATCGTGCGAATGGAAGTTGAGTCGTGCGATTGGGTGTTGTGTGGTACGACTGAATGCTTAATCGCACGAATGGGGGTTCAATCATGCGAATGAAGCTGATTCGGATGATTGAGAGTTGATTCGTGCGAATGGAGTGTCTAGTCGTGTGTCTGGTCCTGTCATGCAATTGGAGTCATTGTGCGTGAATTCTTCCTATGTGTGGTGTGTGTAGTCGTGTGATGTTAATGTGACATCGACACGGTTGCCATTTCTAATGACTATCTGTAAGATTAACACTATCAAACTCATTAATGCTATATCAAATCAAATCAACTTAACATTTTACAAATAGTAACAAACGATCCATAACACAAGTGCTAACTAAGTGTTCCTCTAACAGCAATAACACTTTTACACAAATATCATATACAATGGCAACGTTTCTAGTACTTAGATATACATAAGATCTATTGTGCATGCTTGTGTGCAAGTGTTACCCACGGCCGAACAGATACGACCCGACCCAACTAAACAATATTATTAACAGCAGGCAAATTATTAATGCTTAACATAACTATCAATAGGTGATTGACCGTTCAGACATACATACAAGTTTGGGAAGTTACATCATACATACTTACCACTTACCAAGTGAGTTTCGTGGCCCCTTTTTATGCTTATACAATGTTTCAATCTTTTACAAACATGGGGGAAAGTATGCTCACCCGTTTTCTATGCTGTACAGCTTACATACAATTTACATACCTGGAATCAACGTGATACTGTTTTGTAAGTACATATCTGATGCATACATGAGTTGCTATGTGGTTCTTTCCTACAACCATTTAATTCCGGTGTTGGAACCGACGGATAGGTATTGGTAGTACTATTGGGTTGACACCCCCACCCTTGACAGATGGTTACTTGTGAGTACCATCACACTACCAGGAACGGGCCTTGGGTGAATATATTCCGACAAGTTGTTGTTTGTACGTCATTAGGTTTGGTTGTATAAAATCATGGTATGTGATTTTGCTTGCTTATAGCAGTATGCACGGTATTCCACTACAAACACTATACAGCATCAACTACATGTTTACAATTCAAACCTGCGAAGCTCACCAACATTATTGTTGACAATTTTGAGCATATCTTTTCAGGTAACAATGACAATTGGAGATCTAGGTGTGCTGCCTTAGTGGAGACCCTAGGATGCATTTTTGAGGCTGAACATACGTGATGAACAATTATTTTGTACATTGTTGCAGTCCATTAAACAATATTTATTCTTTTGGACACTTGTTCCTGGGTTGTGGGAATTACATACAAGGATACAATTTTTGTGATTATGTGAATCGTTTATGTGAATCAATTACAAGTTTCTGTTTATGCTTTTGGCTATGCTATCGTGAACATTGACTGAACACGACACAAGTCACCGTTTGTGCCGGGTGTCGTCATGAAACGCTTGTCATCAATTATATAAATATTGCATCTCTATTGTTAACCATGTGTTATGACGATCCCGTCTCGCTCGCATCCCCGTGTTTCCGCTCTCAGCGGGGGTGTGACACAAGAGTTCATTGTTTATTCGGATGAAGTAGAGAAAAGAATATGTCCAAGCAAAAAGGATAGAAATGAATCATATGGTAGGACCTTAGTAGATGATTGTCCAAAATTCAGCCTGGGACTTACCCAAGAGTTTGGCAAGTTGGAAGAGAACAAGCCATAAGATGGAGTCATTCAAAAGCAAGTGGTGACAGAGGAATGTAAAGGGTATACAAATCGGAAAAGAAAAGGGAAGCGAGTGGCAAATGCATCATCTGTATTGGTTTCACCCTTTGTTGATAGGGCAGTGGACATTAATAAGGGTGTAACAAATGAGGAGAGAAAAATATGGAAATTTCTTATGTGTGGTTCAGTTGATGACGAGTAAGTATTTAATTATTACATTATAAATGTGATTAAATCTGATTACGTATACGTAGCATAACTTAAAATATCAATAATGCAATGTCTTGTGAACTGTAGGATTGATAAAAACAAAGAAGTAGGAAAGGAGAAAGTTGTCGTAAGGACATTCGGGTACGTTCATGGAAACTTTAATGAATGACAAATGTATGTGTTACGTATACGTTGATTTGTTCTCATAAATAACAATAAAGTAAAACCTTGAAAGGTAATTACATTAACATTTTTATATGTTTGTATATTAATATACATGTCTTGGATCATGTAGAAAGTTCATATTTGGTACAAAATTGGGGGATGGAACAACACAGTACCCTCTTACTTCCTTACAACCTGGTCAGTGATTGTATAATGATGTTATTGATTGCTTGGCAAAGGTGCTGAATTATGAGGAGAAATATAGAAGTGGCAGTTCACCGTATCGTATGTTCTGTGGGACCACACCATTTGTAAGTATAATATACTAAATTTACTAATACATCAATAATGATTTTATAGATTATTAATACATATTTTTTGTTATATCGACGTGCAGCTAGGATGGATCATGCACAGTGCTAAAGAATCCTTCGAGGAACGGTTTAGATTCTTTTCTTCTTATTGGAATGAGTTTCTTCAAGAATGTGAGAAGCATGAATGTAAGGCCCCGTCCCAGGACGCTTACAGCTGGTCATCATCTCACTTGAAACACACCATTATATATTCTTTACTAAAATCATGCAGCGGAAACTGTGAAAATAACTTTTCATTTTTACTATAAATACTTTTGCAAAGTAATACAACACTCATTAAAAAATATCGTTTGTTTGCATTACAATACAAAAGCATTAAACAAAAGAATGCCATCGCAAAAGAGCTAAGTAGCCGCCTCGTACCATCCTCAGCAACCTTACCTGCCAACTGGAAACACATAAAAAGTCAGCGTTGTTGAGTGAGTTCTAGTTTTATATTAAAACATACTTTACTTTCAATAAAACCCTTTACTTTACTTTCATGCTATCACACATCATACGTACACGTAGATAATATCATTATTATCTTCTGTATTCGTTCGTTCGTCGTTATGTCTTTTCTTGCGCACTGGATACCTTCCGTACCAATACCATATGCTACACTCCGAACTATTTAGCTACTGGGTCGAAGTCTATAAAGAGACAGCTAAACGTGGTGCCACAGTACTAGGGGTAAGCGGTAGAGGTTCTATAATAATGGTCGATCACAAAGAAAGACCCTGATGTGCATCCTCCCCGGGTAGCGAACCCGCACAACGTTGGGCTAACGCCTTAACTGACGTGTCCCGAAATCCAACGCTCGCAAGACTTCCATTACTTTCGTCATTCATTAATGCATGCATTCATTCATCATGTTCCTCTTTCATTATCTTTCACTTTACATTACATAATACTTTTATTTCATTCGTTAATCATAACACGTAAAGTCACGGGAAAGATAAACATACATCCAAACAAGGAACATCGACATTTAACAGTCATCAGTCATCACCAGCATACATCGCAACCTCATACTTAACATAACATACATGATGCATAACATGCAACACTATTAACATCGTGCCCAAAATAATTTCTAAAGCCTCGACGGCCATCTTACATGTATTTACGGGAACTAGCACATCATTACTTACACCTGCACTTTCCCCTCGGAAGTCAGTGATTAGACTACGCTTCTCCTTGGGTACCATAGCCCTATTTGGGCGTATGGACACCCTTCAGTCGCATGGCCTCCATGCGACTGAACATCATACGACTAGACCACTGTGAATGGACTTCCATGCGACTGAACCTCCAATCGTGCGAATGGGCCCTCCATCGTGCGATTAGACACTATGCGAATGGACACCTATGCGACTGAGCTCTCAGTCATGCGAATGAACACCTATGCGACTGAGCACCTATGCGACTGAGCACCTATGCGACTGGGCTCTCAGTCGTATGACCTGTCATACGACTGGACCCCCAGTCGTGCGATTGAACATCAGTCGTGCGATTGAACCTCAGTCGTGCGATTGGACCCCAATCGCCCCTCAGTCGGCCGATTATCCCTCCAGTCGCATAGCCCTAACTGGGCGCAGACTGCAGTTCATCCCGAACTGCAGTCGTGATTTTCGACCTCCAAATCCTTCCAAACCCACTCTAAGCCCAAATCAACCCTCCTAATCCTTAGGAAAGCATACTATGACCATTCAAGCACACACAAGCCCAAAATCACACTCTGAACACACTATACACAATCATACCCAAATGGGTCAAACACACACATTTTCAAAAAAACGGGTTTCTATGTGTTCCAGCCCCAAAATCGGTACACGATGATTTCCAAGCCCGAATGGACCCGAATCAACTCTTTCTTCCTCTTTTCTTCCTTTCTCTCTTCTCTCTTTCTTTTGTTGCTGAAATGAGTGTTTGGGGAGGGGGAAATGGGCTGCCCTCTCCTTTAATATGTCCCATTTGCCCAACTTTCATGTGTTGGCAGGTTTGGTCCCCCGATTTTGGACTTTATTTCTTTTCTTCTTTCGTCGTCTACAAGGAAAATATCCAGGTGTTACAGTTCCACCCCCCTTATATAGGTTTCGTCCTCGAAACCTGTTATTCCTCAAACAAACATGGGTAATGTTGTCTTATTTCCTCTTCTGTCTCCCACGTTGACTCAGATCCCTTCCTGTGCTTCCACTGTAGACGCATAAGAGGAACCACTTTATTTTTTCAGCTTCTTCTCTTTTCGATCAATGATTGCCACTGGTTGCTCCATATAACTGAGCCATTCATCCATTTTGATATCCTCCAGTGGAACAATCATATCCTCATCTGCCAAACACTTCCTTAGATGAGATACGAGGAATGTCGGATGAATTCCACTTAACTCATCTGGTAACTCCAATCTATAGGCCACCTCTCCTACTCGAGCAAGGATTCGGAAAGGGCCTATATACCTCGGGCTCAACTTGCCCCGCTTTCTAAACCGAATGATACCCTTCCAAGGTGAGACCTTCAACATAACCCGGTCACCCACCTGGAACTCAATCGGCCTACGTCGTTTATCAGCATACGACTTCTATTTGTCTTTGGCTGCCTTCATGAAGGCCTTGATCTTTACGAGCTTTTCAGTCATAGCGTCGATCACCTCGACACTCCCTAACTCTTTATGACCAATATCACCCCAACATACGGGTGTCCTGCATCTCCTACCGTATAGTATCTCATAAGGTGGCATACCAATGCTGGCATGATAGATATTGTTGTATGAGAATTCAGCTAACGGTAAGTGGTCGTCCCAACATCCCCCAAAATCAAACACACATGCTCGAAGCATGTCCTCTAATGTTTGAATGGTCCTCTCCCACTGACCATCAGTCTGGGGATGATAATCCGTGCTGATATGTAATCTCGTCCCCATCGCATTGTGGAATTTCTTCCAGAATTTGAATGTAAACCGGGTGTCATGATCAGAAACAATAGACACCGGCACACCATGGCGAGTCACAATCTCTTTAATGAAAAGATCCGCCAACCTCTCGGATGAATATGTCTCGCGTATCGGTAGGAACTGAGCACTCTTCGTCAAGCGGTCAACAATCACCCATATAGCATCGTACCCTTTCGGAGTACGCGACAGCTTCGTAATGAAATCCATGGTGATGTGCTCCCATTTCCATCTGGTATATCCAAAGGTTGGATCTTCGCATACGGCTTTTGATGTTCGGCCTTCACTTGCAAGCAAGTAAGGCATTTACTCACATACTCTACCACATCACGCTTCATACCCGGCCACCAATAGTCTTTCTTCATGTCTTGATACATCTTTGTAGCACCAGGATGAATAAAGTATCGAGTCTTGCGAGCTTCGTCCATAATCTTCATTCGTAGATCCCCAAGACGAGGAATCCACATTCGTCCAAACCGGGTTCTAACACCAAGTGTGTTTTCACCCAATTCCGCAACCAGACCTCTCATTCTTTCGGAGTTAAGATGATCTTCTTTCAGTGCCTCATCTTGAAACTCCTTGACTTGATTCATCACATCAAAGGTCATAATCAACTGGTATGCTTTCACCCGAATCGGTTCGGGTCTTTCCTTCCGGCTAAGGGCATCCGCCTCCACGTTGGCTTTGCCCGGGTGATAATGGATCTCACAATCATAATCTTTTATGAGCTCCAACCATCTCCTCTGCCTCATGTTCAGGTCTTTCTGCTCGAAAAAATACTTCAAGCTCATGTGGTCAGTGAATATGGTGCACTTCGTCCCGTAGAGATAGTGCTTCCAAATCTTTAACGCAAAGACCACAGCTGCTAGCTCCAAGTCATGAGCAGGGTAACTAACCTCATGAACTTTCAACTGTCGGGATGCGTAGGCTATAACTTTTCCCCTTTGCATTAACACACACCCCAACCCCAAGTAGGAAGCATCAGAATAAACCACCATATCTTCACTCCCATCGGGTAACGACAATACAGGAGCTTGGGTCAATCTCGCTTTCAATTCTTCGAACGCCTTCTCTTGAGCTTGACCCTACACAAACTTTACATCTTTTCGGGTCAACTTGGTTAGTGGAGAAGCGATTTTGGAAAAGTCTTGGATGAATCTTCGGTAGTAGCCCACCAAACCCAAGAAACTACGAATCTCGGATGGCGTCTTTGGAGACTTCCATTGCATCACCGCTTCCACCTTTGCCGGATCAACCATAATCCCCTCCGGATTCACCACGTGACCCAAGAATTGAACCTCGCGCAACCAGAACACGCACTTGGAGAACTTGGCATACAGTTTCTCCCTTCTCAACATCTCCAACACTTCTCGAATATGACTGGCATGCTCTATCTCGCTCCTTGAATAAATCAGGATATCATCAATAAACACGATCACCGATTTATCCAACATCGACCGACACACTCGGTTCATCATATCCATAAAAGCAGCTGGCGCATTGGTCAGACCAAAGGACATGACAAGAAACTCATAGTGACCGTAGCGCGTGCGAAAAGCTGTTTTAGGAATATCCTGCTCTTTCACCTTTAGTTGATGGTAGCCCGATCGAAAATCTATCCTTGAAAACCAACTGGCACTCTGAAGTTGATCAAACAAATCATTGATTCTCGGAAAGGGGTTCTTCACCGTCAACTTGTTCAGCTCACGGTAGTCAATACACATCCTCATACTACCGTCTTTCTTCTTTACAAACAAGTCCGGAGCACCCCAAGGAGAGATACTCAGTCTAATGAACCCCTTATCTAGCAGCTCTTGCAACTGCTCCATCAACTCTTTCATCTTCGTTGGAGCCAATCGATACGGTGCTTTGGCAACAGGTTGGGCAGCTGGTATCAGATCAATCTGAAACTCAATCTCTCGGTCAGGAGGCACTCCTGACAAGTCTTCAGGAAACACATCTGGAAAGTCACACACAACCGGTACATCAGGCAGTTGTGGTATGAACATATCCACATTCTTCACATATGCCAAGTAGGCACTACATCCACGCCTCATGCACTTTCCCGTCACCGCCATTGAGATCACTTTTGGGATCGTCGTGACCCGAACCCATAAACAGTTACCGAACTCCTATCAGGCGCTATCAAACGAATCATCTTCTTTCGACACATTATATTCGCCTCGAAGTCCACCACCCAATCCATCCCAAGTACCAAGTCAAAACCACCTAAGGTCATCACAAATGGTCTAACAGGAAATTTATGACCCTCTAACTCCACATCACAGCCCTCTATCAACTCTGAAATCCTGGTAGACTTACCTATGGCAGTTTCTACATCAAATGGTGCATCAACGTGTTTACTACTAACAGGTAGTTTAGCACAGAAAGCAGCAGAAATGAAACTTCTACTGGCACCCAAATCAAACAACACAGAAGCTAAAGTTTGGTTCACTAGAAACGTACCGGACACAATATCAGTGTCCGTCCTAGCCTCCTCTTGCGTCATAGTGAATGCCCTGGCGCTCGCCCTCGGTCCTTCACTCCCCGTCTTCTTCACCCCGGAACCCTCAGCTCTTGGCTTCTTATAATCTTTACTCATATGACCACTTTCCCCACAGTTAAAACATTTTCCCGCAAGGCAATCCCTTGCGATGTGCCCCGTCTTCCTGCATTTGAAGCACATGTTAAATCCCAACCTACATTCCCTCGCATGCTCCTTCCCACACTTGCCACACCTCCTCGACCCCGCAGTCGATGTGGTCACACGGCGGTCATCCACCCGTGCCTTATTGTTACCCGTCGAGGCATCACCCCGACCCAACCTTTTCCCATTCCAGTTCCGATCACCACCACCCTTCATGTTCGCTTCAGTCACCGCCACCTCCCACTCATCATATAGCCTCCCTGCCAGATCGACCGCCGACCTAAAGGTGCTTGCGAGCGACGATCATATGCCTGCAAACATCCACCAGTAAGCCCTGAATGTACCTTTTGATCTTCCAAGACAGAGGCGTCACCTGATCTGGCACGAGACGTGCCATCTCTTTGAATTTGGTGGTGTACTGCTAATGCGTCATCGTCCCCTCCTCCAACTGCAGGAACTCCCTTTCAACTTTATCCATTTCTAGGTGAGGGTAGAACTCCTCAATAACCAACTTCTTCAGTTCAGGCCATCTCATCCTCCCAATAGCCCTGCTACCCTCAGCTTCGACTATGTTGTCGTACCAACATAATGCCGAGTCCACAAAAGAATAGGCAGCAAACTTGACCTTTTGGTCCTCCCGGCACTCGCTGATATTCAGAACAACTTCTATTTCCCTCACCCATCGGTGAGCAGTAGCAGCAGTGCCGTTTCCATCGAAAGTAGGGGGCTTACACCTTTGAAATGCCCCGTAGTTGCAGCCTCATGCTGACTCCTGCACAGGCTCCTCCTCCTCCTCATTATTGGAGGGAATCGTTTCAGTCCCCGTTTGCTCCCTTCTTCCCGAGGACCGGTTCCTCTCTTGTCTTTCTCCTTCCCGTACAGCCTTTATCACTTCGGTCACCACAAACGGTAAGATCGTCTGCATGACCTGATGCACCTCCTCGACCACCGTCTCTTTCACCGAGGCCCTTAAATTTGCACTCTCATCACCACCCTCTGGATGAGAGGTCTCGGGTCCCTCAGGAACCACCTTCTTAACTCTAGGTCTGCCTCTTTTAGGCCGTGATGTAGCACCAAGTCCACCACGTGAGGCTTTGGATGATCTACCACCGGCCATCCTCTATCACACACTGAAAGATTCAAACACCAACACGGTTATTCAAGGGAATAGCTCAGTTTATGTCAAGTATAGTAAGTCCCTAATTACAGTGGCCAGTTGTCATTAGCCACTTACTTTACTCTTCGTACCCCGAGTATTACCTGTCCTGACTACATCAGTATCTAAATCTACCAGCAACACATAAACCACATAACATGCGCACATAATTCCGGTTAACATTAAGAAAATACCTGATGGCACGCAGCTACACAGATTGGCATCCCTTCCCTTTCCGTCCCATTTTCAGTTTAAGTTTAGGTTTATTTTGGAAATTTACCCGTTTCACTTAAACTTTAGCTCTGATACCAACTTGTAAGGCCCCGCCCCCGGGACGCTTACAGCTGGTCATCATGCACTTGAAACACACCATTATATATTATTTACTAAAATCATGCAGCGGAAACTGTGAAAATAACTTTTCATTTTTACTATAAATACTTTTGCAAAGTATTACAACACTCATTACAAAATATCATTTATTTGCATTATAATTCAAAAGCATTAAACAAATGAATGCCATCCTAAAAGAGCTGAGTAGCCGCCTCGTACCATCCTCAGCAACCTTACCAGCCAACTGGAAACACATAAAAAGTCAGCGTTGCTGAGTGAGTTCTAGTTTTATATGAAAACATACTTTACTTTTAGTAAAACCCTTTTCTTTACTTTCATGCTATCACACATCATACATACACGTAGATAATATCATTATTATCTTCTCTATTCGTTTGTTCGTCATTATGTCTTTTCTTGCGCACTGGATACCTTCCGTACCAATACCATATGCTACACCCCGAACTATTTAGCTACTGGCCCGAAGTCTATAAAGAGACAGCTAAAAGTGGTGCCACAGTACTAGGGGTAAGCGGTAGAGTTTCTATAATAATGGTCGATCACAAAGAAAGACCTCGATGTGCATCCTCCCGGGGTAGCAAACCCGCACACCGTTAGGCTAACGCCTTAATTGATGTGTCCCGATATCCAATGCTCGCAAGACTTTCATTACTTTCATCATTCATTAATGCATGCATTCATTCATCATGTTCCTCTTGCATTATCTTTCAATTTACATTACATAATACTTTCGTTTCATTCGTTAATCATAACACGTAAAGTCACGGGAAAGATAAACATACATCAAAACAAGAAACATCGACATTTAATAGTCATCAGTCATCACCATCATACATGGCAACCTCATACTTAACATAACATACATCATGGGTAACATGCAACACTATTAACATCATGCCTAACATAACTTCTAAAGCCTCGATGGACATCTTACATGTACTTACAGGAACTACCACATCATTACTTACACCTGCACTTTCCCCTCGGAAGTCAGTGATTAGACTACGCTTCTCTTCGGGTACCATAACCCTATTTGGGCGTATGGACACCCTTCAGTCGCATGGCCTCCATGCGACTGAACATCATACGACTAGACCACTGCGAATGGACTTCCATGCGACTGAACCTCCAATCATGTGAATGGACCCTCCATCGTGCGATTGGACACTATGCGAATAGACAGCTATGCGACTGAGCTCTCAGTCGTGCGAATGAACACCTATGCGACTGAGCACCTATGCGACTGGGCTCTCAGTCGTATGACCATGCGACTAGACCCCCAGTCGTGCGATTGAACCTCAGTCGTGCGATTGGACCTCAATCACCCCTCAGTCGGCCGATTGGCCCTCCAGTCGCATAGCCCTAACTGGGCACAGACTGCAGTTCATCCCGAACTGCAGTCGCGATTTTCGACCTCCAAACCCTTTCAAACCCATTCTAAGCCCAAATCAACCCTCATAATCCTCAGGAAAGCATACTATGACACCATTCAAGCACACACAAGCCCGAAATCACACTTTAAACACCCTATACACAATCATACCTAAATGGGTCAAACACACACATTTTCAAAAAAAACAGGTTTCTATGTGTTCCAGCCCCAAAATCGGTTGAAAAAAAGTAAAATAGGGGTCCTAGAACTCACGCAAACAGAAGAAGAAGAGCTTCGTTTTGACTCGCTACACGACGATTTCCAAGCCCGAATCAACCCTTTCTTCCTCTTTTCTTCCTTTCTCTCTTCTCTCTTTCTTTTATTGCTGAAATGAGTGTGTGGGGAGGGGGGAATGGGCTGCCCTCTATCTTAATATGTCCCCATTTGCCCAACTTTCGTGCGTTGGCGGGTCTGGTCCCCCGATTTTGGACATTATTTCTTTTCTTCTTTCGTCGTCTACAAGGAAAATATCTGGGTGTTACAATGAAGATGTGAAACTATTTGATGTTGTGATGTTCCCTATTCTAGCAGGAAAGCATTTCTACTTGATATGTTTTAATTTCAAATGTCCAGGTATCACGATCATTGATAATATGAATGAAAAAGAAAGTTTTGTTAAAGTGGTCGATGATGCAGATTATAATAAAAAGTCAACGGCTATGAAAGTGGTTAGTTGTTAGAACATTGATCTACATTTATGTTGTTATTTAAGTTTAATTAGATCTACATTTATGTTGTTATTTAAGTTTAATTAGTTTAAGTAACAAGTAACTTTAAGATTTCCTTCTAAATTGTTTTGCAGAAAGAAACTTTGTGTATTATCAGCGATCAATTGGACACCCAAAGTGGAGTCAAATCCAGGCATGTTACCCTGAAAAACTCAAAATTGGATGGGCAACATCAAAGAACTATGTTGATTGTGGAGTGTTCATCATGAGGCATATGGAGATGTACATGGGTAATCATGTGAAGAACTGGGATTGCGGATTTCCTAGTGATGAGAAAAGAAAGAAGACCAAAATTGCTTCATTGAGAAAGAAGTATACATTTAAAATACTGATGTCAGATATTAACGTATATCACGACAAAGTAATGATGGAGGCAGAAGACACTGTGAATGAAAGCATTTATTAGATTCGAACATTATGATTTTGGGTTTTTTTGTTGAACCAATATGACAGTTAGAAAATCTTCTTTTGGAACCTTAAATGATTATGAATTATAATGTTATAAAATATGATTTTTGAAGTTTATGTTTCTATGTTCACTGCTTATGGGGGTCGTATATTACACTGGATTCTGATTGCTTACTTATATGTAGCTTCTGTCATATATGTAACTGGTATATATGTAAACAAATAATATATCATGTTTTTAGTTAAACTATTTTAAATGATTAATATATATTAGATGTTAGTATTATACAATGATTTCAGTATGATGATGTTTGCTTACATATATGTATACATATAAATATGTTTACATATAAAGTGCTTACATATATGTAAGCATTAGCAATTATGTCGTACAATTAGTGAGGACTGTTTACGTATATGTAGGATTATACCAACTTTCAGTATGATGTTTTGCTTTCATATATGTATATATTCTTATAGAATCCGAATATTCTTTTATATATTAGATTACATAAATATATAAGGATGGACCAACAAATATACATATAATGTTACACCCAATGCAATGAAATATAATCCATCATTAAAATGATTAATATATATACATGCTAGTATTAGACAAATGTTTCAGTATGATGATGTTTGCTTACATATATGTTTACATATGAATATGTTTACATATAAAGTGCTTACATATATGTAAGCATTATCAATTATGTGGTACAATTGTTGAGGACTGTTTACATATATGTAGGATTAACCCAAATTTCAATATGAAGTTTTGCTTTCATATATGTATATATTCTCATAGAATCCGGATATTCTTATATATATTAGGTTGCACAAATATATAAGGATGGACCAACAAATGTATGTATAACGTTACACCCAATGCAATGAAATTATAATCTATCATTAAAAATTAAACGTAAAAATTTATTTAAGTAAAAACATAATTAAAAGACAAACTTATAAGAAACTATCTTAATCTAATATATGAAAGGTGTGTGTATTCCAATTAAAAATGAAACTAAAATCCATCGGGATCTCCATAATCGTGATTTATTTCATCTTCAGAATCGAATGTTTCATCTTCTAGTAGATATTCGTCTTCTGAATGATCAACTTGGTCCCTCTTATCCTTCAATTTCTTCTTATCGGGATAGTTTCTGGAATCATGATCATTTACCACTTTATGACAAAAATTTAACCTGTAGCTTCTTTTTTTTGACTTTTGCCTTCTCCCTAGGACCAATTAGTCTTTGTTTTGTACCGTATCCTTTGTTTCTTATACCTTGCGGAGCGTTAACTTCAACATTTTTTAGTTCAGATTGTCCTACCACCTCTTCAATTACAACACCTGTATTATGTTTAGTATGCTGGAATGGAAATTCATCGAATATTTTTTGCATTAGTTTCTCAACATGCTTGTCAAGCCATGCTAGTCGCTCTGTATCATGTCTTAACAAATCAGCACATTGTTGCATGTTTTCCAGAACTTGATGTCTAATTATTGAAGTTTTACTTTGATTCACACCATATTGGTTGGCGATACTAAACAAATGCTTAGGGAGAGCATCTCTTCTCCATCGAACATGCACGTATTGATCTGGAATTTTGTCAATTTTATGGTGTCTAAACACACAAAAAACATGACGACACAAGTAACCAATACGCGTAAAGCCCATGCAAGAACATGTAATTGAGTTGTCATGTAATTGAAGCTTTACCTATGAAATAAAACAAAGGATGATTGGATAAAAATAAGTAGGATACAATGCAGCAAAATATTGAAACATAAAATTAAGGTAAAAATGTAGACAAGTGTTAACCTTGAACTCAATTATAATGTCCGACTAATTGTCTTCGTGGGCAATCATATAAACGTAGGTTCCATCCAGTATCTCACGATTCACTATGTAACATAACAATGTGCATTTATATATCTCCTTTTGAACTTCTAAAAAGATGTGCATTTATGTATCTCCGTTCAATTGCTAAAGATGTACGATGTTTGGGTACGATTGTTGCAGTGCTATATTCTAACAGACGTTGGTTATACCTTTGTCCATCCATCGCAGAGTCAAAGCACAACAAGAATTGAACAAGAGTATTGGATGCACTTGAGTTGACTTTAAAATAAGAATTAGAACTTTCACACCTAGATGTAGTCTTCATTAAACAGCACATGGGTATATCTTTAAAATAACCGGGAACCCATTGATCTCTAATGGAGAACATGTCAGACAACCAAGGGTGATCTTCCAAACTATACTCTTCCATCAGCAAAATCCATCGATGTTCAAACTCAGATGGTTTCATGTACATATTCCAAACCAACTTATGATTAGATGCACGTAAATTAGTGTTATTCAACTTGTTCCCAGTAACCTGTACACAAAAAACAGAGTGTTTACTTATACATAAAGATTAATAATTAGAACATATGTATGTGTAAGTAAAACCTATTTATCTACAATATCCATATAAGAATGCGAGATTAAACAAAAGCAAAAACATTATAGTAAATTAAAAAAATAAGAATATAATACCTTTGATGGAAGTTTCATAGTGATATGCCACATGCATAAACGATGGATTGATTTGTCAAAAACCGTATTGACCGCTACTTTCATAGAGGCATCTTGGTCCGTAAGAATTAACATTGGTTGTTTGTTGTTATGGGCTTTAACGAAGCAATTGAGTAACCACGTGTAAGATTCAATTGTCTCGTCATGCAACAACCCGGCACCAAAAGTTACACACTTTTTATGGTGGTCAACACCGATGAATGGAACAAATATCATATTATACCTGAAAAAAATAAATGATTAGAATTAACAGTAATTTATTACTGAGCAAACAAATTAAACTTAATTATTTGTCTGGTAGGTTGCATCAAATGCCAAAACATCGCCAAAAACATCATAATTGACCTTCGAAACATTATCCACCCAAAAAAATGATCTAACCTCACCATCAACAACAACATACTCAAAACTGAAATCTTCTCTATACATATTGCGTTCTTTCAACGCATCTACAAATATTTATGCATCTCTTTTACTAATGTACTTGGTAATATCACGACTGAAATTTTTATAGTCCGTTTTTGTACCACGCACCATATGATGGCCACCCTTTAAAGCAAATTGTAGCCTGTGAGCTTTGGTTGGCCCAATATTTGCTAATCGACATTTGGCAATATACTCTTGATCGACAAAATTCAACTTCCGTCTTTTACGTGTCAGATCCAAATTGTCTGAATTCACTAATCCGTGGTTATGAACCTTATTGATTTCATATAACTCAAAAGCTAAGGTACCTAATATAGCTCTTAGTTTTATACGTGCTTGGCAATTAGTAACTTTGAAATTTGTCTGACGAAGAGGTGACTTTGACAGGAGTCCAAAGTGTCAACAACTTGACCGGTAGGCTTACCAGCTTTGGTACACAACATGTATCTGTGAGTAATCACCCCATCCTTTTTTTTCATTGCACCTAAATGAGTAAAAAAACCAGCCTTCTCAGCATAAGCTTCATACATATTCATCACATCTTGCCATGTATCGAATTTGGTTCCTACAACAAGTTTGTACTCAACTGGAACATTAGGAGTCCAGTATCAAGTTCCATTTGGAGATTCATAAACATTGGTAGATAAAGAACCTTCATATTAAGAAAAAATATAATAAGTCAGCAAATTACTAAAATTTCAATTACTAAAATTTCAATAGAATTGATTTATTCATATTCACAACTAAGTAAAATTTATATTTATGTACGCTTACATATACATAAACATTCTTAAAATATATGGCATCTGTTATGTTAACATCATGTTGCTTACATATACGTAATCAATATGTTTAACTGTAAAAAAATGACCTAACAAATTGGGATAATAATTACCTTCATTTTCCACACCTGTAAGATATATCTGTCCATCACCACGATTCATATTTGATAGGATAAGTATTGTTGATGTGTCTAATTCGAGATTATTGCCATTTAATGGATTATCAATCTGATCGATACCTATTGAAGGGGTTGCTTCAGCGAAGTCTTCAATTTCCAACCCAGATACATTGACCATTGCATATGAAGTTGACTTGTCCATTCTAAAATGGTGAAAACAGAAGACTAAAAAACAGAGTATCATCAATCAATCAAATAGAAAACCATTAGAAAAGACCCACCTTCTTCGATATAAGCTTGTTTAATTTGATTAGCAATCTGCTGAAAATCGAATTGAAACCACGGTAGAACAAAACAATGGATCGATAACACAATTGTAATTGAATAAATCGATGGAATGAATCTTTCCCATAAATTTTGCATATCAGTTCGAATCAGTGGAGAAAAATAGGGATTTAACATTAATTAAGAATATATTATGTATAAAATTACTTAATTACCCTTTAAATATATTTAATCTGAATAATTAAAGAAAAATTTTGATTGGATGAATTTGGTTTTCTGGGTTTTCTTAAAATATGTTGGTTTTCTTAGGATCCCTCCCATATATATATATATATATATATATATGTATATATATATATATATATATATATATATATATATATATTCTAACACCCGGTTACTTTTAACAAAAAAAAGTGAAGAAAGAGAAAGAAAAGACATTTTACCCATGTTGAGGGGTAAAAAGTGTCAAAAGGACAAAAAGAATAAAAAGTGGGTGCATAGAGGAGATATGGTAGCCCATAATCTCCTGCACACTTCATTTCATTCGATTCTAGAGAGAGAAAGAGCAGAATTCGGGTTTTGAAGGAAGAACGAGAAGAAGTCGACTTCAAGTGGGTTCCTAAGCAGTTGGATTCAATTTGCAAATGAGTTTGGAGGAAGCCATACTCAAAAGCTGCAAAGGTGAGTTCTAAGACCCCTATTTTACACGTTTTTGAATGATTTTGGGGCTGGAACGCATCTAAAAACTATTTTCGGGTATTTGGGTGAAAAACCCGTTCACGAATGTATGTGTAAGTGTGTGATTCGTTTGGGGCTGTTATGAACATAAGGTTTCTAAGGCAAACTATGAATTTCAGTATGATGTTCGACTAAGTACTGTTAATGTATGTTTTTAGGTGATTTCCTATGATGTGTATGATGTTTAGTTTGTTCTAAGGGTGTAGTATGGTAGATCTGTGCTAAGGATGTGTTAAGATGATGATTGAGATCTGAAAATGGCACAAGTTGAGTTGTAGGTCCATTTACTCACCCGCATTAACTAATGCGGATGGCTAAGGAAATGCGGCTAAGGCATTTACTCAGCCGCATTAACTAATGCGGATAGCTAAAGTAAATGCGGCTAAGGCATTTACTCAGCCGCATTAACTAATGTGGACAGATAATGAAATACGACTAAGGCATTTACTCAGCTGCATTAACTAATGCGAACAGTCCAAGAAATGCGGATGACATTTGCTCACCCGTATTAACCAATGCGGACAGCAAAAAGGGAATACGGATAAACACTTAGAATAAATTCAGACTTTTAGGAAAATGAGTAATATAGGCTTTGACTTAGGAGATTCCCGGGGGTTATGTAAGTTGACTTTTGAGGTCATAGATGGTATGATGGGCATGTAATGATATGCGCTTGATGTTTATGCATGATGATGATGATGATGTTGCATGGTTATACATGAGGTATGCTATGTATGTATGATGCCTTGTATGATGATGTATGAATGATATGTGTATGTTCCTTATGATAGTGTATGTTTATCTTTCCCATGACTTTACGTGTTATGATAATGAATGAACAAAGTATTATGTAATGTAAAGTGAAAGATAAAGAAAGAGGAACATGATGATGAATGCTTGCATTAACGAATGAATGAAAGAGAAACAAGATGATGAATACATGCATTAATGAACGAATGAAAGAAGTCTTGCAAGCATTAGGTATCAGGGCCCTTCTTTGTGATCGACCAAACGTGTAGTGCCTCTACCGCTTACCTCTAGTATTGTGGCATACGCTCAGCTGTTCATTTATTGACTTTGGCCCAGTAGCTAAGACTGTTCGGGGTGTAGCATATGGTATTGGTAAGAGAGATAGCCGATGTGCAAGTAAAGTTATAACAAACGAATGAATGAATTAACGAAAGAGATAATAAAGATATTATCTATGTGTACGTATGATGTATGATCGCTTGAAAGAAAAGAATGGTTTTAATGAAAGCAAAGTATGTTTATTATAAAACTAGAACTCACTCAGCAACGCTGACTTTTATGTGTTTCCAGTTGGCAAGTAGTGTTTCTAAGGATGGCACGAGGCGGCTACTCAGCTCTTTTAGGATGACATTCCTTTGTTAATATTTTTTCAGTGTATTATGTTGCATGTATTTATAAAACAAAATGGTGTTTATAGAGGATTCGGATAAACGGGATTACCTAAGGAATCCTCTTACTACTAAAAGTCACTGTTTATGACTATTTTGTAATTGATTAATGATGTATTACTTTGCAAAAGCTTTCATCATGAAATGAGATGTCTCTTTTGAATGTTTCCACTGCAATGTTATTTAAAATATCTATAAATGTATGTTTTATGTGCAATGATTGACCAGTTGTAAGCGTCCCGGGAACGGGGCCTTACAAGTTGGTATCAGAGCCAAAGTTTATGTGAAGTGGGTACATTTTCAATATAAACCTTAACTTAAACTGAGAATGGGACGGAAAGGGAAGGGATGCCAAACTGAGTAGCTGCATGCCATCTGGTATTTTCTTAATGTTAACCGGAATTATGTGCGCATGTTATGTGGTTTATGTGTTGCTGGTAGATTTAGATACTGATGTAGTCAGGACAGGTAATGCTCGGGGTGCGAAGAGTAAAGTAAGTGGCTAATCAAAACTGGCCATTATAATTAGGGACTTACTATACTTGACATAAACTGAGCTATTTCCTTGAATGACCGTGTTGGAGTTTGAATCTTTCAGTGTGAGTTAGAGGATGGCCGGTGGTAGATCCTCTAATGCTTCACGAGGTGGAGGACGTGGTACTGAACCACGAGCTATGAGAGGAAGGCCTAGGGCCGAAAAGGTGGTTCACGAAGAACCAGAAACCCCTCATCCAGAAGGCTGTAATGAAAGTGCTAACCTGAGAGCCTCAGTAAAGGAGGCGGTTGTGGAGGAAGTGCATCAAGTCATGCAGACGATCCTACCGTCTGTGGTGACCGAAGTGATAAAGGCAGTTAGGGAAGGGGAGAGAAGGGAAAGGAATGGACCCACGGGCGAAAGGAGATAACCCGAGACTGAGACGGTTCTCTCTGATGAAGAAGAAGAAGAAGAGCTTCCGCTGGAGGCATCTCGAGGCTATAACTATGGGGTGTTTATGAGATGCAAGCCCCTACTTTCGATGGAAACGGCACTGCTGCTGCCGCTCACCGTTGGGTGAGGGAAATTGAGGCTTTTCTTGATATCAGTGAGTATCGTGAAGACCAAAAGGTGAAGTTTGCTACCCATTCATTTGTAGACTCGGCTCTGTGCTGGTGGGACAATATAGTCCAAGCCGAGGGTAGTCGGGCGATTGGGAGAATGAGATGGTCAGAGTTGAAGAAGTTAGTGATCGAGGAGTTTTGTCCTCACCGAGAAATGGATATGGTTGAGAGAGAGTTTCTGCAACTGGAGGTGGATCAGGTGACACCTCTGTCTCGGAAGATCAAGAGGTACATTCAGGGCTTACCGGCGGATGTTCGCAGGCATATGATCGCCGCCCGACCAAGCATGTTCAGGTCGCCTGTTGATTTGGCAGGGAGACTGATATGATGAGCGGGAGGTGGTGGTGACTGAAGCGTATAAGAAGGGAGGTGGTGATCGGAATTGGAATGGGAAGAGGTTTGGTCGGGGTGATGCCTCGACGGATAATAAAAAGGCACGGGTGGATGACTGCCGTGTGACCACGCCGGGAGCGGGATCGAGGAGGTGTGGCAAGTATAGGAATGAGCATGCGGGAGAATGTAGGCTGGGTTCGAACGAGTGCTTCAAGTGTGGGAAGACAGGGCATATGGCGAAGGATTGCCTGGCAGGCAAATGTTTTAATTATGGGGAAATCGGTCATATGAGCAGAGACTGTAAGAAGTCGAGGGCTAAGGGTTCAGGGGTGAAAAAGACGGGAAGTGAAGGACCGAGGGCGAGCGCCAGGGCATTCACTATGACATAGGAGGAAGCTAGGACGGACCCTGATGTTGTGTCCGGTACGTTTCTAGTGAACCAAACTTTAGATTTTGTGTTATTTGATTCGGGTGCCAGTAAAAGTTTTATTTTTGCTGCTTTCTGTGCTAAGCTGCCTATTAGAAGTAGATGTGTTGATGCGCCCTTTGATGTAGAAATTGCCATAGGTAAGTCTACTAGGATTTCTGAGATGATAGAAAGCTGTGATGTGGAACTTGAGGGTCATAAGTTTCCTGTTAGACCGTTTGTGATGGCCTTGGGTGGTTTTGATTTGGATCTTGGGATGGATTGGTTGGCAGACTTTGAGGCGAATATAGTATGTCGAAAGAAGATGATTCGTTTGATAGCGCCTGACGGGAGTTCGGTAACTGTTTATGGGGATCGGGTCACGACGATCCCGAAAGTGATCTCAATGGCACTGGAGGGAAAGTGTATGAGGCCTGGGTGCAGCACCTACTTAGGTTATGTGAAGGATGTGGAAACGCCAACACCACAACTATCCGAAGTTCCGGTTGTGTGTGATTTTCCAGACGTGTTCCCGGAAGACTTATCGGGATTGCCACCTGACCGAGAGATTGAGTTTCAGATCGACCTGATACTAGGTGTCCAACCTGTCGCCAAAGCACCATATCGATTGGCTCCGACAGAGATGAAAGAGTTTATGGAGCAGTTGCAAGAACTGCTGGATAAAGGGTTCATTAGACCGAGTATATCTCCTTTGGGTGCTCCGGTTTTGTTTGTAAAGAAGAAAGATGGTAGTATGAGGATGTGTATAGACTACCGTGAGCTGAACAAGCTGACAGTGAAGAATCGGTATCCGTTACTGAGGATGGATGATTTATTCGATCTGCTTCAAGGTGCCAGTTAGTTTTCAAGGATAGATCTTCGATCGAGCTACCATCAGCTAAAGGTGAAAGAGCAGGATATTCCTAAAACAGCTTTTTGCATGCGCTACGGTCACTACGAGTTCCTTGTCATGTCCTTTGGTCTGACCAATGCGCCAGCTGCTTTTATGGATCTGATGAACCGAGTGTGTCGGCCGATGTTGGATAAATCAGTGATCGTGTTTATTGATGATATCCTGATTTATTCAAGGAGCGAGATAGAGCATGCCGGTCACATTCGAGAAGTGTTGGAGACGTTGAGATAGGAGAAACTGTATGCCAAGTTTTCCAAATGCGCATTCTTGTTGCGCGAAGTTCAATTCTTGGGTCACGTGGTGGATCCGGAGGGAATTATGGTGGATCCGGAAAAGGTGGAAGCGGTGATGCAATGGAAGTCTCCAAAGACGCCATCCGAGATCCGTAGTTTCTTGGGTTTGGTGGGCTACTATAGAAGATTCATTCAAGACTTTTCCAAGATCGCTTCTTGTAACATCCGGTTTCTAAATCCGGACTTGTAAATTATATTATAGTTATGACTAATTAATTAAGTTGAGTTGCTTGAGTGTTTAAGTGTTCAGTCGCATGACTTATATGCGAATGAACTTCAGTCGCATCCTTTACATGCGATTGAGACTTAGTCGTACGGATAATAGGCGTATGAGCTTCAGTCGCACGATTCAGTTGTGCGGATGGTTCAGTCGTGCGACTGAAGGTGAGGCGGTTAAGTTGTGTGTATGGATAAGTAAGGCGGTGAAAAGAGATGAAAAGCAGATTTTATCTGCATCTACTTCATTCCCCTGTTCTCTTTACACCCAAACACCCCTGTTCTTGCCAATCGACTAGGCTAAACTCTGTTTTGGTAAGTTTAAACATCACGGATCAATCCGGAGATGTTATAAGCTGTGTAAGTGGTTGAATTTGATCCAAAAACGTGTTTTAAATCATTGAGTTGGTCTGGTTCATTTCTAAATTAAAATCCGGGAATTCGGATCCAACTTTTTGTGAAAGTTTTGATGAAATAATGGTCCGAAACCATTGTAACCGATATGTATATGATCTGTTTTGAATATGATATGATTTGGATGGTTAAAACTAAAATTTTGAGTGAGTTTGGATCAAAAACGTTAAGAACACAGCTGCTGATCCGTTTCAGACGAATGGGCTCAATCGCATGCCTCAGTCTTACGAATAAGAGTCTAGTCGTGCGACTGAGTGCGAATGGAGGTTCAGTCGTGCGATTGGAACTCAGTCGCCTGGTTAGAAGGCCGAATGAAGACGAATGAACACTGGGTACGACTGAGAACTCAATCGTGTGAATGAATGGCTAGTCGTACGACTGAAGGTTCAGTCGCATGGTTCAACCGCATAGGTCCAGTCGCATGGTTTATCCGCATAGGTCCAGTCGCATGAGTGCTCATTCGCATAAGTGTTCAATCGCATAAGGGCCCTGTTTCAGAATAAGTTTACTGAATCAAGGTTTATTGCTTTAGATATACCTTGATTAAAGGAAGGACTAGTTACCTTGTGTACGTGGATTGTGTAGACTGTGGTGAGGAAGTTGATAAGGTGAGTTCTAAGCCCTTTTCAAATGTTTGATTTTAACATTCGGGCTAGCACACATACAAAGATAAATGAATTGAATGTTTTAGTACCAGAATTGTGATAGTGATATTGATATGTTTCTAACAGTTTGTAAGCTGTTAGGGGGAAAGTGGGGGTAATAAATGATTATCTGAACATTGTTAATCATTACGTGATGGTAATGATTTCAGTGGTTCAGGTAGAGTGTAGAAGATGGTCATCTGAATATTGTTAATCATTACGTGATGGTAATGATTCCAATGGGTCAGATGAGGTGTAATGATTAATGAAAATATGTTAAAACTAGTGCTAAAAGAAAGAATGTGTGGGGTGTAAATAAATGTGATAATATTGGTAATAAGTAAAAGAAATGTTTTTGAAATGGTAATGTGATGTAAATCTCAACAGGCCAGTTAGGGTAAGATGCCTGGGTGTGAAACTGTATAGTTTGATAGGAGTGATGACGATCACTCAGCTTTGTGAACATCTTATGGTGACGACCCTAGATGATTATTTGGCATCCTACTGGATTAGAGATAGTAACTGGTAGTTGCTGGATGTGGGCAACCGACGTTACTGGAGATAGTAACAGGTAGTTGCTGGATGTGGGCAACCGACGTTACTGGATATAGTAACTAGTAGTTGCTGGATGTAGGCAACCGACGTTACTGGATATGGGAAACTGGTAGTTGCTGGATGTGGGCAACCGACGTTTCTGGGTATAGTAACTGGTAGTTGCCGGATGTGGGCAAACGACGTTACTGGGTATGGGAAACTGGTAGTTGCTGGATGTGGGCAACCGACGTTTCTGGATGTGGAGAACTGGTAGTTGCTCGATGTGGGCAACCGATGTTCGGTGGGACAGGTCCAGTGGGACAAAGTAATGATAAAAGTTGAAATTATAATATTGCCAATATAAAGATAACTTTTGTGTGTGTAAAGATGTTGTTAACATTTTCATGAAAATTAGAACTCACCAGTTTATCTGATGTTTTGAGTATGTTGTGTGTGCTAGGTAAGGAGGGATCCACTAATAATAGAGGAAAGCAAGTATGAGCTGAACGAGGACGCTATCCCGAAGTAGTTGCTGGCATAGGATATAGGGCTTGTTAATACTGTAAATAGGGCAATGTATAATTAAATACAATTATATGTAAAATGTTTTAAAAGTTGGGTTAATATATAATATTGGTTAAAGTCTTCCGCTGTAAGTAGAAAGCTCTGATTTGTTTTTAAAATATTAATCCAACTGCATGACGTGCCTCCGGTGCCCTGCCGGGTTTAGGGCGTCACAGGTTGGTATCAGAGCAGTAGTTAAAGGGATCTAATGTCATAATAACTAGACTTTAACTAGAAAATAAATATGCCAGCAGGGATAGCTAGATAGAATAGTTTATTAAAACAAGAGAAGGTGATGGGACTATCATGAGAAGGAATAACGAGAATAGTAAAAGTAAAGTAAACAATTAATAGTACTTGGCCAACATTATTAATAATTTACTTTACTTATAGTATTCTGGTTATATACTTACATGCGAGTACCAAATAATCCTGATCTCGTTTTAATAGGCTATGGCTGAGAGGGAGAGTGAAAGAATGCAAGGTGGAACCTCGAAAAGAAATGTTGATGAGAGCACCGAGGTGCTTAGTATGACGAGACAACAATTCCATGATGCAATTGCTGAGGAGGTTCGTAAAGCCTTGAATGTAGCTAGACCCGATAAAAGTAGGAATGTTGATAAAGTTGAGGGGTCTAGCGAGAAGAAGGGAGTTACATATAGTCAGTTTAAAGAGTGTAATCCTCCACGATTTTCTGGGGCTATGGATGTGGTAGCCACTTATAAATGGCTTCGTGAAATGGAAGCCGTGATCAAGTTGAGTGAGTGTAGGGAGGATCATAAAGTAAAGTTTGCAGCCCACTCGTTTGTAGGTGAGGCTTTGTATTGGTGGGATACGATTACCCAGACGTTAGGTGAGGAGGCTACTGACAAAATGTTATGGCCTGAATCTAGAAAGTTAGTATCGGATAAGTTTTGTCCGAAGGGTGAAATGGATCGAATAGAGATGAGTTTCCTGCAGTTTCAGGCAGGTAATATGTCTCATAGGGAATACACGTCTAAGTTTGAAGAGATGGCGCGGTTGGTGCCTCACTTGGTGGTTCCTGAAGAAAAGAAAATTTTGAGGTATACACAGGGGTTACCTCAGGAGGTTAGAAAGTTGGTTAGATCATCTGCTCCAAGTAGTTATTAGTTGACGGTAAACTTAGCGGTAGATATGTATCAAGAAGTTTATGGTAGTAATGTTGCTCCTGATGGGAGTAAAAGGAGGCGTGAAGAACCTGTAGTGCAAAGAAGATTTGAGAATCCAAGTCTTCAGGATAAGGGTAAGTTTGGAAGGGGCCAATTCCAAAGGAATGTTAGAAATGAGCTACCACGTTGCGGGAAATGTGGCAAGCTACATCAGGGTGAATGTATGATTGGTAGTAGGACCTGTTTTAGATGCGGGAAGTTGGGGCATTATGCAAATGAATGTATTGAAAGTCCTCGTAAATGTTATGAGTGTGGAGAAACGGGACATATTCGTAGTGAATGTCCAAGATTAACCGTTAGAAAGCCTGAACCGGTTAGATCAATGAAAGGGTCAGGAGAAGGGTCAAGTGTGGCGAAGGGGCGAGCGTATTCTATGTCATCTAGTGAGGCTAAAGCTCTGCCAGATGTAGTCTCAGGTACGTTTCTAGTTAATGGGATTCCAGCTAACGTGTTATTTGATTCTGGTGCAAGTGGAAGTTTCGTATCTGTTAATTTTTGCCCTATGCTTGCGTGTGAAATTCAACCATTAGAGGTAGCCTTTATAGTTGAAACTGCTAATGATAGATCTGTGATGATTAGTAGTATGATGGATGGTTGTTATATTGAATTAGAAGGATATAAGTTGCCTGTTAAATTATATCCTATGATGTTAGGAGGGTTTGATATAGTTTTGGGTATGGATTGGTTGGCAAACCAGGAAGCCCATATTTTATGTAATAAGATGTTAATTCAGTTAAGAGCACCGGATGGGAAAACGATTAATGTATATGGCGATAGAGAGGAGTCAACTGTGAAAATAATATCTATGATGAAAGCTGATAAGTTAATGAGCCGCGGGTGTGCATCTTATTTGATATATGTAATTAATTCTCAAAAGCATGTAAGAAAGATAGAGGACATTCCTGTGGTTAGAGATTTTGTAGATGTGTTTCCAAAGGAATTACCGGGTATTCCTCCAGATCGCGAAGTTGAGTTTAGAATTGATTTGGTTCCAGGTGCTAAGCCAGTTGCCAAGTCACCTTATAGACTAGCTCCATCAGAATTGAAGGAATTAATAAAGCAGACTGAAGATTTGCTAGAAAAAGGTTTTATTAGGCCTAGTTCTTCCCCATGGGGTGCTCCAGTATTATTTGTAAAGAAGAAAGACGGGAGTATGCGTATGTGTATCGATTACAGAGAGTTGAATAAGTTGACGATAAAGAATAAGTATCCACTTTCACGAATAGATGATTTATTTGATCAGCTACAGGGAGCTAGTTGGTTTTCTAAAATAGAACTTCGTTCGGGGTATCATCAGTTGAAAGTTAAGGAAGAAGATATACCAAAAACGGCGTTTCGTACACGTTACGGTCACTATGAATTTTTAGTTATGTCCTTTGGGTTAACAAATACACCTGCTGCTTTCATGGATTTGATGAATAGGGTGTGTAAGCCAATGTTGGATCAATCAGTAATTGTGTTTACAGATGATATACTGATCTATTCAAAGAATGAGGGAGATCATGCCTGCCATCTTCGTGAAGTGTTGGAAAGGTTGAGAAAAGAAAGGCTTTATGCAAAGTTTTCTAAGTGTGAGTTTTGGTTGTGGGAAGTACAGTTTTTAGGACATGTAATGAATACAGAAGGCATTTTAGTAGACCCTACTAAGATTGAAATAGTAGTGAAGTGGAGTTCTCCAAAGACGCCATCTGAAGTTCACAGTTTCTTGGGTCTGGCTGGTTATTATAGAAGGTTTATTCATAATTTTGCTAAAATTGCATCCCCGTTAACGAAGCTGACGAGAAAGAATGAAGAATACGTATGGGGACCAGAACAAGAAAATGCCTTTCAAGAACTGAAGCAGAAATTAACTCGATCACCAGTGTTGTCATTGCCAGATGGAAATGAAGATCTAGTAATCTATTCAGATGCTTCATATCAAGGCTTAGGTTATGTATTGATGCAGAGGGGACGAGTGATAGCTTATGCTTCCAGACAATTGAAAGAACATGAAAAGAATAATCCGACACATGATCTAGAACTAGCAGCAGTGGTATTTTCCTTGAAGATATGGAGGCATTACTTATATGGGATGAAATGTACGATTTACACGGATCATAAGAGCTTGAAATATTTCTTTGATCAGAAGGAATTGAACATGCGCCAGCGGAGATGGTTAGAGTTGGTGAAAGATTATGATTGTGAAATACTTTATCATCCTGGTAAAGCAAATGTGGTTGCTGACGCGTTAAGTAGAAAGAATGAACACCCTTCAATCCGAGTTAAGTCATATAAGTTAGTAATAACCCCAGATTTTATGCACCAGTTACGAGAAGCTCAACTAGAAGCATTGAAAGAAGAGAACGTGAAGCAAGAATGAATGAAGGGTCAAACGAAAGATCTAGAAGAAAATAGTTTTGGGGTCAAGATAAAATGTGGTCGTATGTGGGTTCCGATTAAGATGAGGGATTTGGTGTTAGATGAAGCTCATAAGTCCAGATATTCTATACATCCTGGTGCTACTAAGATGTACAAAGATTTAAAACAAGAATATTGGTGGCCCAGTATGAAGTTTAATGTGATGCAGTATGTAAATAGGTGTTTGACGTGTCTTCAGGTCAAAGCTGAGCATCAGAAACCATATGGTAAGCTTCAACCTTTAGAGATCCCAAAATGGAAGTGGGAAGAGTTGACAATGGATTTCATAACTAAGCTTTCGCGTACAGCTAAAGGTTATGATACCATTTGGGTCATAGTGGATAGATTGACACGTAGCGGGCATTTCTTACCCATCAAGGAGACGTATAACTCCGAGAAGTTAGCAGAATTGTTTATTCGAGAAATTATTGCTCGTCATGGGGTACCAGTATCTATTGTGTCAGATAGAGATACACGTTTTACTTTGAGATTTTGGAGAAAGTTTCATGAAGATATGGGTACTCGACTGTTACGCAGCACGTCTTTCCACCCAGAAACTGATGGGTTAACTGAAAGGACTATCCAAACAGTTGATGACATGTTATGAGCTTGTGTTATAGATTTTGGTGGTGGCTGGGATAGTCATCTGCCATTAGTTGAATTCTCCTATAATAACAGTTATCATTCTACAATTGGGAGAGCCCCTTATGAGATGTTATATGGCAGAAAGTGCAGGAGTCTGATATGCTGGGGAGAAGTTGGGCAGAAAGAGTTGGGCAGTTTGGAAATTGTACATGCTACGAATGAGAAACTGTATTAGATCAAAGCTCGGTTTAAAGCAGCTCAGGATCGACAAAAGTCTTATGAAGATAAAAGGCGAAGGCATATAGAGTTTAAAGTAGGAGATAGAGTTATGTTGAAAGTATCTCCTTGGAAGGGAATTATCAGATTCAGAAAGAGGGGAAAGTTAAGTCCTCATTTTATAGGATCGTTTAGAATTATAGAACGGATTGGAGAAGTGGCTTATAAACTAGAATTACCCGATCAGTTGCAAGGAATCCACCCAACCTTTCACGTGTCACGGTTGCGCAAGTGTTTGGCCGATGAGAATGCTTATGTACCTTTAGATGATATAGAGGTGGATGATAAGTTGAACTATGTTGAGAAACCTACTGCTATAGTATACAGAAAGGTGAAAAGGCTGAGGTATAAAACTATTGAGTTAGTTAAAGTGCAGTGGTCGAATAGAAAAGGATCTGATTTCACTTGGGAATCAGAAGATGAGATGAAGAGAGATTATCCCCAGTTGTTTGAATAGTTGGTTTCGGGGACCAAACATATTTAAGAGTGGGAGAGTTGTAACATCCGGTTTCTAAATCCGGACATGTAAATTATATTATAGTTATGATTAATTAATTAAGTTGAGTTGTTTGAGTGTTTAAGTGTTCAGTCGCATGACTTATATGCGAATGAACTTCAGTCGCATCCTTTACGTGCGATTGAGACTTAGTCGTACGGATAGTAGGCGTATGAGCTTCAGTCGCACGATTCAGTTGTGCGGATGGTTCAGTCGTGCGACTGAAGGTGAGGCGGTTAAGTTGTGTGTATGGATAAGTAAGGTGGTGAAAAGAGATGAAAAGCAGATTTCTATCTGCATCTACTTCTTTCCCCTGTTCTCTTTACACCCAAACACCCCTGTTCTTGCCAATCGACTAGGCTAAACTCCGTTTTGGTAAGTTTAAACATCACGGATCAATCCGGAGATGTTATAAGCTGTGTAAATGGTTGAATTTGATCCAAAAACATGTTTTAAATCATTGAATTGGTCTAGTTCATTTCTAAATTAAAATCTAGGAATTCGAATCCAAGTTTTTGTGAAAGTTTTGATGAAATAATGGTCCGAAACCATTGTAAACGATGTGTATATGATCTGTTTTGAATATGATATGATTTGGATGGTTAAAACTCAAATTTTGAGTGAGTTTGGACCATAAACGTTAAGAACACAGCTGCTGATCCGTTTCAGACGAATGGGCTCAATCGTATGCCTCAGTCGTACGAATGAGAGTCTAGTCGTGCGACTGAGTGCGAATGAGGTTCAGTCGTCCAATTGGAACTCAGTCGCCTGGTTAGAAGGCCGAATGAAGCCGAATGAACACTGGGTACGAATGAGAACTCAATCATGCGAATGAATGGCTAGTCGTACGACTGAAGGTTCAGTCGCATGGTTCATCCGCATAGGTCCAGTCGTATGAGTGCTCATTCGCGTAAGTGTTCAATCGCATGAGGGCCCTGTTTGAGAATAAGTTTACTGAATCAAGGTTTATTGCTTTAGATATACCTTGATTAAAGGAAGGACTAGTTACCTTGTGTACGTGGATTGTGTAGACTGTGGTGAGGAAGTTGATAAGGTGAGTTCTAGGCCCTTTTCAAATGTTTGATTTTAACTTTCGGGCTAGCACACATACAAAGATAAATGAATTGAATGTTTTAGTACTAGAATTGTGATAGTGATGTTGATATGTTTCTAACAGTTTGTAAAGCCGTTAGGGGGAAAGTGGGGGTAATAAATGATTATCTGAACATTGTTAATCATTACATGATGGTAATGATTTCAGTGGGTCAGGTAGAGTGTACAAGATGGTCATCTGAACATTGTTAATCGTTACGTGATGGTAATGATTCCAATGGGTCAGATGGGATGTAGTGATTAATGAAAATATGTTAAAACTGGTGCTAAAAGAAAGAATGTGTGGGGTGTAAATGAATGTGATAATATTGGCAATAAGTAAAAGAAATGTTTTTGGAATGGTAATGTGATGTAAATCTCAACAGGCCAGTTAGGGTAAGATGCCTGGGTGTGAAACTGTACAGTTTGATAGGAGTGATGACGATCACTCAGCTTTGTGAACATCTTGTGGTGACGACCCTAGATGATTATTTGGAATCCTACTGGATGAGAGATAGTAACTGGTAGTTGCTGGATGTGGGCAACCGACGTTACTGGAGATAGTAACTGGTAGTTGCTGGATGTGGGCAACCGACGTTACTGGATGTAGTAACTGGTAGTTGCTGGATGTGGGCAACCGACGTTACTAGATATGGGAAACTGGTAGTTGCTGGATGTGGGCAACCGACGTTTCTGGGTATAGTAACTGGTAGTTGCCGGATGTGGGAAACCGACGTTACTGGGTATGGGAAACTGGTAGTTGCTGGATGTGGGCAACCGACGTTTCTGGATGTGGGGAACTGGTAGTTGCTCGATGTGGGCAACCGATGTTCGGTGGGACAGGTCCAGTGGGACAAAGTAATGATAAAAGTTGAAATTATAATATTGCCAATATAAATATAACATTTGTGTGTGTAAAGATGTTGTTAACGTTTTCATGAAAATTAGAACTCACCAGTTTATCTGATATTTTAAGTATATTGTGTGTGCTTGGTAAGGAGGGATCCTCTAATAATAGAGGAAATCAAGTATGAGCTGAACGAGGACGCTATCCCGGAGTAGTTGCTGGCATAGGATATAGGGCTTGTTAATACTATAAATAGGGCAATGTATAATTAAATACAATTATATGTAAAATGTTTTAAAAGTTGGGTTAATATATAATATTGTTTAAAGTCTTCCGCTGTAAGTAGAAAGCTCTGATTTGTGTTTAAAATATTAATCCAACTGCATGACGTGCCTCCGGTGCCCTGCCGGGTTTAGGGCGTCACACTTCTCCACTAACCAAGTTGACCCGGAAAGATGTAAAGTTTGTATGGGGTCAAGCTCAAGAGAAGACGTTCGAAGAATTGAAGACGAGATTGACCCAAGCTCCTGTTCTGTCATTACCCGATGGAAGTGAAGATCTGGTAGTTTATTCTGATGCTTCCTACTCGGGGTTGGGCTGTGTGTTAATGCAAAGAGGAAAAGTCATAGCCTACGCATCCCGACAGTTGAATGTTCATGAGGTTAATTACCCTACTCATGACTTGGAACTAGCATCCGTGGTCTTTGCGTTAAAGATTTGGAGGCACTATCCCTACGGGATGAAGTGCACCATTTTCACTGACCACAAGATCTTGAAGTATTTCTTCGAGCAGAAAGACCTGAACATGAGGCAGAGGCGATGGTTGGAGCTCATAAAGGATTATGATTGCGTGATCCATTACCATCCGGGCAAAGCCAATGTGGTGGCGGATGCCCTTAGCCGAAAGGAGAGGCCCGAGCCGATTCGGGTGAAGTCGTACCAGCTGATTATGACCTCGAATGTGATGAAGCAAGTCAAAGAGTTTCAAGATGAGGTATTGAAGGAAGATCATCTTAACTCCGAAATAATGAGAGGTCTGGTCGCGGAGTTAGGTGAAAACACATGTGGTGTTAGAACCCGGTTTGGGCGTACGTGGATTCCTTGTCTTGGGGATCTACGAGTAAATATTATGGATGAAGCTCACAAGACTCGATACTCTATTCATCTCGATGCTACAAAGATGTATCAAGACATGAAGAAAGATTATTGGTGGCCGGGTATGAAGCGTGACGTGGTGGAGTAGGTGAGTAAGTGTCTTACTTGTTCGCAAGTGAAGGCCGAGCACCAGAAGCCGTACGGAAAGATTCAACCTGTTAGGTCCCTTAGAAGATTAACATTTAGTCTTTAGTGTCTAGTTTTGTATTTTATACTAGTATAGGGACTAGTTTTGTAAATTTTAGTTCCTTAGGTTCTAGTATAAATAGCATAGACATAGTATAGATTGCAAGTTGTTGTATGTTTTTATGAGAACTGCTCTCTATCTTTTGTAATCGTCTTTGCTATCAATGAAATATGAATTTTGTTGATTTTGCTTGATTTGATTACAATTGCTTGTATTTTGCTTTGAATTGTTCATATAATTGTTACAGATTGCTCTAATTGATCCTATCAATTGGTATCAGAGCTCTCGGTTGAGTGTTTTTGAAAGTTCTGTCGAAGATAGAAACTTCAAAAATCCACTGAAATCTGTAATCAATTGACAATTCAAGTGAAATATTGTGAATCGAAGCTGTGTTTCATCATCAGAAACATGTTTTGAATCACAAATTGCAGTTTATCTCATAAAAATCGAGTGAATTAGTGAAAAACAGTTCGAATAAGTGTTCTTGAGTGTTCGACTTTGAATCTCCAAAATTCATCAAAATTTGTTGATAATTACTGAAATTGAGGTTATAGGATTGATTATCGGTATAATCATGAATTAATTGTGAAATTTCAGCTCAATTCATCAACAATTGAAGGATTTTGAGATTTCTGAGTTCGTTAAATTCATAAGAATCTGATGAATGTGTCGTATTAGGGCTGAAAAACACTTAAATTTGCCTAAGTGTTTGGTCGTTTGAGAACTGTTAGACTTTTCTCAACTGTTCAGTCGTTTTACCCCTAGTCGTATTACCACTGTGTAGTCGTATTACCACTGTGTGAGTTTCACTGGTTGGACATATCATCACTGTGTAGTCGTATTACCACTGTGTGGTAGTTTCACTGTGGACGTATAACTACTGTGTGGACATATAACCACTGTGCGATAGTTTCTATTGTGTTAGAAATTTTCTAAGGCATTCCCTTAGACTTATCAGCTGGTCGTTTTACACTGTTGAGACGTTTTACACTGTTGGGACGTATCACCACTGTTCGGACATATCAGCCTTGACACTTGGAAATTTTTCATAAAAATTTCAAAAATACAAAAATATTTTTTAAGTCTTTTTCTTAATTCAAAAGCTTAGAAAAAGACAAAAATATAAAAATGGTGAAATTAGAAGATTCTGAGAATAGAGTTCCAAAACTTAAAAACAGAGCTGATTTTAAAAACTGGTCTCTTAGACTGAAACATCATTTGAATTCCATAAACACAGATCTGTGGAAATCAATTGAAAAGGGACCATACATTCCTGTGACTACTGATGGTCCAGACAGAGGATTTGTGTATACAAAAGATACACAAGAGCTATATCCAGAAGATAACCTACATGGAGAAGACTTAAAGAGGGTGAAAAATGATGTTAAAGCCTATTCTCTCATGTGCAAAGGGTTACCTTTGGAAGTATTATCCAGACTTGAAAACTACCAAACTGGATATGCAATGTATAAAGCTTTGAAGATCATATGTGAAGGAGGGAAAGAAATCCAAGATCTGAAAAAGCAAAAACTAAAAAGGCAATTGGAATTATTTGAGTACATCTCAGGAGAAACAATAAATCAAATGATGAATAGGTTTGTGCAATTAATCACAGAAATGTCTAATTTGGGAATCAAGAATGATCTTGAGGACCTAAACAACAGACTTCTGAATGCACTACCATCTTCTTGGAAACAAACTGTCACTTTACTAAAACATACTGAGAAGTTTCCAATGGATCTTGACCTTCTCATTGCTAAAATTGAATCTGTAGAGATTGATGAGAGCTCAAGAAATAATGATAGACATGCATCAACAACTCAGTATAAGTATGTTGCTTCACCAGCAAATACTGTAGAGAATGCATTTCTGGTTAAAGACCAATCAACTCCTGAAGATAAAGGTGATCTGTTTATGGGAGCAGGATTCTTCAACAGTACACCTGCTTACTCCACTCAACCACAACCACAGTCTTCACCTAAAGCTCAAATGCCTAAACCTTCAACTGAGATGACATCTTCCTCAAACTCTCCCAATCCAAGTAAAGTGAAAGATGTGATCAACATTCTTTTACAAGATGAAGAGTCAAAAACTGCTTTCACTGCTTTCATGGCAAGCTTTCAAGCTTATCAAGGCAGTCATCTAACTCAAATGCAGCTAGTTTTACAAGATTTGTTTGAAATGGATCCAGATGATGTAGAAGAAATGGATCTTAACTGGCAGATGGTCATGATAGCTTACAGAACTCAAAAGCATTCTTACACTAACAGAAATTACAAACCCAGTGCAAACAAAACTGTTGGGTTTGATAAATCAAAATCAAGATGCTTTAACTGTAACAGCTATGGTCATTTTTCAAGAGAATGTAAAGCTCCAAGAAACCAAGGAGGAAATACTCAAGGCAGCTCAAATGGTCAAAAATATCAGCAACATGCAAACAAGACTTTTCAGAAGCCATATCAAAGTCTACCAATGCCAGAACCCAAAGAAGAGAAGAACAGTGAGGAAACTAAGAAGGCACTGGTTGTAAACATCAAAGATGGTTATGACTGGAGTGCATATGCAGAGCAATTTACGGCTCATCTCACTGCTAATCTGGCACTAGTTGCTGAAGTTGATGATGAAGACTGGTCTGAAGTTAAAGATCCTAAATATGATGAATCAGATCAAGAAGAAGAGTATGATTGGAGCGACAAATCAGACCCAAAAGATACTACTGAAGAAGTTGCTCTTATGGCTCAATCAGAACAACCAAAGGTTGTTAACTCTTCTAATACTGAATCTTCAAACTCATATCCTGAAATACCAGTAGACGTGAGAGAGAAAATGTGCACAAAAGCATGTTTTGAACTAGTTGAACACTACAGAACATATTCATTCAAAATATGTGACAAGCTCAAACAAGAAGAATCAAGGCACAATAAACTAAAATCAGATCACAAAATTGCTGATGAAAAGATAATGTCTCTTCAAGCTTCATGGAACAAAACTATTAAAGAACTTGAACTTGCAAAGAAACAACTTGAAGAGATGAACAAAACACTTGAACAAGAAAAATTGGCACATGCAGCAACTCAAATAGATTTAGCCAAAGTTAAAAGCTCAAAGAAAATTATTGAGCAACTGGTGAATGGAAGAAATGACAAAGATAAAACAGGACTTGGATTCACACATGAACCTATGCCTGAATCAATCTCAAAAACATTACCAGAGAATTTCAATACACATGATCATTCACCGGAAAACAAAGCTAAACTGAAAGAATTTCAAGATCAAAAGAACTTTAAAAAGAAAAATGTTGAAGTTTATGAAGAAACTAACTTAGACAAGATCAAAAATGGTCATCCAATCAAAGTTAAATCGTATGAACCTCAACAAAAGCAAAAGAAGATGTTTGTACCAAAAGGTGAAATTGTTATTGAACAAAGTGAACAAATGAGTGAAAAATCTACTGAATTCAATAACAAACTTAAAGGAAAATGTGAAGAAGCTAAAACAGATAATAATATTTCTGATGATTCAAGTTCAAATGAACTAACTGAAGTACAAGAGTGTAAAAAGGAATCTTCTCAAGATTCAACTAAACTTCAAAGCAAGAAAACTTCATCAAGATTGAGAAATCAAAGACGAAGAAAAGCTGCAAAAGCAAAGAAAACTGAATCAATTAATCAGTCACAGAACAATACTCAAATTAAACCTGTGAAGTTTATGTCTGCAGGAACTTTTGACTTGAACACAAACACAAAAATGACACCTACACCTAAGATCAAATCTAACTCTGATCTGAGAACAAGTTCAGATCATAAGACTTCCGCTGTGTATAAAAGATTTGAATCAAAGGAGTCAAAGAATTTTGTTCAAGTTCAAAAGAAAAATCCTAAAGATCAAAAGACCAAATTCACATCAATTAAACAACAAATTAAATTGCCTAACCCAAAATTTAAACAAGAATCAAATGTTGCTTCAACATCAAGGGTTAATAAAATGTTGTTTAAACATTTTGAAAAGTATTGTGATATCTGTGACATGTACAATCATGACATTTTAGAATGTTACTTTAACAAGTATTGCTACATATGTGATATGACAAATCACACAACAGCTGAGTGTTATTTTAACAAATACTGTGCTTTGTGTGATGAAAGAAATCACAATACCAATGATTGTTACTTCAGGAAGAACTCTTCAAGGAAGGAATTCAATAATCAAGGCTTTGTAAATCCACAATTTATAAGAAATCAAAATATTGGATTTAAATTTTCACAACAACAATCTACCTTGGGTTTGAGATCTTTCAGAAGAAACAATTCTGATTATGATAATAATCATTTTGTCAAATCACAGGAATACAATCAAGAAAAGTTTATTCCTCGATCTGTGAGAATAAACCAAGGAACATTCTCAAATGATTCATACAAGAGTTCAAGATTTCTTGATAATGCTTTGAAATCAAAATCACAAAGAGATAATCAGTTGGTTTCTAAAAAAGGATTTGAACATGTTAAAATTCAAAAGAAACCAGATGTCAACAAATTTCATTTCAAACAATTTACAATTGTTGACAAGTTTGGCAAGCCCAAGACCATCTCGGCTTGGGTTACTAACTAACCTTAAATGTTTGTGACTGCAGGTACGCCCGCGGAGACCAATCAACTCATGGTATGTTGACAGTGGGTGTAGCCGGCATATGACAGGCAATCAAGCCTTGTTGCAAGACTTTAAGTTAAAGGATGGTACTCATGTTGTGTTTGGAGGTGATGCAGGTGGAAAGATAACAGGAGAGGGAACAGTGTCCAATGGGATTATCAGTTTTGATAAAGTCAACTTTTGCTCACAGTTGAACTTTAATATTCTAAGTGTATCCCAAATTTGTGACAAATCTTATTCTGTTCTTTTTGATGAATCTCACTGTTATGTCTTGAAACCAGGTTTTCAGATTAGCAATGACTGGGTGATAGTTAAAGCTGCTCGAGACAGAGATGTATACAAACTGGATATGTCTCAAGTGGATCCTGCAACTGAAACTACTTTCCTGATTGCTACAGCTTCAAATAATGAAAGCCAGCTTTGGCATAGACGTCTTGGTCATTCCAACTTCAAAAACATGAACAAGCTTGTAGCAGGAAATCATGTTATTGGACTTCCTTCCAAGAAGTTTTCAACAACTGATCATTGCTCAGCATGTCTGAAAGAAAAACAACATAGAGCGTCTTATAAGTCCAAACTGATAAACTCAAACACCAAACCACTCCAGATGTTACATATGGACCTTTTTGGACCAACTAATGTTAGGAGTATTGGTCGAAAATCATATTGTTTAGTCATCATAGATGATTATACAAGATTTTCATGGGTTTTCTTTCTTCAAGCTAAATCTGAAACTGCAGATCTTCTAAAAGAATTCATTAATAAAGTTGAAAATCAACTTGAACAAAAAGTAAAGATAATAAGAAGTGATAATGGAACTGAATTTAAAAATGCTAACATTGATTTGTTTTGTGCAGAAAAAGGGATAGTTCATCAGTTCAGTGCTCCCAGAACTCCACAACAAAATGGAGTTGCTGAAAGGAAAAACCGAACTCTGATTGAAGCTGCCCGGTCTATGTTAGCTGATGCTAAAATTCCAATCACTTTCTGGGACGAAGCGATATCAACAGCCTGTTTTGTTCAGAATAGAATCTTTCTTGTTAAAGATAAAAAGAAAACTCCATATGAGTTAATGTTTGACAGGAAACCAAACATAAACTTTTTAAAATCATTTGGCTGTCCAGTTATGATTTTAAACTCAAGTGATCATTTAGGAAAATTTGAAGAAAAAGCTGATCATGGATTTTTCGTTGGATATTCATCAGTTTCAAAAGCCTATCGAGTTTATAACTCTAGGACAAATACTATTAATGAAACATTCAACGTTAAATTTCTGGAAAATTATTTTCCATCAGTTTCAAATGGTCCTGCATGGTTATTTGATATAGATTCTTTGTCAAACTCATTTCAATCTCACTTGTTTAATAAATCTGATGATTTTTCAGGTAAGAAGAACTCAAGAGGAGATCTTGGATCTTTTAGTGATGATTCAGATTCTGATGATTCAGATGATGCTCGCCCAGATTATCCATTTTTTCATTTGTCAAGGATTCAACAATCCAATTTAATGACAATGTTCATGATGCTTCAGCTTCAGATCATTCAGTTTCAGCAGATCAAGAAGAATCACAACCTTTTCCTAATGATGGTACAGAAATTGGACATCCTGAGTCTGGCACATCTTCCATTTCTGGAGATGCAATTGATCATAGTAACTTGGATTACTTTCTCAATTCACCGACTCAAATTCCAAATTTCAATCCACATTCTTCTACCTTATTGCAACAGCTCTCCAACTTGAACCAAACCAATCTTGATGTTAATGTTCAAGAAAATGAGATTCCGATATCTCGTATCCACAGGAACCATCCAACATCACAGATTATTGGTCCTCTGAATGAAAGAACTACTAGGAGTAAATCTGAATATGCAAATGTTTGTTTATACTCTTGTTTCCTTTCTCAGATTGTTCCTAAAAATGTCACCGAGGCATTACAGGACAATGGTTGGATTGAAGCTATGCAAGAAGAACTTCTTCAATTTCGAAAACAAGAAGTGTGGAAGTTAGTGGAATTACCTGAAGGAGAAAATGCCATAGGCACAAAATGGTTGTTTAGAAATAAAACTGATGATCGTGGCATTGTAATAAGAAATAAAGCAAGACTTGTTGCACAAGGATACACACAGGAAGAAGGAATTGACTATGATGAAGTATTTGCTCCAGTTGCAAGACTCGAATCTATTCGTGTTTTCCTGGCTTATGCATCATTCATGAAATTCAAGGTGTATCAAATGGACGTCAAAGGTGCATTCTTGTATGGTCCAATCACTGATGATGTGTATGTGAAGCAACCTCCGGGCTTTGAGGATGCAGAATTTCCACATCGAGTGTATAAGCTTAGCAAAGCTTTATATGGCCTACATCAAGCTCCTAGAATTTGGTATGAGACATTATCTCAACACTTGATTCAACATGGATACACAAGAGGAAAAATCGATCCTACTTTATTCATAAAGAAGGATAATGATGATCTCTTATGTGTGCAAGTGTACGTAGATGATATCATATTTGGTTCTACCAGTCCAACTCTGTGCAATGAATTTGAAGAAATCATGAAATCTCGTTTCCAAATGAGTTCTATGGGAGAAATCAATTTCTTTCTTGGATTGCAAGTTCAACAATCTGCAGATGGTATTTTTATCAATTAGGAGAAATTCGTTGATAAACTTTTGAAGAAATTCAAACTGCATGATTGTCAGTCCATAAGAACTCCAGCTGACGTAAACACCAAGATTGAGCCTGATCCTAAAGGAAAATCAGTAGACCAAACATTATACAGATCTATGATTGGTTCTTTGATGTATCTTACTGCATCAAGACCAGACATCATGTATGCTGTATGTGTTTGTGCTAGGTATCAATCAGACCCGAAAGAATCTCACTTAATTGCTGTCAAAAGAATATTCAGGTATCTCAAAGGTAAACCAGCTTTAGGGCTTTGGTATCCTTACGAGGGTAATTTTGAGTTACATGGATACACAGATAGTGATTATGGTGGATGTTGTCAAGACAGAAAATCTACAACGGGTGGTTGTCAGTTTCTTGGACCCAGATTAGTTTCATGGCAATGTAAGAAACAAACAAATGTTTCTGTCTCAACTGCAGAAGCTGAGTACATAGCTGCATCAGCAGGATGTTCTCAAATCCTTTGGTTGCAAAACCAACTGCTAGATTATGGGTTCAATTTTCTTAAAACACCCATTTACATTGATAACACTGCTGCTATGTTCATTACAGCTAATCCAGATCAACATTCAAAAACAAAATATATCGAAATTCGATATCATTTTTTAAGAGATAATTCTGAAAAAGGTTTAATCATTTTGTTTAAAATAGCAACTGAAAAACAGTTGGCAGACCTATTTACTAAAGCTTTTCTACCAGGAGGGTTTGAGTATTTAGTGGAGTCAATTGGCCTTATTAACTATGTGTAAACCTGGTTACAAATTTGAATCTTTTCATGATCAAATACTTTCCTAAATCTGATATTTTCATAAGGGTAACTTTTCATAGTTATTTGCCTGATTGTTTGTGTGTGTGTGCTTTCTTTTATAGAAAAACAAATACAAAATTAGAAAACTCAAAACTCAAATAGAAAATTATAAATCAAAAATCCAAAAATAGAGTGCTTTTCATTTTTCATTCATTATTTTAGGAATGAATCTGTGTTTGTCTTATGTGAGAAATGATAGTACATTAGTAAGATCAGTTGCATACTTCACTCTCGAATAAAGTATGACATGATCAGGAATTGTTGTGTAGACACTATCATGCTAATATACTTAACAAGTAAATTCTTGTGATTACCCACATCCTTATGCTTGTTTGTGTATTCATCTAAGTACTTTTGAGTGTATTAGCTTATCAGATTGACTGCTTGTTAAGCTACTCCTGCTCACACCTAATGGTAATGTGACTAATCATGAGATCTGTTACAAGCATCATTTAATTCTCTGTTATGAGTCATCATAGACCTGAAGTGCTGAGATATCCTCTGTTGTAAGTCATTACAGACCTGGATATTCTCCTTTGATGCAAAGGATGCCAATGTGCACAACCTATTCAAAAGGATGGTTAGAGTTGATCAAATGGTTATCCATGATCATTCTCTGTTCAATTCAGTAACATGAACTCTGATTATGCATATTTGTTAGGTAATAAGTTGAGAATATGTGCTTTCTTGTATGTCATGATGATGGTTGATTCTCTAAGTCTTGGTATGCGTCACATCTTGTCATATCCTTCTACCATACTCATCCAAGAATTGAAAAAGTAAGTGAGCTGATAGTTTGTGTCAAAAACACTCATTTGCTGTCCTTAGATCTTGTGTCTCCTTTGCTGTGATATCACTGACCTGGAACACACTTGATCAGGATTTAATCATTGTCTATGACTATCCACATAATTTTTTATTTTAATGTTCTGATCTTATCTAATACGATCTCACTGCAATCTATGATTCTATTGTAAATATTAGATTTTCATTCTGCTTTCATTTTGATTTTATGCTTGTTTTGTTGTGTGCAGGTAATATAACATTGTTAAGTGTGATATTCTTATGATCTATTGGTAAACTTCTAAGTTTTGAAAAACTTAAAAGTTTAGGGGGAGTAATAAACCAATAAGAATATTCTCAGAAAATCAAAATGATCATGTTGAATTAAAAGGATGATGCTTTATTTAATTTCAAAGCATGTATGTGTTTATCTATGATAAAATGAGCTCATAATTTTTAGTAAGTGGAAAAGCTTATTTTTAGCAAAGTGGAAAAGCTTCTAAGTTGAACACAAGACAAATTTTGAAATATTTGGTTTGTTCTTTTTGAAACTAAGATGAAGGGTCAAAAATGTAAAAAGTGTAATTTTGAGGGTCAAAAATGTAAAAAGTTCATTTTTGAGAGTCAAAAGTGTAAATTTGAGGGAAAAATAAAAATATGTTATATTGTTTAAATATTAGTATGAAATATTACTAATGTATTTAAACAGTGTGCAGGTGGAAGATTTGAAAAATACAAGTGCAAAAATGCATGAACAGTTGTTATGTGGCTGAACAGTTGTCGTATGTTCAAACAATTGTTATGTGTATGAGAAGTTGGTTTGTGGACATTTCAGCATCGTTATACTACTGAACAGTGCTTATACTACTGAACAGTTCTCATAAGTCTGAATAGTTGTCATACGACTGACCTTATACGACCAAACAGTGCTAATACGACTGGCCGTATAATACTGAATAGTGCTCATATGTCTCACACTTGGTAAAATTTGTGACCTAATAAGTCTGAACAGTTCTTAAACGACTGTACAGTACTTATACGGCTAACATTTTTTACTTAGTATAAAAAGCATACTTGTGTTATTCATTTCATTCTAATTTCAAAACCCTCTTAAAACCTCTCTGACCTTTCAAACTCTCGAACTTTCGATAAAAAACCCTCATTCTTCGTTCATTTCGAGCACAAATCAAAGATTATTGAAAGAGTTTTTGTGATTGTAAACGTAAGTTTATGATTATCATTCATCTGATTTCGTGTTACAATGAAAATTGTGTGATAGGCGTTCGACTCCTGTACGGTCGTTTAACCCTAAACAATTCAAAAATTCCAGATTAAACTTTCAAATCGAACAAATGTGCTTGAATTGTATACAAAAGACTGCGGAATTCCAATTGAGCTATATGCTAATGTTGATATAGCATGTTTGTCAAAGAACACATTGGAAAGAATGAAGCAGTTAGATATAAAAACCAATGAATCAAAACCAGAACAAGCTGTTCTAGCAAAGAAATTCAAGTCAGCAATAGAGAATGCATTGAATGAAACAGAGATTTACAAGAAGAAACCAATGTTCACTATTAAAGAAGAACCTGAAGAATTATTTGAAGATTGAAGATAAAAGAAGAAGTCAAAGGATGCAAAGAAGATAAGATGAAGACAAAGACAAGATTGAAGATAAAAGTAGAAAAGAAAGGATGGAGTTGAACTGAAGACAGAAGACTATGTAAATCTTAGGAGGAGTATTGTTAGGTCCCTTAGAAGATTAACATTTAGTCTTTAGTGTCTAGTTTTGTATTTTATACTAGTATAGGGACTAGTTTTGTAAATTTTAGTTCTTTAGGTTCTAGTATAAATAGCATAGACATAGTATAGATTGCAAGTTGTTGTATGTTTTTATGAGAACTGCTCTCTATCTTTTGTAATCGTCTTTGCTATCAATGAAATATGAATTTTGTTGATTTTGCTTGATTTGATTACAATTGCTTGTATTTTGCTTTGAATTGTTCATATAATTGTTATAGATTGCTCTAATTGATCCTATTAATTTGGATATACTGGAATGGAAGTGGGAGCACATCACCATGGATTTTATTACGAAGCTGCCACGTACTCCGAGAGGGTATGATGCTATATGGGTGATCGTTGACCGCTTGACGAAGAGTGGTCACTTCCTACCGATGCGCGAGACGTATTCATCCGAGAGGTTGGCTGATATTTTCATCAAGGAGATTGTGACCCGTCATGGTGTGCCGGTGTCGATTGTGTCTGATCGCGACACCCGGTTTACCTCCAAATTCGGGAAGAAGTTCCATGAAGCCATGGGGACGAGGTTACACATTACCATGGCTTATCATCCCCAAACTGATGGTCAGTCAGAAAGGACCATTCAGACACTGGAAGACATGCTTCGGGCGTGTGTGATTGATTTCGAGGGAAGTTGGGATGACCACTTACCGTTAGCTGAATTCTCATATAACAACAGCTATCAAGCCAGCATTGGTATGTCACCTTATGAGATGCTATACGGTAGGAGATGCAGGACACCCTTGTGTTAGGGTGATATCGGTCATAAAGAGTTAGGGAGCGTCAAGGTGATCGAGGCTACGACTGAAAAGCTTGAAAAGATCAAGGCCTACATGAAGGCAGCCAAAGACAGACAGAAGTCGTATGCTGATAAACGACGCAGACCGATTGAGTTTCAGGTGGGTGACCGGGTTATGTTGAAGGTCTCACCTTGGAAGGGTATCATTCGGTTCAGAAAGCAGGGCAAGTTGAGCCCGAGGTACATAGGCCCTTTCTGAATTATTGCTCGAGTTGGAGAGGTGGCCTATAGATTGGAGTTGCCAGATGAGTTGAGTGGAATTCACCCGATATTCCATGTATCTCATCTACGGAAGTGTTTGGCGGACGAGAGTATGATTGTTCCATGGAGGATATCGAAGTGGATGAACGGCTCATTATGTGGAGCAACCGGTGACAATCATTGATCGAAAAGAGAAGAAGCTGAGGAATAAAGTGGTCCCACTTATGCGTGTACAGTGGAAGCACAGAAAGGGATCTGAGTCTACATGGGAGACTGAAGAAGAAATGAGACAGCATTACCCACTTTTAATAGAAGACATGTTTCTTCTTTTGGTGATGCAGAATTGAGGTTAATGACATAAGTGTTATTCTTCCTCGGTGTTTTCAAGACAACCCATTCTTCAGGAATTTGAAATCCTAGTCTCAGGATGTAGCAATGAGTGTCAGTGAAGTGAGTGGAATATTTCTTGTCACATGTCTGAGACATGCTGAGAAGATTGAAGTTCAGTTGTTCGCAGTAATTCACTCTATCAAAGTTCAGCATTCCACTTGTCACAGATCCTTCACTTGTAATTCTACCACCTTGTGAATCTCCTCCAAATGCCATAGTAGTTCCTTGAATGTGCTTAAAATCATGAAGGAGGGAACGATCTCCAGTCATGTGTCGGGAGCATCCATTGTCCACATACCATAAACTGTTGGACCTGTATGAATGTCCCTACAAGCACAGAAAGAACTAATTAAAGTGTGAAACCCAAGCCATGATAGTCTTGGGCTTACCGTTTCTATCCATGATAGTAACCTGTTGGTATTTTCCTCTAAACTGGTGCTTTGGTGATGAGGTCATGCTTGATTTGTTTCTGAAACTTGAATGGTTTATTATATCAACTGAAGAGTCAGATGAGTATTCAAACCTTTGATCCCTGTTTCTTTTCAGAAATTGGATTCGTTTTTTGTTATCAAACTTGGTTTTAGAATTATAAAAATCATTAGTTTGTTTGACTACTTGATTTTTATATCTTTGGATTCTGTTTGAAGTTTTCAGATTTTTCACATCATCATCAGACTTAGAAACTCTGTGATGAGGACGACCATTGATCTTATGTTTCTCAGACATGATTGGAGAGATAGGCTTGTTCTGAGGTATACTCAATCCCTTTTGATTAAAGAAACAATCAGATGTATTGTGATTTGTCATGTTGCAGACAGAACAGTATTTGTTGAAATAACAGTTCTTGGTGGAGTGATTGTTCATATCACAGATTGAACAGTATTGATTGTAAAAGCATTTATCTGTTTTGTGATTAGACCTCTCACACACATCACAGTACATGTGTTTGTTTCTAGCTACTGATCCTGGTGTTGAGGATTTTGTAGCTTTGACAGATTTGAAATTAGATTCATTCCTTGGTTTTGATGAGACAGCCTGATCAACCTTGTTGGTAGTTTGTTTCATAACACTACTGACTTTGCTTTTCTGAGGCTGCTCATGCTTTCTTGATCTTTGCCTAATCTCTTTTTCAAATTGGTTCACATGCTCTTTGTTGAAAATATCAAAGCCAACCCCTTGCTTTGATTTTGAAGTTTGAGGGTCTGAGTTAGTTTTAGCTTTTATGACCTGAAAAGCTTTTCTTTTGATGGATGGTGAATCATTATCTGATTTGCTTGAATTGTTTGGAGAGTTTATCTCACTATCAGATTTGCTTTCAGTAGGTAGATTCACCATATCAGCTTTTATTTTCTTTTCCTTGGAAATTACAGGAATGAATTTCATAAAAGGAACAATAGCCTTGATTGGGCTGGTTGTTTTGATCACACTAACTGTCTTGTCTGAACACTCCTTGGTTTTAATTGGGTGACCTAACTTGATTTTGTCCTCACTTGTTTCAAAGTAAACACTAGGTTTATTTTGAGGATTTGTGACTTGTTTTACTATTGTTTTAGGCTCAATAGTGTTAGGATCATTTTCCTATTTGAGTGTGACAGAATCAGGCATGACAGTGCAGTTGTCATTGTATGGTGGTGGACAAGAGTTGTATCCAACACCAGACATGTCTTTGGGATCCTTTTGAGAATCAAGCATCTCTTGCAGCTTTACTGATGACTGTTGAAACTTTTCTAGTTTCAGTTCAGTAAGATTTTTTCAGTTATAGATTGAGCTAATTTTTCAGTCAGTTGCTCATTCTCAACAGCAAGAGTGTACTTTTCACCATACAATTTCTCAATGTCAGAGATGAGAGATTTAATTTTGATTTCAAAGCTTTTTATTTCTCTCTTGAGCATCTCTGACTTGACCTTTTCTTCTTTAATTTTATCAGCCAGTTTATGATTATGCTCTCTGTAACCTTGTAGTTCATTAATGCATTTATCACTACAAAGGTTAGATTTTACCTCAGTAGGTATGGGAGAAGGTCCATTATTGATGTGAGCCATGAGTGCATGGTTTTGAAATTAAGGCTTTACTTCCTCAGCATACATGCTCCAGTCACACACTCCATCCTGACTGATAACAAGAGCATTAGCTGATGATTGATTGCTTCCATAAGCTTGATTGGTCAGTTGAGGTTGAGTCTTATGTGATTGTTGATGATGATGAAGCTATTGTTGATGACTGTTGGAGTGAAAGCTTGAAGTTGGTTGTGATGATGACTGGCTCCGAGAAGGCCTTTGAGCATTGTAGTTTCTTCTAGGAGCATTGCATTCTCTAGAGAAGTGGCCAGTCATACCACAGTTGAAGCATTTCACTTTTGACTTGTCATATCCAAGCTTGGTGTTTTCATTAAGGTGAAGCTTTTTCCCTTTTTGAAAAACTTCTTTTCTCTCATAGCAATCATGGCCATTTGCCATTGCAAGTCCATTTACTCCACATCATCTGGATCCATTTCTTCCAGATCTTCTTGAATCAGATGTGCAAATGTGAGTCTTCCACCCAAATAGGCTTCAAAGCTAGCAACAAATGCATTGTAAGTTGCCTTTTGTTCTTCAGATTTCGGATCATCAGGAGTAGGAGTTACAGAGAATCCTAATGCTTGGTTTGTTGAAGTTGATGGGGAAGATGTTGATGGTCTGTTGGATGGTGGGGCTGTAGTGAATCCAGTTGATTTAGCTTGATCCCTTGAGGAGATGAAATCAACCTCCTCTGTAATGAAGGCATTTTCCATAGAATGAGTATCTGTGGGAAACTTGTATGCTTCAATTACTCTGGGTCCTCCCAGATTTCTACTTCTTTCATCCAGTTCCAAATCTTCTATCTTTGCTATCATGATGTCCAGGGTGGTGCTCTCCAAATCAAGAGTATTCTTCAGTATAGTTACATTTTGTTTCCAATTATCAGGAAGACTATGTAACATCTTCTTGTTTAACTCCTTTGAATTGTAAGTAACACCCATGATCTCTAAATCATTCACCAACTACACAAATCTATGCAACTGTTTAGAGATGGACTCCCCTTTGGAGTGATGAGATGTATCATACTAATTTACAAGCTTGTCTTTGTTAATTTCAGCCACTTCACTGCTTCCTTCACACATGATTTGCAGTGCATCCCATACAGCTTTTGCAGTGCCATACTTTTCCAATCTTTTAAGCATATCCATTTTAAGTGCTTGAGTGAGTATGGAGTAAGCTTTGAGGTCAATCTTAATCTTCTTGTAATCATCATCATCAAGAGTAAGATCTTCAATAGGAATTCTTGAAGTCTTGTACAGTGCAGCTTGATCTGCAGATAATGTAACTGGAATGTGTGGGCCTTTGCATATTAAGATCCAATAATCAGGATCAACACCTGTAATATAGTTCATGAATCTGATTTTCTATTGTTTAAATTTAGATTTATGTTTGAGCATGGGTGGTTTTGAGGCATGCCCAAGTTTAGAATAATTATGTGAATCCATAGTTAACTGTTAGTTTTAACTTGTTTAGATTTGGATTTGAGTAATTTTTATGGTTAATTAGTCCAAATAGTCCAACAAGTCCAAACTTAGTTCTGTAACAATGGATCTGCTGAGTATATGTAAATGTCAGCAAGAATATTCTAAATATTTGACTTTTGATTTTCTGTTTTTAATGACCGTACAACCTGAACTGTTTGTTCGAAGAGGAGACCTTCAGGTGAACAGTAGCAGTTGAGTATATCAGTGAGTATTCAGTTGGAATACTGAGAAGAGATGTTCGAAACCTCTACACAGTAACTCAATCAACAGATCAATCGGGTTAAACCTAGATCTGAGCAGATCTGAGTAATAACCGAGAGCCAAAGCTCTGATACCAATTGACTGGGTTTGAGAATGATATTCTCTGTTGATATGAATCAACAATGATCGAATATGAAGATTGAGTCAATGATTGAAAGGCGGAATCAAGCAATCAATGAACATAGAATACTTGATATACTCATAAATGCACTCTTGTATTAATTAGATGAACTGTTACAAAGTAAATGCTAGGGTTTAGCAAGCTACAGTAACAACACAGCTAACATGGGAGAAAACAAAGTATTCTTAAAAGTCTCAAAAAGTCACACCTCACATACGAGGTTTCTGTTCTATTTATAGCCTGACTTACAGCTTATACAAAAAGACTAAACTACCCTTAAAATATTACAGAATAGTCCAGAGTCTAAGTCTTCATCCATATTTGTCTTTTGTCATCCGCATTGACTAATGCGGATGAGTGATTCTTCGTCAGCATTGATCTTCTATCAGCCGCATTAGTGTTTGGTCATCAGCATTAGTCAATGCGGATGAGCAAACACTTGGCGCATTAGTTGCTGGTCATTCGCATTAGTTAATGCGGATGCACAAATGCCTTGTCCGCATTTCATTGGCTGTCCGCATTAGTTAATGCGGATGAACAAATACTTGTCAGCATTTGTTCTTGGTCATCCGCATTGACAAATGCGGATAGCCGACACTTGTACTTTTTTCTTCTGATGCAGAAACTTCTTTATCCGCATTTCTTCTTGGACTTGGGGAGATTTCTAGTAGAACAACCATCCACCTCTTGAAATAGCATGTATGATCCTTTCAGGGTCCAACAGATATCACCCCAACATACGGGTATTCTGCATCTTCTGTTGTATATCATCTGGTATGGTGGCATACCAATGCCGGCATGATAACTTTATAATACGAGAATTCTGCTAACGGTAAGTGATCATCCTAACTTCCTTCAACATCGATCACGCATGCTCGAAGCATATCCTCGAGTGTCTGGATCGTCCTCTCAGACAGTCCATCTATCTGAGGATGATAACCCGTGCTAATATGTAGCCTCGTCCGCATCACATCATGGAATCTCTTCCAAAACTTTAATGTAAATCGGGTGTCACGGTCCAACATGATAGACACAGGCATACCATGACGAGCCACAATCTCTTCAATGAATAGATCTACTAGTCTCTCGGATGAATACGTCTCGCGGATCGGTAGGAAGTGAGCACTCTTCGTTAGTCGATCGACAATGACCCAAATGGTGTCATACCCCTTCACCGTGCGAGGTAACTTAGTGATGATGTCCATGGTGATGTGCTCCCACTTCCACTCGGGTATATCCAACGGTTGGATCTTCCTGTATGGCTTTTGGTGTTCCGCCTTCACTTGTAAACAAGTAAGGCACATACTCACATACTCCGCCACATCGCACTTCATACCCGGCCACCAATAATCTTTCTTCATATCTTGATACATCTTCGTGGCACCGGGATGAATCGAGTATCGAGTCTTATGAGCTTCATCAATGATTCGTCCCCTTAGGTCTCCATAAAGAGGGATCCATATTCGTCCATTTCGGTTTCTAACGCCGTGGGTGTTTTCTCCTAACTCCGAGACTAGACCTCTCATTCTTTCAGAGTTAAGGCGATCTTCTTTCAACACCACATCTTGAAATTCCTTCACTTGGGTCATCACGTCAGCGGTCATAACCAACTGATACACTTTCACTCGAATCGGCTCGGGCCTCTCTTTTCGACTAAGGGCATCGGCCATAACGTTGGCCTTACCCTAATGATAATGGATCTCACAGTCATAATCGTTGATGAGCTCTAACCATCTCCTTTGCCTCATGTTGAGATCCTTTTGCTTAAAGAAGTACTTCAAGCTCTTGTAGACAATGAAGATGGTGCACTTCGTCCCGTATAAGTAGTGCCGCCAAATCTTCAACGCGAAGACCACCGCCGCAAGCTCTAAGTCATGAGTAGGGTAGTTGACTTTGTGGGTTTTTAGCTATCAGGATGCGTAGGCAATCACTCTTCCACGTTGCATCAGCACGCATCCTAATCCTAAATAAAAAGCATCTGAATATACCACTAAGTGTTCACTCCCTTCGGGTAACGTCAAGACAGGAGCTTGAGTCAATCTCGTCTTTAACTCCTCAAAAGCACATTCCTGTTCCCGAAACCACACAAACTTCATATCCTTGCAAGTCAATTTAGTCAAAGATGAGGCTATCATGGAGAAGTCTTGGATGAACCTCCTGTAATAACCCACCAAACCCAAGAAACTACGTATCTCGGATGGGGTCTTTGGAGACTTCCATTGCATCACCGCCTCAACCTTCACTGGGTCCACCATAATTCCTTCATCATTCACCACGTGCCCCAAAAATTGAACCTCACACAACCAAAAAGCACACTTAGAAAATTTAGCATACAACTTCTCTCTTCTAAGTGTCTCCAACACCTCGCCTATGTGGCCGGCATGTTCTTCCTCACTTCTCTAATAAATCAGAATATCATCGATAAACACAATCATTGATTTATCTGACATAGGTTGACATACTCGGTTCATCAAGTCCATAATGGCTGATGGCATGTTAGTTAGACCAAACGACATGACTAGAAACTTGTAGTGTCCATAAGCGTGTGAAAAACTGTCTTACGGATATCTTGCTCCTTCACCTTCAGCTGATGATAGCCAGATCAGAGATCTATCCTTGAGAACCAACTGGAACCTTGGAGAAGATTAAACAAATCATCAATCCATGGTAATGGATATCGATTCTTCACCGTCAACTTGTTCAGCTCTCGGTAGTCGATGCACATCCGCATACTACCATCCTTTTTCTTTACAAACAATATCGGAGCACCCCAAGGAGAGATACTCGGTCAAATGAACCCTTTATCCATTAACTCTTGCAGTTGAACCATTAGGTCCTTCATCTCTGTCGGAGCTAATAGATACGACGCCTTGGCAACGGGTTGAGCACCAGGTATCAGATCAATGTGGAACTTAATTTCACGATCCGGCGGCATGCCTGGTAAATCCTCTGGAAACACGTCCGGAAAGTCACGCACTACTATCGACGCAACCACATCTTTCACGTAGGCCATATAGGTACTACATCCACTCCACATCTTTCACGTAGGCCAGATAGGCACTATATCCACGCCTAATGTACTTCCCCGCCGCCGCCATTGAAATCACCTTTGGAATCGTAGCGACGCGCTCACTGTAAACCGTCACCGAACTTCCATCGAGCGCAGTTAATAGAATCATCTTCTTTCGACACATAATATTCGCCTCACAGGTGCTAACTAGTCCATCCCCAGTACTACATCGAATCCGCCTAGGGACATTACATGTATATTGGCAGAAAACCTATGACCTTCTAGTTCTATGGTACAATCCCCTATCATATTAGTAATTCTAGTGGACTTACCAATAGCAGTTTCTACATCGAATGGCTCACTAATACTTCTACTACTAGCAGACAACTTATCACAGAAAATAGTAGAAATAAAACTCCTAATAGCACTAGAATCAAATAATACAGAGGCACAAGTTTGGTTTACTAGAAACATACCTGACATGACATCGGGGTTCATTCTGGCTTCTTCCCTGGTCATCGTGAAGGCTCTAGCACTCGCCCTCTATCCTCCTTCTTCAGTCTTCTTCTTCGCCCCAGAGCTTTCCGCCCTCGGCTTCTTGCAGTCCTTACTCACGTGGCCCTCCTCGCCACAGCTATAACACCTCGGCACTCTACAGTCTCTAGCAATGTGTCCAGGCTTGCCACACTTGAAGCATACATTCAATCACAACCTATACTCACCGGTATGCTCCCTTCCACATTTACCGCACTTCCTCAGCCCCGAGCTTGACGACACCCTACGATCATCCACCTTCATCTTTTTGTTGTTTGGAGCGAAACCAACACGTCCAAACCGCTTCCCATTTAGTTCTTATCACCACCACTCGTCTTCTTCACCTCTATCACCATCTACTCTCGCTCATCATACAACCTACCTGCTAGATCTATAACCGATCAAAAGGTACCTGGCTAAGCAGCGATCAAATGCCTACGAATGTCAGCCGACAATCCCTGGATGTACATCTTGATCTTTCTTGACATTGGCCTCACCTGATCCGGCACCAGCCTTTCCATTTCGTTAAATTTGGTGGTGTATTGCTGGTGGGTCATGGTTCCCGCCTCAAGTTGTAGGAATTCCCTCTCGATCTTGTCGAGTTCCTGGTGAGGACAGAATTCCTCGACCACCAACTTCTTCAACTCTCTCCATCCCATCTTCCCGATGGCTCTGGCACCCTCAGCTTGGACAATTTTGTCCACCAACACAACGTTGAGTCGAGAAAAGAATGAGTAGCGAACTTCACCTTCTGCTCTTCGTTACACTCACTAATCTCTAGGATCGCTTCCATCTCCCTCACCCAGCGGTGTGCAGCAGCAGCATTACTCTTGCCATCGAAGGTTGGGGGCTTACTGTGACGCCCTAAACTCGGCAGGGCATCGGAGGCACGTCACGCAGTTGGATTAATATTTTAAGCACAATCAGAGCTTTCTTCTTACAGCGGAAGACTTAAACAACATTATATATTAACCCAACTTTTTAAAACATTTTACATATAATTGTGTTTAATTATACATTGCCCTATTTACAGTATTAATAGCCCTATATCCTATGCCAGCAACCGCTCCGGGATAGCATCCTCGTTCAGCTCGTACTTGTTTTCCTCTATTATCAGAGGATCCCTCCTTACCTAGCACACACAACATACTCAAAACATCAGATAAACTGGTGAGTTCTAAATTTTCATTAAAACATTATCAGCACCTTTACACACACAAAAGTCATATATTGGCAATATTATAATAATCAACTTTTATCATTATTTTGCCCCACCGGACTTGTCTCATAGGATGTCGGTTGCCCACATCTAGAAACTAACAGTTCCCCACATTCAAAAACGTCGGTTGCCCACATCTTGCAACTACCAGTTTCTATACCCGGAAACATCGGTTGCCCACATCTAGCAACTACCAGTTTCTATACCCAGAAACGTCGGTTGCCCACATCTAGCAACTATCAGTTTCTATCTCTCAGAAACGTCGGTTGCCCACATCTAGCAACTACCAGTTTCTATCTCTCAGAAACGTCGGTTGCCCACATCTAGCAACTACCAGTTTCTATCTCTCATCCAGTAGGATGCCAATTAATCATCTAGGGTCGTCACCACAAGATGTTCACAAAGCTAAGTGATCGTCATCACTCCTATCAAACTGTACAGTTTCACACCCAGGCATCTTACCCTAACTGGCCTGTTGAGATTTACATCACATTACCATTTCAAAAACATTTCTTTTACTTATTACCAATATTATCACATTCATTTACATCCCACACATTCTTTCCCTTAGCACCAATCATCATACCCCATCTGACCCATTGGAATCGTTACCATTATGTAATGATTAACAATGTTCAGATGACCATCTTTTACACTCTACCTGACCCACTGAAATCATTACCATCACGTAATGATTAATAATGTTCAGGTAATCATTTATTACCCCCACTTTCCCCTAACAGCTTTACAAACTATTAGAAACATATCAACATCATTATCACAATTCTGGTACTAAAACATTCAATTCATTTATCTTCGTATGTGTGCTAGCCCGAATGTTAAAACCAAACATTTGAAAAGGGCTTAGAACTCACCTTATCAACTTCCTCACCACAGTCTAGACAATACACGTACACAAGGTAACTAGTCCTTCCTCTAATCAAGGTATATCTAAAGCAATAAACCTTGATTTAGTAACTTATTCTAAAACAGGGCCCTCATGCAATTGAACACTTATGCGAATGAGCACTCATGAGACTGGACCTATGCGGATGAACCATGCGACTGAACCTTCAGTCGTTCGACTAGCCATTCATTCGCACGATTGAGTTCTCATTCGTACCCAGTGTTCATTCGTCTTCATTCAGCCTTCTAACCAGGCGACTGAGTTCCAATTGCACGACTGAACCTCCATTCGCACTCAGTCGTATGACTAGACTCTCATTCGTACGACTGAGGCATGCGATTGAGCCCATTCGTCTGAAATGGATCAGCAGCTGTGTTCTTGACGTTTTTGATTCAAACTCACTCAAAATTTAAGTTTTAACCATCCAAATCATATCATATTCAAAACAGATCATATACACATCGTTTACAATGGTTTCGGATCATTATTTTATCAAAACTTCACAAAAACTTGGATCCGAATTCCCGGATTTTAATTTAGAAATGAACCAGACCAATTCAATGATTTAAAACACGTTATTGGATCAAATTCAACCATTTACACAGCTTATAACATCTCCGGATTGATCCGTGATGTTCAAAACTTACCAAAAAGGAGTTTTGCCTAGTCAATTTGCAAGAACACGGGTGTTTGGGTGTAAAGAGAACAGGAGAATGAAGTAGATGCAGATAGAATCTGCTTCTGAACCCTCTGCACCCCTACTTATCCATACACACAACTTGACCGCCTCACCTTCCGTCGCACGATTGAACCATTCGTACGATTGAACCATGCGACTGAAGCTCATACGCCTACTTATTCGTACGGCTGAGTCTCAATCGCACAGAAGGGGTGCGACTGAAGTTCATTCGCATATAAGTCATGCGACTGAACACTTAAACACTCAAACAACTCAATTTAATTAATTAATCATAACTATAATATAATTTACAAGTCCGGATTTAGAAACCGGATGTTACAACTCTCCCCCTCTTAAATAGGTTTCGTCCTCGAAACCAACTATTCAAACAACTGGGGATAGTCTCTCTTCATCTCATCTTCTGATTCTCAAGTGAAATCAGATCCCTTTCTATTCGACCACTGCACTTTAACTAACTCAATAGTTTTATTCCTCAGCCTTTTCACCTTTCTGTCTACTATAGCAATAGGTTTCTCAACATAGTTCAACTTATCATCCACCTCTATATCATATAAAGGTACATAAGCATTCTCATCGGCCAAACACTTGCGCAACTGTGACACGTGAAAGGTTGGGTGGATTCCTTGCAACTAATCGGGTAATTCTAGTTTATAAGCCACTTCTCCAATCCGTTCTATAACTCTAAACGGTCCTATAAAACGAGGACTTAACTTTCCCCTCTTTTTGAATCTGATAATTCCCTTCCAAGGAGATACTTTCAACATAACTCTATCTCCTACTTCAAACTCTATATGCCTTCGCTTTTTATCTTCATAAGACTTTTTTCGATCCTGAGCCGCTTTAAATCGAGCTTTGATCTGATCCAGTTTCTCATTCGTAGCCTGTACAATTTCCAAACTGCCCAACTCTTTCTGCCCAACTTCTCCCCAGCATATCGGACTCCTGAACTTTCTGCCATATAACATTTCATAAGGGGCTCTCCCAATTGTAGAATGATAACTGTTATTGTAGGAGAATTCAACTAACGGAAGATGACCATCCCAGCCACAACTGAAATCTATAACACAAGCTCGTAACATATCTTCAACTGTTTAGATAGTCCTTTCAGTCAACCCATCAGTTTCTGGGTGGAAAGACATACTGTGTAACAGACGAGTACCCATATCTTCATGAAACTTTCTCCAAAACCTCGAAGTAAAACGCGTATCTCTATCTGACACAATAGATACTGGTACCCCATGACGAGCAATAATTTCTCGAATAAACAATTCTGCTAACTTCTCGGAGTTATACGTCTCCTTGATTGGTAAGAAATGCCCGCTACGTGTCAATCTATCCACTATGACCCAAATGGTATCATAACCTTTAGCTGTACGCGGAAGCTTAATTATGAAATCCATTGTCAACTCTTCCCACTTCCATTTCGGGATCTCCAAGGGTTGAAGCTTACCATATGGCTTTTGATGCTCAGCTTTGACCTAAAGACACGTCAAACACCTACTCACATACTGCATCACATTAAACTTCATACTGGGCCACCAATATTCTTGTTTTAAATCTTTGTACATCTTAGTAGCACCAGGATGTATAGAATATCTGGACTTATGAGCTTCATCTAACACAAACTCCCTCATCTTAATCGGAACCCACATCCGACCATATTTTGTCTTAACCCCAAAACTATTTTCTTCTAGATCTTTCGTTTGACCCTTCATTCGTTCTTGCTTCACGTTTTCTTATTTCAATGCTTCTAATTGAGCTTCTCATAATTGGTGCATAAAAACTGGGGTTATTACTAACTTATATGACTTAACTCGGATCGAAGGGTGTTCATTCTTTTTACTTAACGCGTCAGCAACCATATTTGCATTACCCGGATGGTAAAGTATTTCACAATCATAATCTTTTACCAATTCTAACCATCTCCGCTGGCGCATGTTTAATTCTTTCTGATCGAAGAAATATTTCAAACTCTTATGATCCGCGTAAATCGTGCATTTCATCCCATACAAATAATGCCTCCATATCTTCAAGGCAAATACCACCGCTGCCAGTTCTAGATCATGTGTCGGATAATTCCTTTCATGATTTTTTAACTGTCTGGAAGCATAAGCTATCACTCGTCCCCTCTGCATCAATACACAACCTAAACCTTGGTAAGAAGCATCTGAATAAATTACCAAGTCTTCATTTCCATCTGGCAATGACAACACCGGTGATTGGGTTAATTTCTGCTTTAGTTCTTGAAATGCATTTTCTTGTTCTGGTCCCCATGCGTATTCTTCATTCTTTCTTGTTAACTTCGTTAACGGGGATGCTATTTTGGAAAAATCCTGAATAAACCTTCTATAATAACCAGCCGGACCCAAGAAACTGCGGACCTCAGATGGCGTCTTTGGAGGACTCCACTTCACTACTGTTTCAATCTTGGCAGGATCTACTAAAATACCTTTTGCATTCATCACATGTCCTAAAAACTGTACTTCCCGCAACCAAAACTCACACTTAGAAAATTTTGCATAAAGCCTTTCTTTTCTCAATCTTTCTAACACTTCACGAAGATGGCAGGCGTGATCTCCCTCATTCTTCGAATAGATCAGTATATCATCAATAAACACAATTACTGATCGATCTAACATTGGCTTGCACACCCTATTCATCAAATCCATAAAAGCAGCAGGGGCATTCGTCAACACAAAAGACAAAACCAGAAATTCATAATGACCATAACGTGTGCGAAACGCCGTTTTTGGTATATCTTCTTCCTTAACTTTCAACTGATGATACCCCGAACGAAGGTCTATTTTAGAAAACCAACTAGCTCCCTGTAGCTGATCAAATAAATCATCTATTCGTGGAAGTGGATACTTATTCTTTATTGTCAACTTATTCAACTCTCTGTAATCGATACACATACGCATACTCCCATCTTTCTTCTTCACAAACAATACTGGAGCACCCCACGGGGAAGAGCTAGGTCTAATGAAACCTCTTTCTAGCAAATCTTCAATCTGCTTCATTAATTCCTTCAATTCCGATGGAGCTAGTCTATAAGGTGACTTGGCAACTGGCTTAGCACCCGGAACCAAATCAATTCTAAACTCAACTTCACGATCTGGAGGAATACCTGGTAATTCCTCTGGAAACACATCTACAAAATCTCTAACCACAGGAATGTCCTCTATCTTTCTTACAGGCTTTTGAGAATCAATTACATATATTAAACAAGATGCACACCCGCGGCTCATTAACTTATCAGCTTTCATCATAGATACTATTTTCACAGTTGACGCCTCTCTATCACCATATACATTAATCGTTTTTCCATCCGGTGCTTTTAATTGAATTAACTTCTTATTACATACAATATGGGCTTCATGGTTTACCAACCAATCCATACCCAAAGCTACATCAAACCCTCCTAATACCATTCGATATAGTTTAACAGGCAACCTATATCCTTCTAATTCAATATAACAACCATCAATCATACTACTAATCATCACAGATCTATCATTAGCAGTTTTAACTACAAAAGCTACCTCTAATGGTCGAACTTCACATGCAAGCATAGGGCATAAATCAATAGATACAAAACTTCCACTCGCACCAGAATCAAATAACACATTAGCTGGAATTCCATTCACTAGAAACGTACCTGAAACTACATCTGGCAAAGCTTTAGCTTCACTAGCTGACATAGAATATGCTCACCCCTTAGCCACACTCGACCCTTCTCCTGACCCTTTCATCGATCTAACCGGTTGAGGCTTTCTAACTACCAACTTTGGACATTCACTTCGAATGTGCCCCGTTTCTCCACACTCATAATATTTACGAGGACCTTCACTACATTCATTAGCATAATGTCCCATCTTTCCACATCTAAAACAAATCCTGCTACCAATCATACATTCACCCTGATGTAGCCTACCACATTTCCCATAACGTGGCAGCTCATTTCTGACATTCCTTGGAAATTGACCCCTTCCAAACCTACCCTTCTTTTGAAAACTTGTATTCTCAAATCTTCTTTGCACTACAGGTTCTTCACGCCTCCTTTTACTCCCACCAGGAGCAACATTACTACCATAAACTTCTTGATACATATCTGCAGCTAAGTTTACCGTCAACTGGTAACTACTCGGAGCAGATGATCTAACCAACTTTCTAACCTCCTGAGGCAACCCCTGTGTATACCTTAAAATTTTTTTCTCTTCAAGAACCACCAAATGAGGCACCAACCGCGCCATCTCTTCAAACTTAGACGTGTATTCCCTATGTGACATATTACCTGCCTGAAATTGCAGGAAACTCATTTCTATTCGATCCATCTCGCCTTTTGGACAAAACTTGTCCGACACTAACTTTCTAAATTCAGGCCACAACATTTTTTCAGTAGCCTCCTCGCCTAACGTTTGGATAACCGTATCCCACCAATACAGAGCCTCACCTACAAACGAGTGGGCTGTAAACTTTACCTTCTGATCCTCCCTACACTCACTCAACTTGATCACGGCTTCCATTTCACGAAGCCATTTATAGGTGGCTACCACATCCATAGCCCCAGAAAATAGTGGAGGATTACACTCTTTAAACTGGCTATACGCAACTCCCTTTCTCTCGCTAGACCCCTCAGCTTTATCAACATTCCTACTTTCATCAGGTCTAGCTACATTCAAGGCTTTACGAACCTCCTCAGCAATTGCATCACGGAATTGCTGTCTCGTCATACTAAGCACCTCGGTGTTCTCATCAACATTTCTTTCCGAGGTTCCACCTTGCATTCTTTCACTTTCCCTATCAGCCATAACATATTAAAACGAGATCAGGATTATTTGGTACTCGCATGTAAGTATATGACCAGAATACTCTAAGTGAAGTAAATTATTAATAATATAGGCCAAGTACTATTAATTGTTTTCTTTACTTTTACTATTCTCGTTATTCCTTCTCATGATAGTCCCATCACCTTTTCTTGTTTTAATAAACTATTCTATCTAGCTATCCCTGCTAGCATATCTATTTTCTAGTTAAAGTCTAGTTATTATGACACTAGATCCCTTTAACTACTGCTCTGATACCAACCTGTGATGCCCTAAACCCGGCAGGGCACCGGAGGCATGTCACGCAGTTGGATTAATATTTTAAGCAAAAATCAGAGCTTTCTACTTACAGCGGAAGACTTAAACAACATTATATATTAACCTAACTTTTTAAAATATTTTACATATAATTGTGTTTAATTATACATTGCCTTATTTACAGTATTAACAGCCCTATATCCTATGCCAGCAACCGCTCCGGGATAGCATCCTCGTTCAGCTCATACTTGCTTTCCTCTATTATCAGAGGATCCCTCCTTACCTAGCACACACAACATACTCAAAACATCAGATAAACTGGTGAGTTCTAAATTTTCATTAAAACATTATCAGCACCTTTACACACACAAAAGTCATATATTGGCAATATTATAATAATCAACTTTTATCATTATTTTGTCCAACCGGACTTGTCTCATAGAACTTCGGTTGCCCACATCTAGCAACTACTGGTTCCACACATTCAGAAATGTCGGTTGCCCACATCTAGCAACTACCAGTTTCTATACCCAGAAACATTGGTTGCCCACATCTAGCAACTACCAGTTTCTATACCCAGAAACGTCGGTTGCCCATATCTAGCAACTACTAGTTACTATCTCTCAAAAGGGTTGGTTGCCCACATCTAGCAACTACCAGTTTCTATCTCTCAGAAACGTCGGTTGCCCACATCTAGCAACTACCAGTTTCTATCTCTCATCCAGTAGGATGCCAATTAATCATCTAGGGTCGTCACCACAAGATGCTCACAAAGCTGAGTGATCGTCATCACTCCTATCAAACTGTACAGTTTCACACCCAGGCATCCTACCCTAACTGGCCTGTTGAGATTTACATCACATTACCATTTCAAAAACATTTCTTTTACTTATTTCCAATATTATCACATTCATTTACATCCCACGCATTATTTCCCTTAGCACCAGTTTTAACATATTTTCATTAATCATTACACCCCATCTGACCCATTGGAATCATTACCATCACGTAATGATTAACAATGTTCAGATGACCATCTTTTACACTCTACCTGACCCACATAAATCATTACCATCACGTAATGATTAACAATGTTCAGGTAATCATTTATTACCCCCACTTTCCCTAACAGCTTTACAAACTGTTAGAAACATATCAACATCACTATCACAATTCTGGTACTAAAACATTCAATTCATTTATCTTCGTATGTGTGCTAGCCCGAATGTTAAAACCAAACATTTGAAAAGGGCTTAGAACTCACCTTATCAACTTCCTCACCACAGTCTACACAATACACGTACACAAGGTAACTAGTCCTTCCTCTAATCAAGGTATATCTAAAGCAATAAACCTTTATTCAGTAACTTATTCTCAAACAGGGCCCTCATGCGATTGAACACTTATGCGAATGAGCACTCATGCGACTGGACCTATGCGGATGAACCATACGACTGAACCTTCAGTCGTTCGACTAGCCATTCATTCGCACGATTGAGTTCTCATTCGTACCCAGTGTTCATTCGTCTTCATTCGGCCTTCTAACCAGGCGACTGAGTTGAATCGCACGACTGAAGCTCCATTCGCACTCAGTCGCACGACTAGACTCTCATTCGTACGACTGAGGCATGCGATTGAGCCCATTCGTCTGAAACGGATCAGCAGCTGTGTTCTTGACGTTTTTGATCCAAACTCACTCAAAATTTAAGTTTTAACCATCCAAATCATATCATATGCAAAACAGATCATATACACATCATTTACAATGGTTTCGGATCATTATTTCATCAAAACTTCATAAAAACTTGGATCCGAATTCCCGGATTTTAATTTAGAAATGAACCAGACCAATTCAATGATTTAAAACATGTTGTTGGATCAAATTCAACCATTTACACAGCTTATAACATCTCCGGATTGATCCGTGATGTTCAAAACTTACCAAAACGGAGTTTTGCCTAGTCAATTGGCAAGAACAGGGGTGTTTGGGTGTAAAGAGAACAGGGGAATGAAGTAGATGCAGATAGAATTTGCTTCTGAACCCTCTGCACCGCCCTACTTATCCATACACACAACTTGACCGCCTCACCTTCCGTCGCACGATTGAACCATTCGTACGACTGAACCGTGCGACTGAAGCTCATACGCCTACTTATTCGTATGACTGAGTCTCAATCGCACATAAGGGGTGCGACTGAAGTTCATTCGCATATAAGTCATGCGACTAAACACTTAAACACTCAAATAACTCAATTTTAATTAATTAATCATAACTATAATATAATTTACAAGTCCGGATTTAGAAACCGGATGTTACACTTACACCGTTGGAATGCCCCATAACTACACCCCTTAGTTGTCACCCCCACAGAAGCATCCACCTCATCACTGGACAAAACTATATCAGACTCAGGCTGTTCCTCCACCCCCTTTCTCTCCTTCCCCGTTGATCCTTTCTTATCCTCCTTCTCCTTTCTCTTTTCACTCCACACTGCCTTGATAACTTCGGTCACTACAGACGGTAAGACTGTCTGCATGATTTGATGCACCTCATCAACAATTGCCTCCCTAGCTGAGGCATTCAAACTAGCATTCTCATTCTCCTCACTCCGAACATGAACCTCAGGGTTCTCGTGAGCTGTCTCGTAGCCTTAGCACCACTCCTGGTAACACATGGCCTAGCACTATGTCCACCACGACCTCTGCCCCTAGAATCCTTCAAAGATTTCCGTCCATCCATCCTCTAAATGCTATAAGATTTAAACACTAACACAGTCATTCAAGGTAATAGCTCAGATTATGTTAAGTATAATAAGTCCCTAATTACAGTGGCCAGTTATGATTAGCCCCTTACTTTACTCTTCACACCCCAAGCATTTCCTATCCTGACTACATCAGTATCTAAATCTACTAATAACACACAAGTCAAATAGCACACGTATATAATACTGATTAATCATTTAAGAAGAGAAATACCTGATGGCATGTAGCTACTCGGGCTGACATCCCTCCATTTGTCCTATTTTCAGTTTAAGTTTAGGTTTTTGAAAATATTTACCTAAATCACTTAAACTTTGGCTCTGATACCAACTTGTAAGGCCCCAATCACGAAAAACTCATAGTTGGACAATCATCACCTTATTACACAAATAATACATAATTCACAAAATATGCAGCGGAAATAAGTTAACAAAAACCATTCATTATTATTAATAAATACTGTTGTTAAGCAATACAATAGGGTTTGAGTTACAAAAAATTGTTTAATTGCATTACAAAACAACAATATCATAAGTAGTGAATGGATGTCAGTATTGTCCCGCCGAGTAGCTTCACCCGTGTGCCATCCTCAGCAGTATTTATCTTCTATCTGAAAATGTATAAAAGTCAGCGTTGCTGAGTGACTCTAGTTTTAAAAGTATTAAAATACATTGTATAATTTGTATATGAAAATACTATTTCAATAAAATACTTTCTTTACTTTCGTACATGAGCACGCATCATATATACATCAAGGTAATACTTTCTTTCTTTCTTTACTGTACGCATTCGTTCATTTCGTACTTTTATCATTATCCTTCACTTTCTTATGGACCAATGTGCAATACCCCGAACATTGTGCACGAAGCTGATGCTAGGCCTGTGGTGTATAAATAGACCATAAAAATTATATACTAAGCTAACCCAGTCACCTAGGGAATGCTACAAGGGTCCCTGTCAGTCTCAATGACTGACCCTGCATGCATCCTTCGGGATAGCTAAATCGCATCCAGTTGAGCTAACGATAACATGGTCGTGCACCTCCTATACATTTGGTTGCAAGACTTGCATTCTTTCATTTATGTTCCACTTTTTTATCATCAATCTTTCACTTTTATTAATGATAATACTTTACATATACGTTCAACATTTTCAGTTGGCAGGTAATCATTACTGAGGGTGGCATGAGGGAGAAGCTACTCGGTGGGATAAGACCGGCATCCATTCATATTTTTATGTTATTGTTGTTTTGTAATACAATTAAACAATTATTTTGTAACTGATGATCAACGTAGTATTGATTAACAACAGTAACTATAATAATAATGAATGGCTTTTGTTAAATGAATTTCCATTGCGTATTTTATGTATTATCTAATGTTTTATGTAATAAAGCGATGATTGTCCAACTGTGAGGTCTCCGAGAATAGGGCCTTACAAGTTGGTATCAGAGCTAAAGTTTAAGAGAATTGGGTAAATATATTCAAAAAACTAAATTTAAACTGAAAATGGGACGAATGGAGGGATGTCAGCCCGAGTTTCTACGTGTCATCAGGTATTCCTTTTCTTAAAGTTAACCAGTATTATGTGCGTGTGTTATATGACTTATATGTTTCTAGTAGATCTAGATACTGATGTAGTCGGGATAGGAAATGCTTAGGAAGTGAAGAGTAAAGTAAATGGCTAATCACAACTGGACATTATCATTAGGGACTTACTATACTCAACATAAACTAAGCTATTACCTTCAATGACCGTGTTAGTGTTTGAATCTTATAGAGGATGGCAGGATGGAAATCTTCGAATGCTTCTAGCGGCAGATGTCGTGGTGGATATGGTGTTAGGCCACATGTTACCAGGAGTGGTGCTAAGGCTACCGAGACAGCAACCCTAAGGTTCATGGCCGGAGTGAGGAGAATAAGAATGCTAGTTTGAACACCTCAGCTAGGGAAGCGATTGCTGATGAGGTGCACCAGGTCATGCAGACAGTCTTACCGTCTGTGGTGACCGAATTTATCAGGGCAGTGAGGAGTGAAAAGAGAAGGGAGAAGGAGGATAAGAAAGGATCAACGGGAAAGGAGAGAAAGGGGGAGGAGGAACAGCCTGAGCCTGATACAGTGTTGTCCAGTGATGAGGAGGATGCTTCTGTGGGGGTGACGGCTAAGGGGTGTAGTTATGGAGTATTCCAACGACATGAGCCCCCGACCTTCGATGGCAATGGTAATGCTGCTGCTGCACACCGCTAGGTGAGGGAGATGGAAGCGGTGCTGGAGATTAGTGAGTGTCATGAAGACCAGAAGGTGAAGTTCGCTACTCACTCTTTTGTCGATTCAGCGTTATGTTGGTGGGACAACATCGTCCAAGCTGAGGTTGCCAAAGCCATCGGGAAGATGCGATGGAGAGAGTTGAAGAAATTAGTGGTCGAGGAATTCTGTCCTCACTAGGAACTCGACAAGATCGAGAGGGAGTTCCTACAACTTGGGGTGGAACCATGACCCACCAGCAATTTACCACCAAATTTAACAAAATAGCGAGGCTCGTATCGGATCAGGTGACGCCGGTGTCAAGGAAGATCAAGAGGTACATCCAGGGATTGCCAGCTGATATTTGTAGGCATCTGATTGTTGTCCAGCCAGGTACCTTTCGATCGGTTGTAGACCTAGCGGGAAGGTTGTATGACGAGCGAGAGGAGACTGTGGCGGAGGCGAAGAAGACGAGTGGTGGTGATATGAACTGGAATGGGAAGAGGTTTAGACATGGTGGTTTCATTCTAAACGACAAAATGATGAAGGTGGATGATTGTAGGGCGTTGTCAAGTTCGGAGCTGAGGAAGTGCAGTAAATGTGGTAGGGAGCATACCGGTGAGTATAGGTTGGGATTGAATGTATGCTTCAAGTGTGGCAAGCCTGGCCATATTACTAGAGACTGTAGGGTGCCGAGGTGCTATAGTTGTGGCAAGGAGGACTACGTGAGTAAGGACTGCAAGAAGCCGAGGGCGGAAAGCTCTGGGGTGAGGATGAAGACTGAAGAAGGAGGACAGAGGGCGAGTGCTAGAGCCTTCAAGATGACCCGGGAGGAGGCCAGAGTGGACCCTGATGTCGTGTCAGGTATGTTTCTAGTAAACCAATCTTGTGCCTCTGTATTATTTGATTCTGATGCTAGTAGGAGTTTCATCTCTACTACTTTCTGTGCTAAGTTGTCTGTTAGTAGTAGGAGTATTGATAAGCCATTCGATGTAAAAACTGTTATTGGTAAGTCCACTAGAATTACTAATATGATAGAGGATTGTGCCGTAGTACTAGAAGGCCATACGTTTTCTGCCAATTTACATGTGATGCCCCTAGGTGGATTCGATGTAGTACTAGGGATGGACTGGTTAGTGACCTATGAGGCGAACATCGTGTGTCGCAAGAAGATGATTCAACTAGTAGCATCCGATGGAAGTTTGGTGATGATTTACGGTGATCGCGTCGCTACGATTCCGAAGGTGATTTCGATGGCGGTGGCGGGAAAGTACATACGACGTGGATGTATTGCCTACCTGGACTACGTGAGGGATGTGGATGCGTCGGTACCACAATTGTCTGATGTAGCAGTGGTACGTGACTTTCCGGACGTGTTTCCAGAGGATTTACCAGGCGTGCCACCGGATCGCGAAATTGAGTTCCAGATTGATATGATACTCGGTGCTAAACCCATTACCAAGGCGCCGTATCGATTAACTCCGACTAAGATGAAGGAACTAATGGATCAATTACAGGAGTTAATGGATAAAGGGTTCATTCGACCGAGTATCTCTCCTTGTGGTGCTCCGGCCTTCTTTGTGAAGAAGAAAGACGGTAGTATGCGGATGTGCATCGACTACCGAGAGGTGAATAAGTTGACGGTGAAGAATCGGTATCCGTTAACAAGGATTGATGACTTGTTTGATCAGCGGCAAGGTGCCAGTTGGTTCTCAAGGATAGATCTTCGATCTGGTTACCATCAGTTGAAGGTGAAGGAGAAGGACATTCCTAAGATAGCTTTTCGCACGTGTTATGGACACTACGAGTTTCTCCTTATGTCTTTCGGCTTCACTAACGCGCCAGCTGCTTTTATAGATTTAATGAACCGGGTGCGTCGGCTCATGTTAGATAAATCAGTGATCGTGTTTATTGATGATATCTTGATTTATTCAAAGAGTGAGGAAGAACATGCCGACCACATTCGGGAAGTTCTAGAAACACTTAGAGGAGAGAAGTTGTATGCCAAATTCCCTAAGTGTGCTTTCTGGTTGCGCGAGGTTCAATTTTTAGGTCATGTTGTTAATGCTGAAGGAATCATGGTGGACCCGGAAAATGTTGAGGCGGTGATGAAATGGAAGTCTCCAAAGACACCATTCGAGATTCGTAGTTTCTTGGGTTTGGCGGGCTTACTATAGAAGGTTCATCCAAGACTTTTCCAAGATAGTCTCACCTTTGACTAAATTGACTCGCAAGGATGTTAAATTTATGTGGGGTCGAGAACAGGAGTGTGCTTTTGAGGAGTTAAAGAAGAGATTGACTCAAGCTCATGTCTTGACATTACTGTAATGCCCAGATATTTTCTTTGAAGCTGACAAAAGAAGAAAAAAAAAGTCCTAAGTTGGGGAACCAAACTTGCCAAAACACGAGAAAGTTTGGAAGAGAAGGAGAATAAGAGGGAAGGGCAGCCCACACCCTCCCCACATCTCCAAAATTCAGCCAAAAGAAAGAAAGAAGAGAGAAAAGGGAGAAGAGAAGAAGAAAGCTTGGTTCGAGTGTGTAAAATCGTCGGGTAGCGGGTCTAGACGAAGCTCTTCTTCTTGATGTAGTTTGTGTGAGTTCTAGGACCTCTATTTTACTCGTTTTCAACTGATTTGGGGCTGGAACACATAGTAAACCCGTATTGGTATGTGTGTGTGCTTGACCCATTTGGGTGTGATTGCGTGTGATGCGTTTGGAGTTTGATTTTGTGCTTGTGGGTGCTTGAATGGTGCTATAGTATGTATTCCTAAGGTTTAGGAGGGTTGATTTGGGCTTAGAATGAGTTTGGATGAGCTTAGAGGTCGAAAATGGCAGATTGGGTTGGAGATGAACTACATTCTGCATCAGCTAGGGCTAGGCGACCGACTAGAGCCCATTCCACCGATTGCGGTGCGATTGGAGTTCATTCGCACGACTGAGGTTCAGACGCACGACTGGGGGTCCAGTCGCATGGGGGGTCATGCGACTAAGAGCCCATTCGCATAGGTGCCCATTCGCATAGTGTTCAACCGCATGAGATCCATTCGCATAGTGTTCATTCGCACGATTGAGGGTTCATTCGTACTATTAGGTGTTCATCCGCATTGGAATTCATCTACAGTGGTCCATTCGCACGATGTTCAGTCGCATGGAGGCCATGCGACTGAAGGGTGCCCATACGCCCAAATAGGGCTGTTGTACCCGAGGAGAGCATAGTTTAATTACGGGCTTTCGAGCAAAAGTGCAGATGTAAGTTTTGACGTGGAAGTTCCCGTAGGTACATGTAAGATGACCATTGAGTTCTTAGAGGGTATGTTGGGGTTGATGATGTTGCATGTTATGCGTGATGTCTGTTATGTATGTATGATGAGGCCCTGTATGATGTTGCTACTGTGTATGTTGATGTATGTTTATTTTTCATGACTTTATGTGTTATGTTCAAGAATGAAACAAAAGTATTATGTAACGTAAAGTGAAAGATAATGAAAGAGGAACATGATGAAAGAATGCATGCATTAACGAATGAATGAAAGTAAGAAAGGCTTGCAAGCAAATGTATGGAGGTGCACACCCAATGAAGGCGTTAGCTCAATGGTGTGCGGGTTAGCTACCCTGAAGGATGCACACTGGGGTCCAATCTTTGTGATTGACCATATGTATGGGATCCTTGCCACTTTCCCTAGGTGACTGGATCAGCTTTGTGCACAATGTTCATGATTTAATTACCACAGGTCCAGCATCAGCTTCGTGCACAATGTTCGGGGTATAGCATATGGCATTGATCCAAAATGAAAGAGGAAAGATAAGTGATGAATGTACTTACCCTAGGTACTGGAGCCAGCTCCGTGCCCAATGTTCGAGGTCTAAGAAACACCTCAGGCTCAGTTACCCACTTCATGCACAATGTTCGGGGTATTGTACATGTCTTCGAAAGTAATAAACATACGAATGAATGTAATGAATGTACGAATGAAAGTAAGGAACGTACGAATGAAAGTAATAATTTATGAATGAATGTGAACGAAGGTAACGAATGTGAATGTTAACGATGTACATTAAATGAACGAAAGTTGACGAATGAATGATGAAGATAATAATGATATTATCTATGTGTACGTATGATGTGTGATCGCATGTATGTAAAGAACGGTTTTAAAGAAAGAAAAGTATGTTTTATTATAAAACTAGAACTCACTCAGCAACACTGACTTTTTATGTGTTTCCCATTGGCAGGTGACGTTGCTGAGAATGGTACGGGACGACTACTCAGCTATTTTTGGATGGCATTCTTGTTTAACGCTTTTGCATTGTAATGCTAACAAACGATGTTTTGTAATGAATGTTGTATTATTTGCAAAAGTGGTTATTAAAGGAAATGAAATGATTGATTTAAAAGTTTCCGCTGCATGTTTTATTTAAGTTAATGAAACTATATGTTTTAGGTGTGATGATTGACCAGCTGTAAGCGTCCCGAGAACGGGGACTTACAAATTGGTATCAGAGCCAAAGTTTAAGTGGAACAGGTAAAATTTCAAAATAAACCTTAACTTAAACTGAAGATGGGACGGAAAAGGAAAGGATGCCGATCTGAGTAGTTGCGTGCCATCAGGTATTTTCTTAATGTTAACCGGTACTATATGCACATGTTATGTGGTTTATGTGTTGCTGGTAGATTTAGATACTGATATAGTCAGGACAGGTAATACTCGGGGTATGAAGAGTAAAGTAAGTGGCTAATCACAACTGATCACTGTAATTAGGGACTTACTATACTTGACATAAACTGAGCTGTTCCCTTGAATGACCGTGTTGGTGTTTGAATCTTTCAGTGTGTGTTAGAGGATGGCCGGTGGTAGATCTTCTAAAGCTTCAAGGGGTGGAGGTCGTGGTCGGCCTGGTGCTGAACCGCGGCCCAAAAGAGGGAGACCTAGGGTTGAAAGGGTGGTCCATGAAGAACCTGAGACCCCTCATCCGGAGGGCGGTGATGAGAGTGCCAATCTGAGGGCCTCGGTAAAGGAGGCTGTTGTTGAAGAAGTTCATCAAGTCATGTAGACGATCTTACTGTCTGTGGTGACTGAAGTGATTAAGGCTGTAAGGGAAGGAGAATGGAAAGAGAGGAACAGGTCGTCGGGAGGACGGGAGCAACCGGAGCCTGAAACAGTTCTTTCTGATGATGAATAAGAGGAGGAAGAGGAGCCTGCGCTGGAGGCGGCATGAGGCTATAACTATGGTGCGTTTCAACGATGCATGCCCCCTACCTTTGATGGTAACGACACTGCTGCTGCTACTCACTGGTGGGTGAGAGAAATGGAAGCTATTTTGAACATAAGCGAGTGTCGGGAGGATCAGAAAGTAAAGTTTGCTGTCCACTCGTTTGTGTACTCGGCCTTGTGTTGGTGGGACAATATAGTCCAAGCCGAGGGCAGTCGGGCGATTGGGAGGATGAGATGATCAGAGCTGAAGAAGTTGGTGATTGAGGAGTTTTGGACAAGGTTGAGAGGGAGTTTCTGTAACTAGAGGCGGGAACCATGACACATCAACAGTACACCACAAAGTTCAACGAGATGGCACGTCTGGTGCCAGATCAGCTGACGCCTCTGTCACAAAAGATTAAGAGGTACATTCAGGGCTTGCCCGCGGATATTCGCAGGCACATGATCGCTTCCCGACCGAGCATGTTTAGGTCGGCAGTGGGCTTGGCAGGGAGGTTATATGATGAGAGGACGATAGTGGTGGTGGCTGAAGGTAGTAAGAAGGGTGGTGGTGATCAAAACTGGAGCGGAAAGAGGTTTGGTCGGGGTGATGCCTCGACGGGTAATAAGAAGCACGGATGGATGATCGCCGTGTAGCCACACCGGGTACGGGATCGAGAAAGTGTGGCAGATGTAGGAAGGAGCACAGTGGCAAGTGTAGATGGGGGTTGAACGTTTGTTTTAAGTGTAGGAAGCCTGGTCATATGGCTAGAGATTGCAGTGGTACGAGGTGCTTCAACTGTGGGGAAAGTGGTCATATGAGTAAAGACTGTAAGAAGCCGAGAGCCGAGGTTCCGGGGTGAAGAAGACGGGGAGTAAGGGACCAAGGGCGAGCGCCAGGGCATTCACTATGACATAAGAGGAGGCTAGGATGGACCCCGATGTTGTGTCCGGCACGTTTCTGGTGAACCAAACTTTAGCTTCTGTGTTGTTTGATTCAGGTGCTAGTAAAAGTTTTGTTTCTGCTGATTTCTGTGCTAAACTGCCTGTTAGTAGTAGATGAGTTGACGTGCCCTTTGATGTAGAGACTGCCATAGGTAAGTCTACAAGGATTTCTGAGATGATAGAGAACTATGACGTGGAACTAGAAGGCCATAAGTTTCCTGTTAGACCGTTTGTGATGATCCTAGGTGGTTTCGATTTGGTTTTTGGGGTGGATTGGTTGGCGGACTTCGAGGCGAATATAGTGTGTCGTAAGAAGATGATTGGTTTGATAGCGCCTGACGGGAGTTCGGTAACTGTTTATGGGGATCGGGTCACGACGATCCCGAAAGTGATCTCAATGACGGTGGTGGGAAAGTGTATGAGGCGTGGATGTAGCGCCTACTTGTGTTCTGTAAAGGATGTGGAAACGCTAACACCACAACTATCTGATGTTCTGGTTGTGTGTGACTTTCCTGACGTGTTCCCAGAAGACTTATTAGAAGTGCCACCTGATCGAGAGATAGAGTTTCAGATTGACCTGATACCGGGTGCCCAACCAGTTGCCAAGGCACCGTATCGGTTGTCTTCGACGGAGATGAAAGAGTTGATGGTGCAGTTGTAAGAGCTGCTTGATAAGGGGTTCATTAGACCGAGTATCTCTCCTTGGGGTGCTCCGGTCTTATTCATGAAGAAGAAAGACGGTAGCATGAGGATGTGTATAGACTAGCGTGAGCTGAACAAGTTGACAGTGAAGAATCGATATCTGTTACCGAGAATTGATGATTTGTTTGATCAGCTTCAGGGTGCCAGTTGGTTTTCAAGGATAGATCTTCCATTAGGCTACCATCAGCTAAAGGTGAAGGAGCAGGATATTCCTAAAATAGCTTTTCGCATGCGCTACGGTCACTACGAGTTTCTTGTCATGTCCTTTGGTTTAACCAATGCGCCAGCTGCTTTTATGGATCTGATGAACCGAGTGTGTCGGCCGATGTTAAATAAATCGGTGATTGTGTTTATTGATGATATCCTGATTTATTCAAAGAGCGAGATAGCGCATGCTGGTCACATTCGAGAGGTGTTGGAGACGTTGAGATGGGAGAAACTGTATGCCAAGTTCTCCAAATGCATGTTCTGGTTACGCAAGGTTCGCTTCTTGGGTCACGTGGTGAATCTAGAGGGGATTATGGTGGATCCGGCAAAGTTGGAAGCGGTGATGCAATGGAAGTCTCCAAAGACGCCATCCGAGATTCGCAGTTTCTTGGGTTTGGCGGGCTATTATCAAAGGTTTATCCAAGACTTTTCCAAGAACGTTTCTCCACTAACCAAGTTGACCCGGAAAGATGTAAAGTTTGTGTGGGGTCAAACTCAAGAGAATGCATTTGAGGAATTGAAGGCGAGGTTGACCCAAGCTCCTGTTTTGTCATTACCCGATGGAAGTGAAGATCTGGTGGTTTATTCTGATGCTTCCTACTTGGGATTGGCGTGCGTGTTAATGCAGAGAGGGAAGGTTATAGCCTATGCATCCGTGCAGTTGAAGGTTCATGAGGTTAACTATCCTACTCATGAATTGGAGCTTGCAGCTGTGGTCTTTGCACTAAAGATTTGGAGGCACTATCTCTACGGGACGAAGTGCACCATTTTCACTGACCACAAGAGCTTGAAATATTTCTTTGAGCAGAAAGACTTGATCATAAGGCAGAGGAGATGGTTGGAGCTCATAAAAAATTATGATTGTGAGATCCATTACCATCCGGGCAAAGCCAACGTGGTGGCGGATGCCCTTAGTCGAAAGGAGAGACCCGAGCCGATTTGGGAGAAAGCGTACCAGTTGATTATGACCTCTGATGTGATGGAGCAAGTCAAAGAGTTTCAAGATGAGGCATTAAAAGAAGATCATCTTAACTCTGAATGGATGAGAGTCCTGGTTGCGGAATTGGGTGAAAACACACTCGGTGTTAGAACCCGGTTCGGGCGGATGTGCATTCCTCGTTTTGGGAATCTATGCGTGAAGATTATGGATGAAGCTCATAAAACTCGATACTCTATTCATCCCGGTGCTACAAAGATGTACCAAGACATGAAGAAAGATTATTGGTGCCGGGTATGAAGCGGGACGTAGTGGAGTATGTGAGTAAGTGCTTTACCTGCTTGCAAGTAAAGGCCGAGCATCAAAAGCTGTATAGGAAGATCCAACCTTTGGATATACCAGAATGGAAGTGGGAGCACATCACCATGGATTTTATTACAAAGCTGCCGCGTACTCCGAAAGGGTATGATGCTATATGGGTGATTGTTGACCGCTTGACGAAGAGTGATCACTTCCTACCAATCCGTGAGACATATTCATCTGAGAGGTTGCCTGATCTGTTCATCAAGGAAATTATAACTCGTCATGGTGTGTCGATGTCTATTGTGTTTAATCGTGACACCCGGTTTACATCCAAATTCTGGAAGAAATTCCACGACGCCAAGGGGACGAGGTTACATATTACTACGACTTATCTTCCCCAGACTGATGGTCAGTCAGAAAGGACCATTCAGACATTGGAGGACATGCTTCGGGCATGTGTGATTGATTTTGGGGGAAGTTGGGTTAACCACTTACCGTTAGCTGAATTCTCATATAATAACAACTATCATGTCAGCATTGGTATGCCAGTTTATGAGATGCTATACGGTAGGAGATGCAGAACACCCGTTTGTTGGGGTGATATTGGTCATAAAGAGTTAGGGAGCATCGAGGTGTTCGAGGCTATGACTGAAAAGCTTAAAAGGATCAAGGCCTTCATGAAGGCAGCCAAAGATAGACAGAAGTCGTATGCTAATAAACGACGCAGGCCGATTGAGTTCCAGGTGGGTAACCGGGTTATGTTGAAGGTCTCACCTTGGAAGGGTATCATTCGGTTCAGAAAGTAGGGCAAGTTGAGCCCGAGGTATATAGGCCCTTTTCGAATCATTGCTCTAGTAGGAGAGGTGGCCTATAGATTGGAGTTACCAGATGAGTTAAGTGGAATTCACTCGACATTCCACGTATCTCATCTAAGGAAGTGTTTGGCAGATGAAGATATGATTGTTCCACTGGAGGATACCAAAGTAGACGAACAGCTTAATTATGTGGAGCAACCAGTGGCAATCATCGATCGAAAAGAGAAGAGGCTGAGAAATAAAGTGGTTCCTCTTGTGCGTGTACAGTGGAAGCACAGAAAGGGATCCGAGTCAATGTGGGAGACGAAGAAAAAATGAGACAGCATTACCCATGTTTGTTCGAGGAATAACAGGTTTCGGGGACGAAACCTATATAAGGGGGTGGACTTGTAACGCCCGAATATTTTCTTTGAAGCCGACGAAAGAAGAAAAAGAAATAAAGTCCTAAGTCGGGGTCCAAACATGCCAAAACGCGAGAACGTTCGGAAGAGAAGGAGAATAAGAGGGGAGGGCAGTCCACACTCTCCCCACATCTCCAAAATTCAGCCAAAGGAAAGAAAGAAGAGAGAAAAGGGAGAAGAGAATAAGAAAGCTTGGTTCGAGTGTGCAAAATCATCGGGTAGCGGGTCTAGATGAAGCTCTTCTTCTTGGTGTAGTTTGTGTGAGTTCTAGGACCCCTATTTTACTCGTTTTCAACTAATTTGGGGCTGGAACACATAGTAAACTTGTTTTTGTATGTGTGTGTTTGACCCATTTGTGTGTGATTGCGTGTGATGCGTTTAGAGTTTGATTTCGGGCTTGTATGTGCTTGAATGATGTTATAGTATGCATTCCTAAGGTTTAGGAGGGTTGATTTGGGCTTAGAATGAGTTTGGATGAGCTTGGAGGTCGAAAATGGTAGATTGGGTTCGGGATGAACTGCATTCTGCATCAGCTAGGGCTAGGCGACCGACTGAAGGCCATTCCACCGATTGCGGTGCGATTGGAGTTCATTCGCACGACTGAGGTTCAGACGCACGACTGGGGGTCCAGTCGCATGGGGGGTCATGCGACTGAGAGCCCATTCGCATAGGTTCCCATTCGCATAGTGTTCAACCGCATGAGATCCATTCGCATAGTGTTCATTCGCACGATTGAGGGTTCATTCGCACTATTAGGTGTTCATCCGCATTGGAGTTCATCTGCAGTGGTCCATTCGCACGATGTTCAGTCGCATGGAGGCCATGCGACTGAAGGGTGCCCATACGCCCAAATAGGGCTGTTGTACCCGAGGAGAGCATAGTTTAATTACGGGCTTTCGAACAAAAGTGCAGATGTAAGTTTTGACGTGGAAGTTCCCGTAGGTACATGTAAGATGACCATTGAGGTCTTAGAGGGTATGTTAGGCATGATGATGTTGCATGTTATGCGTGATGTATGTTATGTATGTATGATGAGGCCCTGTATGATGTTGTTACTGTGTATGTTGATGTTCCTTATTGTGATGTATGTTTATCTTTCCGTGACTTTACATGTTATGTTAAAGAATGAAACGAAAGTATTATATCACGTAAAGTGAAAGATAATGAAAGAGGAACATGATGAAAGAATGCATGCATTAACGAATGAATGAAAGTAAGAAAGGCTTGCAAGCAAATGTATGGAGGTGCACACCCAATGAAGGTGTTAGCTCAACGGTGTGCGGGTTAGCTACCCCGAAGGATGCACACTTGGGTCCAATCTTTCTGATTGACCATATGTATGGGATCCTTGTCGTTTGCCCTAGGTGACTGGATCACCTTCGTGCACAATGTTCGTGATTTAATTACCACAGGTCCAGCATCAGCTTCGTGCACAATGTTCGGGGTATAGCATATGGCATTGATCCAAAATGAAAGAGGAAAGATAAGTGATGAATGTACTTACCCTAGGTACTGGAGCCAGCTCCGTGCCCAATGTTCGAGGTCTAAGAAAGACCTCCGGCTCAGTTACCCGCTTCGTGCACAATGTTCAGGGTATGGTACATGTCATCGAAAGTAATGAACGTACGAATGAATGTAATGAATGTACGAATGAAAGTAAGGAACGTATGACTAAAAGTAAGAATTTATGAATGAATGTGAAAGAAGGTAACGAATGTGAATGTTAACGCTGTACGTTAAATGAGTTAAAGTTAACAAATGAATGATGAAGATAATAATGATATTATCTATGTGTACGTATGATGTGTGATCGCATGTATGTAAAGAATGGTTTTAACGAAAGAAAAGTATGTTTTATCATAAAACTAGAACTCACTCAACAATGCTGACTTTTTATGTGTTTCCAGTTGGCAGGTAATGTTGTTGAGGATGATACGGGATGGCTACTCAGCTCTTTTTGGATGGCATTCTTTTGTTTAACGCTTTTGCATTGTAATGAGAACAAATGATGTTTTGTAATGAATGTTGTATTATTTTGCAAAAGTGGTTATTAAAGGAAATGAAATGATTGATTTAAAAGTTTCCGCTGCATGTTTTATTTAAGTTAATGAAACTATATGTTTTAGGTGCGATGATTGACCAGCTATAAGCGTCCTGGGAACGGGGCCTTACAATTACCCGAAGGGAGTGAAGACTTAGTGGTATATTCAGATGCTTCTTATTCGGGACTAGGTTGCGTGTTGATGCAACGTGGAAGGGTGATAGCCTATGCATCCCGTCAATTGAAAACCCACGAAGTCAACTACCCTACCCATGATTTGGAGTTAGCGGCCGTGGTTTTCATGTTGAAGAATTGGAGGCACTGCCTGTATGGGACAAAGTGCACAATCTTTACGGACCACAAGAGTTTGAAGTACTTCTTCGAGTAAAAGGATCTCAACATGAGGCAGAGGAGATGGTTAGAGCTCATCAAAGATTATGACTGTGAGATCCATTACCATCCAGGCAAGGCCAATGTTGTGGCTGATGCCCTTAGTCAAAAGGAGAGACCCGAGCCGATTCTAGTGAAGGCTTATCAGTTGATTATGACCGCTAATGTGATGACGTAAGTGAAAGAATTTCAAGAAGAGGCGTTGAAGTAAGATCGTCTAAATTCTGAGCGAATAAAGGGTCTAGTTGAATTGGGTGAAAACACTCTTAGTGTTAAAACCCAAAACGGACGGGTATGGATTCCTCGTTACGAAGACGTACGGGGGCGGATTATGGATGAAGCTCATAAAACTCGATACTCCATTCATCCTGGTGCTACCAATATGTATCAAGACATGAAGAAGGACTACTAGTGGCCGGATATGAAACATGTCGTGGTGGAGTACGTGAGTAAGTGCCTTACTTGCTTGCAAGTGAAGGCGGAACATCGGAAACCATACGGGATGATCCAACCATTGGATATACCCAAGTGGAAGTGGGAGCACATCACTATGGATTTATTACTATGCTACCTCGTACGGCGAGGGGATACGACACCATATGGGTGATTGTTGATCGTCTGACAAAGAGTGCTCACTTCCTACCAATCCGTGAGACGTATTCGTCTGAGAGATTGGCGGATCTATTTATCAAAGAGATTATAGCTCGTCATGGTGTGCCGGTGTCTATTGTGTCGGATCGTGACACCCGATTCACATCAAAGTTTTGGAAGAGGTTTCATGACGCAATGGGGACGAGGCTGCACATTAGCACGGCTTATCATCCTCAGACAGATGGACAGTCTGAGAGGACGATCCAGACCCTCGAGGATATGCTTCAAGCATGTGTGATCGATTTTGGAGGAAGTTGGGACGATCACTTACCGTTAGCAGAATTCTCGTATAATAACAGTTATCATACGAGCATTGGCATGTCACCTTACGAGATGCTATATGGTACAAGGTGTAGAACACCTGTATGTTAGGGTGATATTGGACAGAAAGAGTTGGGAAGCCTTGAGGTGATCGAGGCTACCACCGAGAAGTTAGAAAGAATCAAAGCCTTTATGAAAGCGGCAAAGGATAGGCAAAAGTCGTACGCTGACAAAAGGCGTAGACCGATAGAATTCAAGGTGGGGGACCGAGTTATGTTGAAGGTCTCACCTTGGAAAGGGATCATCCGATTCAGGAAGCAAGGGAAGTTAAACCCGAGATACATAGGACCTTTCCGAATCATCGCATGAGTAGGAGAGGTGGCCTATCGGTTAGAATTGCCAGATGAGTTAAGTGGAATTCATCCTACATTCCATGTATCTCATCTGAGGAAGTGTTTAGCTGATGAAGACATGGTTGTACCACTGGATGATATTGAAGTGGATGAACGGCTCAATTATGTAGAGCAACTAGTGGCCATCATCGATCGAAAAGACAAGAGACAGTGAAATAAAGTGGTTCCACTGGTAGGTGTACAGTTGAAGCACAGAAAGGGTTCCGAGTCTACATGGGAGACAGAAGAAGAAATAAGACAACATTACCCACAATTATTCGAAGAATGACATGTTTCGCGGACGAAACCTTTTTAAGGGGGGTAGACTTGTAACAACCGAAAGTTTGTCAAAAATAAATAGCAAGGTTAAGTAGCAAATAGAAAATGAAAAGGAGACAAATTGGAAGGGGGTATTATGTAAAATGACACAAGAGTACAATTTTACTTTTAAAGGGGCATGGCCGCCCATGCCATGCTCACATTCTGCTCTTTTGTCGACTTAAAAAGGAGAAAAGAAGAATAGAAGTTTTCTCTCGGATTCAAGGAGAAGAAGAAGTGGTTTTCGATCTAGGTAAATAGTTCTTTGTATAATTGACTCGGTTTTGTTGGGTTTTTAACCTTAGAACCGATTTATAAGTGTTATATATGTTTTGGTGTTTATTTGGCTTGTTTTAGGTGTTTGAATTCGTGTACAAGCAAGTTTGGAGGAGTTTTACATGTTTGATACATCAGGTGAGTTCTAGACCCTGTCTTTTTCATGTTTTAAAAAAATGTTTTGGGGCTAAAAATGTATTAAATGTTTTGTAATTATAATGCGTGTGTACCCGTATGTTTTATGCTATTATGATGATGATGTTTTAGTGTTGAAATGCGATGATTATGCTTAGAAAGGTTGTAATAACCTTAGAATAAGATGATATGATGATTGGGACTGGAAATATGTTAGGAATATGTTAAACAGGTTGGTCATGCGCCTAAATAAGGCCCATGCGCCTAAAATTGCCTTAGAAAAAGTTCTAAGTAGGGTCATGCGCCCAAATAGGGTTCATGCGCCCAAACAGTACCTCATGCGCCTAAACAGTACCTCATGCGCCCAGATTATGCCTTAGAAATCCTAAGTGTAAGTTCATGTGCCTGAACAGTAGTTCATACGCTTGAGTTTTGGCTGAAACGCCTAAGTACTGGGTAATGCGCCCAAATAGTGCCCATGCGCCCAAATAGTGCCCATGCACCTAAGAGGCTCATGCGCCTAAATGTTGAAATGGTTAAGTATGGGCTCATGCGCCCGCATAGTTGAAAAACGCCTAAGCAGTGCTCATGCATAGTGCTCATGCACGCGCGCACACGCGCACACGCGTACCTACGTACATACGTACATACTGTAACACCCGGACATTTTTTTAATAGACAAGAAAGAAAGAATAAACGTGAATAAAAGGTGGAAATGCAATTTAACCCAAGTTGAGGGGTTAAAAGTATCAAAAGGACAAAAAGTATCAAAAGTGGGTACAAAAGGTGGCATGGCCACCCATGTTGTCTGCACATCTCATTTCAACCGGTTTTTTAGAGAGAAAGAGAAGAGAGTTCGTGCTTTTGAAGAAGAAGAAGGAGAAGTCAAATTCAAGGTAAGAATTCGATGGTTTTTATGTGTTCTTGACTGATTTCAGTTCGAGTTTATGCTTGTGTATGTGTTTGTATGTTTGTGTGTGTGTTTTGGTGGGTTTTAGATGTAAACTCATAGTGCAATCGGGATTGAAGAAATATTGCCTGAAAGATTGACAAACGTGAGTTCTAGAACCCTCTTTTTACATTTTTTAACTGATTTTGGGGACGGAAATGCATGTATATATGGTTTTTTAAAAGTGGGTATGTTGCCCGTATGTTCATGTGTATGTGTATAAGGGTGGGGTATGTCTTGGGTGATTATAATGTTATGATGATGTTGTTGATGTGTTTCTGTTGCTTAGAATGTAAGAACTAAGCTTCGAACATGTTAGAATTAGAATTAGGACAGGATTATGATGATGGTAGTTAATGTTAGTTGTCATGCACCTAAGTCCCATGCGCCTGAAACTCATGCGCTCAAATAGTATCCATGCGCCTAGAATTAGGCTGAATTTGACTAAGTGTTCCATGCGTCTAGATTGCCCATGCGTCCAGGCACTCATGCGCCGGCATAGTGCCCATGCGCCTAGACTTGCCCAAAATGACTAAGTGTTGGGCCATACGCCCCAAAAGTGCCCATGCGCCCAGAACCTTTCCCATGCGCCTAAGTGTTCCCATGCGCCCAGAAGGCCATGCGCCTGCATAGTGCTCATGCACCTAAAACTTGGAATTATTTTCTGAATTTTGAGGAAAATGTAAAGTGTAGGCTTTGACAAGGGAGGTTCGCGGGGGTGATGTAAGTTGATTTTTGGTGATGGATGATGGGTGATATGTCATGTATGAAGATGTGTGATGATGTTATGCTTATGTATAATTTGTTCTTATGTTCCTTATGTTATGATATATTGATTTGTGACTTTACATGGTGTGTTTATAACCATAAACATAAAAGTATTATCATTAATGAAAGAGATAATATTAATGATAACGAAAGTGGAACATAAAGAACAAAAGAAAGTACAGGCTTGCAAGCATGAGGAAAGAAAGATTACAACTCTTTGTGAGTTGATAACTCAATTGTGTGTTATAACGTGAGATTTTATCCCATGAGGGTTCACACACAGGGGGATCTGTCTAGGTGACTGAATCCATAGTACGAAACGAGATCCTTGTCATTCAACCCCGGGCTTTGTGCCAATTAGAAATGAGGCTTCATGCCCGCTATGGTGGTTTCGGACCACGAGCTTTGTGCTAACTAGTAACGGGGCTTTGTGCCAACTAGTAACGGGGCTTTGTGCCTAGAATTGTGGCTTCGGGCCACGGGCTTCATGCCAATTAATAAAGGAGCTTCGTGCTCGGAATGGCGGTTTCGAACCGCGATAGGGGAAAGGCCTGACAGGATCTAGAAATAGTACGAAACGAGCGAGATGATAAAGTATGAAACGAACGAAGTGATAAAGTATGAAATAAGCATTAACGAAAGATAGTGATAAAGTAGGAGACGAACGTTAACGAAAGATAATAATAAAGTACGAAACAGGATCTTTGTCATTCGACCTTAGAGATCGTGGCTGCGTGCCATGATGAGGGTAAAACTTGACAGGATCTAGAACTAGTGAAAGAAAAAGATAAAAGTACGAAATGAACAAAATGTACGATGTGTGATCATGTGCGATAGTAAGGAAAATGTTTTAACGAACGAAAAGTAATATGTATTTTATAAAACTAGAACTCACTTAGCAATGCTGACTTTTATGCATTTTCAGTTGGCAGGTAATGTTGTTGAGGATGGCACGAGGGTGAGACTACTCGGCAAGGGCAAGATTGGCTTCCATTCACACACATTATTATTGTTAATTTGTAATGCAATTAACGAATGTTTTCTTTTGTAACATAGCAATGTTGCATTGCATATCAACAGTATTTATGAATGAAATGAAAGGCTTTTGATACTTAAATTTCGCTGTAATATCTTATGAAAATTATATTAATATGTATGTGTAGTGCTATAAATGACCAACTGTGAGGTGCCCGGGAACGGGGCCTTACACATACACACATACGTACGTACATACGTACGTACGTACGTACCTACCTACCTACCTACCTACCTACGTACGTACGTACGTACGTACGTACGTACGTACGTACGTACATACATACATACATACATACATACATGCATATATGCATGCATCCATACATCCATGCATGCATGCATGCATCCATGCATGCATGCATGTATGCATGCATCCATGCATGCATGCATCCATACATACATGCATAAATATATGCATACACACATACATGCATGCATACATACGTACATGCATACATACATACATACATACTTAAATACATACATACATACATACATACATACATATTACATGCGTACGTACATACATACATACATACATGCATGCATGCATGCATGCATGCATCCATGCATGCATGCATGCATGCATCCATGCACGCCTGCACGCGTCCATGCACGCGTCCATGCACTCGTCCAGGCACGCGTCCGCGCACGCGTCCGCGCACGCGTCCGCGCACGCGTACTACGTACACGCGTACTACGTACACGCGTACTACGTACACGCGTACTACGTACACGCGTAATACGTACACGCGTAATACGTACACGCGTAATACGTACACGCGTAATACGTACACGCATACGTACACACGTACGTACATACATACATGTGTGTGTATGTATGTGCTTGTTATCCAACTTTATACATGTTATTTTACTAAGTAGGTCTTAAAATTACATTTTACTCAATTTTGGTGTTAACACATTCAGTCTCCACCACCATATTGTCAAATTTCCTCAAACATGTTGCCACTTCTATAGGATCTACGCTTCCGAAAACAATTAGTTTTCCAATTTCATTTTGAGTGGAAACAGATTCAACGCCCACAAGACTAGATACCGCCTTCTCTATCTTGTTAATTTCACTTTCACTATTACAGCTAACTCTGAGCTCTATTGTCTGAAATGTAGAAAAAGAAAAAAAAAGGATCAAGCAACAAAATTATGGAAAAAGGATAGTAAGAATCACCAAGGAATAATTAATGTCTAAAAACAAATATTACAAAGAATTGTGTTCGAAGATCCTAAATATATAGTTGGTACCTTTTTTAGGGTCAATGTGCACCTTTTTTGCATAATCAAATGACATCAAACCAAAATTAGTTATAACTCGCATTTTCAATTTAAATATTAAAAAAGTAATTCACAAATTTATTTGAGGATTTAAATCCTGCATGTTTAAGCTGGAGTAAATATATTGTAAAAAATCTAAAAATTACCATCAACAAAAACCTACTAGTTTTTGTAGAACACCTCTTAGTCTAATCCTATTAACTACATCTATTTGCGTCTTAAAGAACTTGAACGCTCGACCTCTTGAATAGATTATCACCGGGATGTCCACTATGGACTTTAAGTTTTAAAGTGTTCCATTTTTTCCCTATTACATCTTGTCCATGTGAATTAAAAACATAATTTCTAAATAACAATTAGAATTCATATATGTCTTATTAAAATTAATTAATTAAATCTAAAATTTTTGTTATTTATAAAAAGGTTCACTATATTAGAACATTTAGATAAAAATTAAGTGATTAGATGTAAAAAACTTCAAAATGATTTTAATATAAAAATTGGAAAGCTTGTTCACCGTTTTACCAACTTATCCCATTTCTTTGAAATGATAAGCTAAAAATTTCTTTTATGAAAGAGTTTGACAAAGGACTTAACATATTAATTAATTTTCTTTGTATCACATAGAAATATTAGTCATTCTTGCGGAAGTAAAGATCAAGGTTTATACGTACTTTCAGAAAGGTGTTCGCATAATAATATCTCATATCCCTAGATATTTGCGACTGATGAGTTTTCCTCCATCCCCGTGAATCTGTGAGGATTTGTGATATTAGTGTCATTTCATTATTTTCAATTTAATATCAACTAAAAACATGCAAAAGCACCATACCTGCATAGTGAACATTATCGCCAAACAACTGTTTTAACCAGCCTGAGGTCTCTAAACCAAATAAATCACGACGACAAAGATAGTAGCCTCCTGTGATCACCTCGAATTCAGAGAGATCCCCACCAATCACTTCTCCGTCTTTCATCTTGTTATTCTCACAGTTTTCTTCTTCCACTACTTCGTCATCCATATACACAAGGCTCGCACCACAACCAGTTACTATCGTCGTTATCTTATCACAAAAAAAATGCACATTGACTTCATCACAAACATCTAATATGTTTCCAATTGGCCAGTGGATTAACCACACAACATCTTCATCAACTCTCGGTTTGCAATACACCACAGGGTTGTATACCCAAGTAAGACCCTTGGTTTTATTGCTGATTTGGGCAAGCAAATTCCATTCTTGTTGCTCACCTAATGATCTGTAGAAGCAGCTTACATTCAATCCTAGGATCCTGTTTTTCTCATGATGCAAGGGCACATGAAAGGATAAGAAATCGGACGATGAAGTATACTCATGCATCAGCATGCTTTGATCCTTTGTGCCTCGCAGATAGGTGCTCATTATATCATATTCATACAACATCTAATTAACATAAAGTTCAGTTAGTCATATTAAACAATTTGCAGGCAGGATATTAATTTGAGTTTTTATGTGCTCATTTGATGGAAATTATTAAGAGAGGGAACCTGAGTATGCCAAATTCTGCCTTTAGTAATATCATCACCCATCAGGTCCACTTTTTGATCTTCATATGCTTTGATCCATTTCATGTGACCCAAATCTTCTTCATTGATTTTTGCTATGGGGACTAACTTAAAAAGGCCTTGAACTTCAGACAGGTTGAAACAACATTCATAAGCAATCCCCCGCAGAGTGAAACGACCTGATTCGAATGTTACCCTCCCCAGCGATGTACACCAATCTATATACAACTCCACAAGCGTACTTGGGATACATGGGAGAGACTTCAGGTTTGGACAAGAATACAAGTTGAGTATCTGAATCATGTTAAGGTCAATGTTGTTAGGTAGGTACTCAAATGGATTGACTGCCAAGTGCAGGTGAAAGGATGATTGGGCGTGGAACGCCACACAAACATCATTGTAGGACTCCAAGCCGCAGTTTGAGAGATCAAACCACGTCACCGACTGGGGTATGGAAAACAAGGGTTGTTCTGGATGCATCATTGTTTCCTGTTTATTTACATTATTCCACAGTTCAGAGCACCCTGTCAAATCTATCCAAGATAAACCCTCAAGGTCTGCAATCGATTTACAAAGATGAGTCAGACTGCGACAGTTCCAAAGGCCCAAAACCTCTAGTTTAGGGACTCGGTTGAAATTAGAGATGCTGACAAGTTTGCCCCACATCCTTTAAGATTTAGCATCTTGAGTGAATAAAGAATCTGTTCCATGAATAACAATTTAAGTTATGATATTAATTCAAATGAAGCATGTCTATAATAGAGAATCTAAAAGATCATGTGATAAACAAAAGATTGTTGCCGATATATACCGCGGGAGCTTCAAACTTTTCCAAGTGTCCTTGACTCATATCTATTGCCACCAAGCTGCTCATCGATAACCCGGACGGTATTGTTTTTAGCGGACATCCATGCCAGCATAACCATATTAACTCTGGAAAATTATCATAGGACCCTATGAGTTCCACATATTTGAGCTGGAGCAATTTTAGTTTGTCCATATTTGCAAGCGAACTTGTTTTAAGGGTTATTGTCTGCAAAATTAGAATGATGTAAGATAATTAGTAAGCCTTCTACCATATGGCAGCTCAAAATTAGTGAGGAAACAACTCAAAATTTGGCACATTTCCCATTTCATTTGATCTATTAAAAAAAACCTTAATAGCTATTTCCATGTACTTACCTCTGAACTCATCGTTTGGTCAACATTTCGCATATCGAGTGCTAGACCTTCAATCGTATCGGAACCCTAATGGAGAAATAAAAGAAGTTAGATAATTATGAGGTTTTGAAATTAGAACAATCTAAAAGATATACATAAGAAGCATCTTACATCTCCTTTCCTCAGCACATGATAAGAATCAGCATCACGCCAAACTCTACTGCGTTTTGTAGGATCTTTAGATTCTTCACAAACTACATTTCTTCCCATTTCTTGAAGCAGTTGATGCATCATGAGTCTACGATCAGGTGAAATGGTAAGAAGGCATCTATTAATAAGGGTCGCGATCCCAGATATCGCATACCATTCATCCTCCAATACCCGTTTTAGGATATCTTCATATTCACCAACATAGAAACAAGCAATATGTAGAAACAACTCTTTATGACAGGAAAGTGGCAAGGAGTCAAAGCTCTTTTGTAGCACACCTTTGATTTTACAATCAAGATCTCCTTTCCATGAATTTAGTGAATTTAATTTACTTCTCCAAATTTTTATCATGTTAATTATTGTCCTTGGTTCTTCATCACTAACAAATAAAGAAGAACCTAATACTTTAAGAGCTAGTGGATTTCCTCCACAATATTGTGCTAATTGTATAGCGAGCTCCTCAAAACCTATCATTGGGATTTTGGATCCAAAGGCATGCCAACTTAAAAGCTCTAATGATTCTAGATCATTCAATAATTTGATTTTGTGCACCAAACACCCCCAAGATATGGAACCAAACCAACCATGTATGTCTAGAAGCCGTGTTGTTATTATTATCTTGCTTTGTGTTGGGAATGCCTTTGTTCCAAGTAGATCTCTTAATTGTTCATGTTTATCAACGTCATCGAGAACAATAAGCACCTTTTTCATTCTTAAGACCTCCTCAATCTTATGTGTACCCTCAGAAACACTAGATATCCTTATTTTTTTTCCACCCAAAACATCTTTGAGAAGTTGTTTCTGTAACCCAAACAACCCATGAGGTTGTTTTCCAATCTCTTGAATAAAACTGCTGCTTTGGAAATCTTGCTTGTTTAGGTTATATATCTGTTGGGCGATTGTTGTTTTACCACTTCCACCCATGCCACAAATTGCTACAGCATTAGATTGCTCATTTTTCAACCAAGAATTTAAGACTTCAACTCGAGCCTCCATTCCAATTAAATGGGTTGGAGTACTCACTTGCTTTAAATCTAGCTTATGCTTAATCGTCTCAACCAGTTCTTCAATGAAGTTTGTCTCGGGTCTGGAACTAATAAAAAAGGAAAAAACAACACATTCAAAGCATGATATATTAACTTCTTAAGGATGTAGTTGTTATCTTATAGTGTGATTATTTTGGAACACTAGCACTGTATATAAAGATACAACTACAATTTAATAAAGTCCTAAACTGCGTAATGGAGAACTGAACCAAATTTTCTCATATTCTAACTTAGTCCACGAAGTAGTAGAGCAAATGAAGCATATCTAGGAGTAGATTAAGGCTTAGAGTATTGTTAAATATATTAACATGTTAGTGCAATTTATTCAATCTATAATCCAAACCTTCTTAGATATGTTAGTTCTTAAATATTGTTTTTATTTTATTTCTTTTCTTTTCAGGGATCCAATATTATATGGATGCCCGACTGGAACTGGGAATGGACCTGAATGTTATATAATGTAAGGAAGAGTCGAGATGAATTCTATTAAGCTCATATCTTATTTTTAGCTGATACTATTCTAGGGTTTTCTATATTGTCTCTCTTTTTTAAGTTCATTGATGTTACACAGATCCCCATACTTATGATTTGTGATTAGTTCTTGCATATTTTGTTTCTGGTTTTTAAGTATTTGGATATTATTCTTTATATTTTAGATTATTGTTCATCTTCTGGGTTGAATTTAATTGGTTTAGGTTTGATCAATGTTCTCATATCATTTCTGACATGGTATCACAACATTTGGCTTTGATCAAGTGTTTATGGGATTGATTTTCTTTTGTCTTGTTTGTTTGATTAGGGTTTTTGTACCTTAGGAAACCCTAAGATCTTTGTCGTATTGTACTTACGTTTCTATTAACTTCTTGGATCTACATCTACTCTAGGGGTTTAATGTATGGAAACCAAACTGTTCATACATGATTCATTTGGCCAATTTTTTAATTATCATGAAACCCTTGCTATTGGTTCTTTGGGATTCTCACATTATGAAACTCCAGGTTCTCTTGATGGTCCTTTCCTTACTCTTACTCGTGACCTGATTACAAGGCTTTTAAGATTACTAAATGAAAAAACAATTGAAAGCTAGTTAAAATGTTAATTTTGAGGTATTTTCTGCAATATCTTACCTGAAAAAATGTTTAGTAACCGTGTTTGGTTTCTTTAATTTGTCCTTTTACCTATCCTATGGTTGGATTGTTGATTCTAGGGTAACCAACATATGTTCATTACTTATAAAGATGTATTCAACCAAAGAGATGTCTTCGATTTTATTATTACTGTTAAGCATCTAAATAAGTGTAATGCCTTAGTAACTAAAATTGGTTATCTAAAACGATAACAACCTATTAAAATCTCACATCAGTAGTGGATAGTAAAGATGTTGTGTTCATATGGATGTCCTACCTCAAATATCATCAACATACTTTGGGCGCTTTGGCTATGAATGAAAAGAGAACTCCATAGTTAAGTGTGCTTCGGCGACAAGAATCTAAAATGGGTGACCTGCATGGAAGTTTTCACCTGAGCAACAAAGAAATAATTTATGTGCTCCTAGTGGGCTAAGCGAATAATATTGGTGGTATGAGGGGCAAAATATTACAAATCATATCAAATTAAGCCATTCCCATGTCATTTAGGATGTTAGGGTAAACATCATAAAGATGGTAAGTCCTTATGGGTGTCTAGAGGAACATCTTATGCAAATCTCACATCCATAAAAAGGATGGTATGGGAAACCTCATCGAGAACGATGAGTCTAAATGGAAGGGATGATTATAATACCCTAGGTAATTCTCACATCGATCATGGATAGAAGAGATAATGGGCCTATAAGAATGGTCCAATCGCAAATATCACTAATGTGTTTTGGGTGCTTTGGCTATGGATGAGAGAGTGAGTTAAATGAGCCAATCAATTTAATTGATGTGTTTGTTATCCTAGAATACATGTAAACGCCATGTCTGTCTATAAACTAACCAAGGACAATAAAACAGAGAGTGGTATTTTCATAAAAAATAATTGTCATATTTAGGATTTGTTTTCAAAGAAAACTGACAGGATCTCAGCCTCTCGTTTGATCAATCAGATTAGTTTGCAGCGGATTTAGTACGAAATTAGCAATTAAATCAAGAATACAAAATGTTTTGCATGTAACAGTACAAACATAGAGAGAGAAAAGAGTTCTGCGAAAAAATTAATTTTCCTATTACTCAAAATGTTACAATTAAAACAACATGGTTCACCATCCTTTTATAGGCGGCAAAAGGATGGTGATGATGTCCTTTTGACAGGACATCAATCGATTATTAAAATTACAACTTGTGACAACCCGAAAATTTTCGTGAATTTATATGAATTTTTATATGAATTTACAATTTGTTTTTATATTTTTATTATTACTTAATAATAATATTAATAATAATGAAAATAATGAAAATAATAATAATAATAATGATATTATTATTATTAAAAATAATGATAATAATAATAGTAATAATAATAAAGGTATTATTACAAATAATGATAATAATAATAATAATAATTATATTATTATCAAAAATAATGACAATAAAATAATAATGTTATTGTTAAAAATAATAATATTATTAATAATAATAATGCTAATAATAAATAATATTAATAGTAATAATTTATAAGATTTATTTAATTGATTTAATAAGTCCAGGGGGTAAATTGTAAATCTTAAAACTTGTTTTAAAACTTTAAAACATAAAATGTTAACATTTGAAACTCGAGGGACTATTCTGTAATTATTTCAAAAACACCGCCGTCGACCCCTTCTCCGGCGACGTCTCCGGCCGGTACTCCGGCAACCACAAACCAACAAAAATACGCGGTTTTTCATCAAACAAAAGTTACCAACACAACCCCGTGAATGTTTCGAGCTTGACCCACCCAACAATTCGAATAAAGGATCAGCTGGTGCGATTTAACCATCACGTGAAGATGTCGGCTACTTTACAACTCCGAATCGCACAAAAACATGAACAATAATCGAATTAATCAAACCAAAACGATGCTATAAATGTTCCTAATCGGTCTAGCATTCCAATTGCACCAGAAACACATCCCTTCATCGAATTTAATTCCCTATTCTTCGCGGACCTGCAACTAACCGAACACCCCTGTTCGAGTTTCGAAACCCCAAATTGATAAAGAGATTTCGATCATTAGCCTCATTAGAAGCTACCTGTGAAGTTAATTGCATTTTCATCCACGTTTGATCGTCGTTTGGATCTTCCCAAGCCGCGACCTGTTCTTCGAGGTGTTCATCATCGATCAGGCATTATTCTGGTAAATTAAATACACCCATTTGTTCGTTTAATCATGGGGAACAAAAGCCCCATGAATTTGTGCATTAACAGAATCAAATCGAACTTCAATTTGAATCAAATTGGTTCTAGGGTTCTTGATTTGGGGGATTAGCATACGGGTTGTGTTTAAATTTAATTGGGGCAGAGTTTTAAACGATGAGGAGCCTTTGGCTCACTGGTTTGTGCGCGGGTGGAGAGGGGGAGGTCACGGGTTCGAACCCGTGCACCTCCCAATTTTTTTTAAACCTTTTTAATAAACATTTAAAAATAAATAGAAATACATAAAAATCACCAAAAATTATAAAACTGATTTTTAAGAACTTCTTTATGTTTAATTAATTTTTCTGTAAATTATTTAATTAAAAATACTTCAAATAAAATTTATACAATGTTATTCAAAAAAATATTATAATTAAATATCTTTATAAAAATAGACTTTAAATTATGATTTAAAGTATTAATCTATTAATTGAACACCATATCATTTTTAATTAATGATAAATCATAAAAATTGTAGAAATTCAATTATTTAAAAACCCTAATTATTTATGTAAATAATTATTACATGTATTATAAATTATTACATGTATTATAAATTGTTATCCATACAAAAATGGGTTTTTTTAAATATAAATTAAAACAATCAAATTATTAATAGATATTATATTATTTAGGATTTATTTTGATAATATAAATACGAATTAGATTTTATAAATTTAAATATTTATAAAATCTTACAAAAATTAAATATAAACTTATATGTTTATATAACGTCTATAATTTAATTAGAATATAATGATATGTCAAAATCATTATTAAACTAATTAAATTTTATATAAATCATTAATTATTAACAAAAATAATTAAATGATTTAATGTTTATAACAAATCCTAGAAAACCAAAACCTAGATCAATTGAACACCAGGTTCAAGATCTAACTTATTTAGGTTTTTGGATTTGTATCTGTTTGCTTACGTGAAATTATAATTCCTTAACAGGAATTTACTAGGTTGTCAACACCACACAGGAACTGAGGTGAGTTCATAACTATTCCCCTTTTTAAACATTTAAATATTTTGGGGCTGGAATACATGTTGTAATTGAAATTACAAATTATTTTGTGTATTATGTTAAATAATAATTTGATCACATTTATGATTACATATGGTTATTATGAAAATCCTTCTCTGTATACTGGACTATAAATAAGCAGGGATCTTTTGGATAGTACTATCGGGGAGTGACTTACCCCCACAAAGGTATGGACATGTGATCCATATCAGATGCACAAAGATCTTGATGTCATTCGGGATGACGGTTTCTGTAGTGAGAAGGCAGATGTGCACTTTATATAGTTTGCATTATAGTTCCACTTACAACCCATATGAGGATAAATGTAAAGGAGGATTTGCTCCCTCTGATTTGAAATTATTATGAAAATATAATATACACATAAAAGGATAATAAACTAAGTGACATGGACAAATTCAATGTGAAGGATTTGTTGGGCTTGTACTTAGTAGGTATGTGGGATAGCGGGTTTACCTTATTAAAAAGGGTTCCGACAGGCTATTCATATACCGGTGAGTAAATTAAACTCACACTTTTTCTATAAATCCTATTTGATGATAATTTATGATTTATCACTATGTTTTACTTACCTGTGAACTCACCAACCTTGTGTTGACACTTGATTTACATGTATTCTCAGGTATCTACTAGGAGCTTATGGACGTGCACGTAGGATCATATAAGAGCTCAAGATACCTATTGAATTATTAATTGAATTATGATTAAGACATGTTGTCAAGAAAACATTCTATCTTTTATTTCCGCTGCTCTGATTATTAATAAAATGTTTATCTAAAACTTATCATATAGATAACTGCATCTCATGTGTGACTACTGTGTTCGATCCTGTTTGCTCACCCCTCCGTGATAGATTCCAGACCCGGAATCTGAGGGTGTGACAGATTGGTATCAGAGCCATTGGTTATACTGAGTTAGGAATTGCATCTAGCCTATAGCCACACACAATAGTTGCACAAAGTAAATTGCCTTAGTTAGAGATTGACTAAGATTAAGAAGTTATATGCTTAAACTTAGATAGTGGTTTTCCTAAACATGACTTTGACTCTTTGACTCATTCCTAAACTTATTCTCAACGACACGTGGGATCTACACTTATCATCGTGCCTAAATCAAATGGTTTTCAAATCTCGTCAAAGTCCGTGTCACATGACCGAGAACATGCAATGCTGGAAGAGTGGGATACCTGTATCTTAAGGTGTTCTGTCTAGGCAAGGTATTTCATACAACTTGATTACCTTACCTGGGAACCCTCGAGATGAGTATTCGCTTATAGGTACGCATGTCCTCGTTAAGGTTGTGGTGGACACAAATACTTTGATAAGTCAACGTATTCGCTTTGGTTTGCGAACCGAACGTTTACACTCCTAACCTCTCATTGTTATTCTAAACAATCTCATTAATGATTTTATTATTTTGAAAAGTTTTAGAAACCAATTACCCGTTTTTCATAAAGGTTTCTTCTTTCCATATTATTCAGCATGTCTTCTCGTCAAATCCGTTCACGATTTAGAAACTCTGGCCGTAAGATTTCCGCTATTGTAACACGTGAAGTTACTACAGTCATATACAAGTCCTTAAGGCAAATGGCTTCTCGTGATTACCTTGATATGTTCCATTTGGTAATCTAAGCTACCTTGTCCTAACTTAAAGCGAGACTTGTTCCTTAGTACTCGTGCCTTGCCGAATTTAATCGAAAAGCCCAGTTTTCTTAAATTCCCATCTGTCCTACAGTAATTGTCCATACTTTGAATATTTGATATAAAATGCATCTATTGAATATGTCAAAGTGTGAATTCTCATCAAACAATTTCATGATAGATGGACGCACCAGCGGGCAGAGGCAGAGGTAGAGGACGCGCCAGAAGAACTGTCCCAATAGGGATGACTCCTGAAGAAATACAAGCCTTGGTCAATCAAGGTGTTGCTGCAGCCCTAGCCACTCAGGCTGCTCAGAATGGTCATCACTATTCATATAAAAAGTTCCTAGACTGCAAACCAGATACCTTCACTGGTGCAGAAGGGGCCATTGGGCTCATAAGGTGGTTCGAGAAATGTGAATCCATCTTCGCTATATCTGAATGTCCCGATGAGAGTAGGACCAAGTATGCCTCCGGAGCCTTGAGTGGAGCTGCACTCTCGTTCTGGAAGACAGAAGTTTCAAGACTTACTCTCTCCCTAGCCAATGCTATGGATTGGGAGGAATTCAAACAGCTGATGATGGAAGAATTCTGCCCAAGAGAAGAAGTACAAAGGTTTGAAACCGAATGCTGGAACCATAAAATGGTGGGATCTGAAATTGAAAAGTATACCACTGAAAATCATGAGTACGCAACCTTGTGTCCTCATATGATGGAGCCTGCTCACAGAAGAATCGAAGGCTACATCCGTGGACTGTCCCCGGTCATTCAATCTATGGTCACTTCCTCCAACCCAACTTCAATCCAACAGGCCATTAGGATAGCTCACAAGCTGACTAATGAGGCTGTGGCTCAGGGGAAGTTACCACCAAGAAACAAGGGTAAGGGTGTTGCTGCTGAAAGCTCGGGGAAGAGAAAGTTTGAAGATGCTAAAGACAGTGAGAGTCAAGGTACAAGCAAGAAGCAAGATCAGAAAAAGCACCAAGACAATCAGGGCATTCCGTCTAGATGTCAGAGGTGTGGCAAGCGTCATCATGGCAAGTGTACCGCAATCATCTGCTACAAATGCAACAAGAGGGGGCACACTGCTCCTGAATGTAGAACCAAGACTCAAGACCAAGGAAAGAAGGATGGTAATCAGCAGAATGGTGGAAAGAAGGAAGTTATTTGTTTCAGATGTGGAGAAAAGGGCCATATTGCTAAAGACTGCACTGGGGAAAAGAAAGATACAGCCAAGGGCAGAGCCTTCGTTATTGGCAAAGGTGAGGCTCTCAAAGACCCTAACGTTATTATGGGAAAATTTTTGGTGAATAATGTTTATGCCATAGTATTATTTGACACGGGAGCTGATAGAAGCTTCGTATCTGATACTTTCTATAAGCACTTGAATGTAAACCCTGTACCCCTAGATGAGCCATATGTTGTAGAAGTAGCGAATGGTAAATCCTTGACCGCATCACAAATCCTGAAAAACTGTACACTAGATTTATCAGGTCATATCCTACCAATAGACCTCATGCCCATTACTTTGGGAAGCTTCAATGTGGTAGTTGGTATGGATTGGCTATCCAAAACTCTGCAGAAATTATCTGTAAAGACAAAATGATTCGTATCCCCTACCAAATGATGAAGTCCTGTGCGTGGAGGGAGATAAGACTGGTGTCGTGATGGGAGTTATTTCTTACTTGAAGGCTCAAAAGTGTCTTCGAAAAGGACATACTGCTATCCTAGCCCTAGTCACTGACAAAGATAAAAAGGTAAGGAAGATTGAAGACGTACCCGTCGTCAGGGAATTTCCTGAAGTGTTTCCTGATGAACTGCCTGGATTGCCCCCTAAAAGAGAGGTCGAGTTTTCAATCGAGTTAGTACCTGGAGCTACACCTATAGCTCGGACACCATACCGTCTCGCACCTTCTGAATTAAAAGAACTATCTGACCAGCTTAGGGAACTCCTTGATAAAGGATTCATCCGACCTAGCTCGTCGCCATGGGGAGCACCAGTGTTATTTGTGAAGAAGAAAGACGGGACCTTCCGGATGTGCATCGACTATCGAGAACTGAACAAAGTGACGATCAAGAACCGTTATCCCTTGCCACGTATTGATGACTTATTCGACCAACTGCAAGGTTCGAGCATTTACTCCAAGATAGATCTTAGAAGCGGCTATCATCAGCTGAGAGTCAGAGATGAAGATATTATGAAGACGGCTTTCAGAACTCGATACGGCCACTTTGAGTTCACAGTCATGCCATTTGGGCTAACAAATGCACCTGCTGTATTCATGGATCTCATGAACCGTGTATGCAAGCCTTATCTAGACAAGTTTGTCATTGTCTTCATTGATGACATCTTGATCTATTCCAAAAATGAGCAGGAGCATGAAGAACATCTGAGATTGGTTCTTGAACTACTAAAGAGGGAGGAGCTCTATGCTAAGTTCTCGAAATGTGATTTCTGGCTTAAAGAAGTTCAATTCCTTGGCCATGTATTGATGCTAATGGAATTCATGTAGACCCAGCTAAAATTGAATCTATCAAAAGTTGGCCTACACCTTCTAATCCAACGGAAATTAGACAATTTCTGGGACTAGCCGGCTATTACAGGAGATTTATCGAGGGATTCTCCAAGATAGCTCAACCATTGACCATGCTTACCCAAAAGGGGGTAGCATATCATTGGGGGTTCAAGCAAGAGACTGCTTTCAAACACTGAAACAAAAGTTGTGCAGTGCACCTATATTGTCCCTACCCGACGGTATTGAAGACTTTGTAGTCTACTGTGATGCTTCTGTTCAGGGACTGGGATGTGTTTTGATGCAGCGAGACAAAGTCATAGCCTATGCCTCAAGACAGTTAAAGGCTCATGAGAAGAACTATGCAACTCATGACCTAGAACTGGGAGCTGTTGTGTTTGCTCTTAAATTATGGAGACATTACTTGTACGGTACTAAGTGCACTATTTATACCGATCACAAGAGTCTTCAACACCTGTATAATCAAAAGGAGCTGAACATGAGGCAGAGGAGATGGCTTGAACTACTAAACGATTATGATTGTGCCATCAAGTACCATCCTGGTAAAGCAAATATTGTGGCTGATGCTTTGAGTAGGAAAGAACATGTGAAACCTCGTAGAGTGCGAGCTCTACAACTCACCATTCAAAGCAACCTGCCGGCACAAATCTTGAATGCTCAGACTGAAGCCCTGAAAGAAGAGAACATTAAAGATGAAAACCTTCGAGGGCTAGACCAACAGTTTGAAGTTCATTCGGATGGGATACGCGTTATAGCAGGAAGGATTTGGGTACCCCTGTACGGGAATCTGCGAAGCTTGATCATGGATGAAGCCCACAAGTCTAGATACTCTATCCACCCAGGTGCAGATAAGATGTATTACGACTTGAAGCTTGTTTACTGGTGGCCAAGAATGAAGGCAGATATTGCAACTTATGTCTCAAAGTGCTTGACTTGTTCTAAAGTCAAGGTCGAATACCAAAAGCCTTCAGGAATGTTAACCCAACCAGAAATTCCCGTGTGGAAGTGGGAAATGATAACCATGGATTTCGTCACTGGTTTACCCAAATCTCAGACGGGCAATGACACTATTTGGGTTATCATTGACCGTCTCACCAAATCCGCTCATTTCATACCCATCCGTGAGAAAGACAAGATGGAGAAGCTTGCAAGGGTGTACATCAAAGAAATTATCTCTAGACATGGAGTGCCAGTGTCTATTATCTCTGATCGTGATGCACGGTTTACATCAATCTTCTGGGGTAAACTACAGAAAGCTCTAGGCACTCGCCTAGATATGAGCACAGCCTATCACCCTCAAACTGATGGTCAAAGTGAAAGAACCATACAGACTCTTGAGGATATGCTTAGGGCTTGTGTTATTGACTTTGGAAAGAACTGGGAAGGTCATTTACCTTTGGTAGAGTTCTCATATAACAATAGTTATCATTCGAGCATCAAGGCGGCACCATTCGAGGCCTTATATGGACGTAAATGTAGATCACCGCTTTGCTGGGCAGAAGTTGGAGATAGTCAACTTACTGGCCCAGAGTTGATCTTTGAAACTCATGAGAAAATTGTCCAGATAAGAGAACGCATGGCTGCTGCCAGGGATCGCCAGAAAAGCTATGCTGATAAACGCCGCAAGCCACTGGAATTTCAGGAAGGAGATAAAGTTTTGCTAAAGGTATCTCCCTGGAAGGGAGTTATACGCTTTGGAAAACGAGGGAAATTGAACCCTCGCTACGTGGGACCTTTTGAAATTGTCAGAAGGATCGGCCCAGTAGCCTATGAATTAAATCTACCTGCTGAACTTGGTGGTGTGCATAATGTTTTTCACGTATCCAATCTAAGGAAGTGTTTATCCGATGAATCACTTGTTGTGCCTTTAGAGGAACTACAAGTAGATGAGAAACTCAGGTTTATCGAGGAACCAGTTGAAATCATGGATAAAGAAGTTAAACAACTTAAGCATAGCAAGATTCCGATTGTCAGAGTTCGGTGGAACTCCCGGCGTGGTCCTGAGTTCACTTGGGAACGAGAGGACGAAATGATGCGCAATATCCTAACCTGTTCAAAGATGTTTCTAGTGCATCTTAATTTTCGGGACGAAAATTCCTCTAACAGGGGGATGATGTGACAACCCGAAAATTTTCGTGAATTTATATGAATTTTATATGAATTTACAATTTGTTTTTATATTTTATTATTACTTAATAATAATATTAATAATAATGAAAATAATGAAAATAATAATAATAATAATGATATATTATATTAAAAATAATGATAATAATAATAGTAATAATAATAAAGGTATTATTACAAATAATGATAATAATAATAATAATAATTATATTATTATCAAAAATAATGACAATAAAATAATAATGTTATTGTTAAAAATAATAATATTATAATAATAATAATGCTAATAATAAATAATATTAATAGTAATAATTTATAAGATTTATTTAATTGATTTAATAAGTCCAGGGGGTAAATTGTAAATCTTAAAACTTGTTTTAAAACTTTAAAACATAAAATGTTAACATTTGAAACTCGAGGGACTATTCTGTAATTATTTCAAAAACACCGCCGTCGACCCCTTCTCCGGCGACGTCTCGGCCGGTACTCCGGCAACCACAAACCAACAAAAATACGCGGTTTTTCATCAAACAAAAGTTACCAACACAACCCGTGAATGTTTCGAGCTTGACCCACCCAACAATTCGAATAAAGGATCAGCTGGTGCGATTTAACCATCACGTGAAGATGTCGGCTACTTTACAACTCCGAATCGCACAAAAACATGAACAATAATCGAATTAATCAAACCAAAACGATGCTATAAATGTTCCTAATCGGTCTAGCATTCCAATTGCACCAGAAACACATCCCTTCATCGAATTTAATTCCCTATTCTTCGCGGACCTGCAACTAACCGAACACCCCTGTTCGAGTTTCGAAACCCCAAATTGATAAAGAGATTTCGATCATTAGCCTCATTAGAAGCTACCTGTGAAGTTAATTGCATTTTCATCCACGTTTGATCGTCGTTTGGATCTTCCCAAGCCGCGACCTGTTCTTCGAGGTGTTCATCATCGATCAGGCATTATTCTGGTAAATTAATACACCCATTTGTTCGTTAATCATGGGGAACAAAAGCCCCATGAATTTGTGCATTAACAGAATCAAATCGAACTTCAATTTGAATCAAATTGGTTCTAGGGTTCTTGATTTGGGGGATTAGCATACGGGTTGTGTTTAAATTTAATTGGGGCAGAGGTTTAAACGATGAGGAGCCTTTGGCTCACTGGTTTGTGCGCGGGGTGGAGAGGGGGAGGTCACGGGTTCGAACCCGTGCACCTCCCAATTTTTTAAACCTTTTAATAAACATTTAAAAATAAATAGAAATACATAAAAATCACCAAAAATTATAAAACTGATTTTAAGAACTTCTTTATGTTAATTAATTTTTCTGTAAATTATTTAATTAAAATACTTCAAATAAAATTTATACAATTTATTCAAAAAAATATTATAATTAAATATCTTTATAAAATAGACTTTAAATTATGATTTAAAGTATTAATCTATTAATTGAACACCATATCATTTTTAATTAATGATAAATCATAAAAATTGTAGAAATTCATTATTTAAAAACCCTAATTATTTATGTAAATAATTATTACATGTATTATAAATTATTACATGTATTATAAATTGTTATCCATACAAAAATGGGTTTTTTTAAATATAAATTAAAACAATCAAATTATTAATAGATATATATTATTTAGGGATTTATTTTGATAATATAAATACGAATTAGATTTATAAATTTAAATATTTATAAAATCTTACAAAAATTAAATATAAACTTATAGTTATATACGTCTATAATTTAATTAGAATATAATGATATGTCAAAATCATTATTAAACTAATTAAATTTATATAAATCATTAATTATTAACAAAATAATTAAATGATTTAATGTTTATAACAAATCCTAGAAAACCAAACCTAGATCATTGAACACCAGGTTCAAGATCTAACTTATTTAGGTTTTGGATTTGTATCTGTTTGCTTACGTGAAATTATAATTCTTAACAGGAATTTACTAGGTTGTCAACACCACACAGGAACTGAGGTGAGTTCATAACTATTCCCCTTTTTAAACATTAAATATTTTGGGGCTGGAATACATGTTGTAATTGAAATTACAAATTATTTTGTGTATTATGTTAAATAATAATTTGATCACATTTATGATTACATATGGTTATTATGAAAATCCTTCTCTGTATACTGGACTATAATAAGCAGGGATCTTTTGGATAGTACTATCGGGGAGGACTTACCCCCACAAAGGTATGGACATGTGATCCATATCAGATGCACAAAGATCTTGATGTCATTCGGGATGACGGTTTCTGTAGTGAGAAGGCAGATGTGCACTTTATATAGTTTGCATTATAGTTCCACTTACAACCCATATGAGGATAAATGTAAAGGAGGATTTGCTCCCTCTGATTTGAAATTATTATGAAAATATAATATACACATAAAAGGTAATAAACTAAGTGACATGGACAAATTCAATGTGAAGGATTTGTTGGGCTTGTACTTAGTAGGTATGTGGGATAGCGGGTTTACCTTATTAAAAGGGTTTCGACAGGCTATTCATATACCGGTGAGTAAATTAAACTCACACTTTTTCTATAAATCCTATTTGATGATAATTATGATTATCACTATGTTTTACTTACCTGTGAACTCACCAACCTTGTGTTGACACTTGATTTACATGTATTCTCAGGTATCTACTAGGAGCTTATGGACGTGCACGTAGGATCATATAAGAGCTCAAGATACCTATGAATTATGTAATTGAATTATGATTAAGACATGTTGTCAAGAAAACAGTCTATCTTTTATTTCCGCTGCTCTGATTATTAATAAAATGTTTATCTAAAACTTATCATATAGATAACTGCATCTCATGTGTGACTACTGTGTTCGATCTGTTTGCTCACCCTCCGTGATAGATTCCAGACCCGGAATCTGAGGGTGGACACAACTGATGGAACATAAAACTACTGAAGATGTCAACAACTGACATCTTCTTAAAAGTGTTCTTCTTTTACAAGTACTGAAAAAGTAAAACTACTGAAAATCCTTACAACGAATGAAGAACAAACTTTTAAGTCGTTATAAACTACTGATACTATAACAGCTGAAGAACAAGCTCTTCAGCTGTTTTACAAACTACTGAAATAAAATTACAAAACTTCTGAAAGGGAGAAACCATCCAACAACTGAAGAAGACTTCTTCAGCTGTTGTGACAAACTCGAGTCTTCAGCACTTGGTTTTCAGACTTGGGCTTCAGATGATGTATCAGCTGATGACTTCAGTAGATGTCATCAGCTAGTGTCTTCAGTCTTGTCTTCGGACGTTGTGCATCAGTAGATGATCTTCAGTTCTTCAGTTCTTCAGCATTTGATCCTCAGCACTTGTTTTCAGTACTTGAAGTCTTCAGTACTTTAGATCCTTCAGTTGTTGTACTTCCTGTGATCTTGATCTTCAGACTTTGTCAAACTACTGATGGAAGTCTTCAGCAGTTGTGCAATGCATGTGGGACTTAGAGGTTTTCTGATCTGGGCATTGGTCTTTTGGTCCAACAAACTCCCCCTGAACCAATGCAGCCAAACCTCTATTATTTGTTGTCCCACTTATTGTTGGCAAGAAATATTGGTCTATTTCCTTCTAGATCAGATTAGAAGTTGACCCAGATAAGCACTGGCCTGAGAGGTTGTCTCTAAGGTTTGATTGGCTGAGTATGGAGGGAGCTCTGTTTGGGGAATTGGACACAGAGCTGTTGTCCCATCCATGAGATTACCTCCCATGTACTAGCCGGTAGGATTCTCGGGTGTAGGCCTGAAGAAATATCATCTGCTCTTCTTTGGTTAGGTCTTCAGGCCACCTTCGAACAACCCCTCCCGGCCGTACACTCTAAGAGATACTGGCCTGTCTCTCATTTTGGAGCTCAACTGTGTTACTTGCCTATATGCAAACTCATCTGGATGTTTTCCTTCTAACAGCAAGTTAGCTCATCCCTATGGAAGTCTCAAGCCTCTTATAGACCAACCCCTTTCCTAATCACCCTATTATCTAGCATTGTTTGGGGTGATTGGTTGGCTTATAGGCTTTCTCTAACTCCTCTACTATTTCCCAGTGTGTTATTACAAGAGCCCCAGAGATCACTTCATCTACGATTCTCTTAAGTTAGCTCTTGTATCTCACAGGCATAGCCTTTTGAACTATCCTGTGAGCCACCCTAGGATCAGGCCAAGTCCTCACTCTTTCTTTTTCATATTGAAAGGTTTGTTTAGAGTGAGAGTCTCAGAGCCTCCTTCTTTATGTTCATGATAGAAGTAGAAGCAGCATATGATTTGTCAATGCTTTTCAGCATGCCTCATCGTGTAATCTTTGCTGCTCCTCTTTCTAGTTTTACCCTACAGTGTCCATCTTGAGGTGGGAGTGATGGTTTGGGATTTGGCTTGGGTAGAGAGATAACTATGAAATGGGTAGACTATCCTCCATCCTCTTTCTTTGCTTCTTCTTGCAGCCTCAAACCCTCTCTTCTTCTTCAAGGGTGGATCATTGGCTGCGGGTTTTGATGGTGAAGGGATTGGTTTTGGGGTTTTGGTTGGGTGGTTGGTGCGGGAATGTTGGCAGGCACTGTTAGCAATCTAGAGATCAGAGATGTTTTAGTCTGTTTTTGCTAACAGTGTCCTGTTCCCAGCACCGGCTTCTGAGAGGGCCTCAGCGACCAGTCCTTTGGTGAAATCACCAGCTGAACAGATCTGGCGGCTATAGCCAAGATTCTGTCCCTGGTCCATGCTTTAACATCAAGGAGGATTGCCCAGATACTTTGAATGAATCTACTCATAGCCTCGAGTCTCTTTTGTCCTCTGGCTATAAGAGACCATCGGTGTTCGATCTCTCTTAGTTCCATCTTCCTGAGCTCCTAATCTAGCATGGCAGTGTCCTTGTCAAAGCCTGCCTGAAAGCTGAGCAATGGCAGAGTCCATTGATTTGCTCTGTTCAGCATCAGCCTCCTTGACAAGGCTGCTAGATCAGAGTCAATCCTTCTCCCTCCTTCTCTCCCTTTTTCTGATAAAGTGACACTGAAATCCTTTTGGATTCCAGCACTTCTATAGCCTCACTCTCCTCCCTCACTTTCCTCTTCCCTTTCTCCCTCACCCTACTACTCTCCTCAGCCTCTCCCTCTCAGCCACCACCTCTTTCTCTACCTCTAACTCCTCCTTCCCTCTTCCTCTTAGCTTGCACTGATGTCTCCCCTTTTGGGTGCATTGGTGGGGTTTTGACAATCAGCAAGCGCCTTAGTAACTGCACCCTCCACCAGGGGTTGGATATAAGTGGGAAGCCTCTCATCAATGTTTTAATGACTATATCTGTTAGTAGGGTATGATGAGAGGCAGGGATTTCTGGAGGATGCATCCAGCTGCTCGGGGGGTTCTGACCCTGAGAGCTAGTGCCAGAAGCAGGGGTTGGTGGCCGATTGTGGGTGGCTCAGTGTTGTGAGACCTTCGGGTGAAGGTGCCATCTGTGGGTTTGTGCTGGCAGATGACTTCTATCTTGAGTCATTTGAGTAAGTAGCTCTTTGAGTCTGCTTATCTCATCCTCCAAGATAGTATTTGAGCAACTACATCAAAGAAGAAGCTCAGGTCATCATCAGTGTGAACTGAAAATCACTGACCTCTGACAATGTCAGGATGTACATGCTCTGAGTGTGGCTCAGAAATAGCATGTGCCCTTGTTCATGGTACTGGGGACTTTCCAGCCTCCGTATTGGATCCATCATCGACAGTTGCCTCTGGTGAGGTCTTATTGATGTTACCAGCTTCACCCTGCTCAGATGCTGATGCAAAGGAAGTGGCAGCCTCACCAGATTGTCCTATCTCCCTAGCCACACTGGGAGTTGGACTTGCGATTCTCTGTGCTGTGGGCTCCCCCGGCACTAGTATCCACCCCTCTTCGGTGGAGTCTCCCCAGTTGTGATGGGTTTCTGGGAAGAGGGTGGAGTGCTCGATGGGTCAGCACTTTGGCTATCGCCAATGTAGGGCTTTGTGGGGCGGTCTCAATGGTTGAAAGGCTTGAAGCAGTGTGCATAGGGGGAGGACTGTGCTTTCAATGGCAGTCTTCTCAAGTGAGATAGACCCCAGAAGTGTGGCTGCCCCAGAAGTGGTTGCATCAGGCTCCTGTTGAGAGGAAGCCTGTGCGGTTGTGGTGGGTGGAGTCGGTGGTAGCTGCTGGGAGAATCGAACCAGCAGCCAAATCCTGCATTTGTGTTGCAGGGCATCCTCAGGGGACTTATTTCCCTGACTAGCCTTTTTGGGCTTCTTTTTGGTTTTTGGTTTGGTGGGGACTTTGGATTTGGAGGTGGAGGCTGTGGGTTCCTGCTGCGTGGGGTTTTCGCAGCCGGCAGCCTGTTTTTAGGGATTGGTTAGAGTGTGCCTGGAGTATAACTCGGCTAGAACAGCCATGGCAGGGACCCCAGTGCCAACAAGTCCCTCAGCCTGAAGCTGGTCTATTATGGCCATAATGAACCGAGGATACAAGATCCATCGGTTAGAAACTGGTTGTGGCCATATCCTTGATTTCCAAAAATATAATATCTGTTAAGTTTAAAGGTTGTTTTTCAAGGATAGAGAACAATACCTGTTGCAACCTTGTTGACATCTGGTCCCATGAAGAGGTTTTGGGAGCCAGACACACGTTCACCATATGAAAAATGAGGCGTTGGGGATCAGGGAAGGTTTCTTCAACAGGTTGTGGCGGAGAGGGTCACCCTGGTAGTCGTTGGATGTGAAGGATAGATCCAGGGCGCCTTTGGGGTAGGAGGTTGGTAGGTGGCATCCTCCAGCTTTAGGGTTTGGCGTAAGGTAGCTGGAGTGAACCACTGGGTGGTGTTGACGGAGGACGAGAGCGGGAGAGAGACCTCGCCATCCTGCTCTCGGTTTGGACGGTGATGTTCGTCCAAAACTCCGTCAGGGAATCGGTGTAGATGGTAGGGTTCAAAAGGTATGCCGTTTGGTAAGGTGAGTCGTGCATCAGATCGACGGCATGGTGATTTTGGCCATAATGGCGATTTGGTGAGATGAGCGACACAGTTGTGTCGAGGTTTCAGTTGCATGGTCACCATTATGGTGTATGGGAAGTTCAGAGGTTTTGCAAGGTTAGGTCAAGTGTGGAGTAAATGCTCTGAACGTTGGGTATTTATAGGGTAGGGCAAAGGCTGAAAGAAAACTACTGAAGGTTTGGTGTTAGTTATCAGTGTTGTAACGACTGATGACGTGGTCTTAACCTTCAGTGGTTGTAACATCTGAGGACTTGGTGTTAGTCTTCAGTAGTTAAAACTACTGAGACTTGGTTTTGTCCTTCAGATGTTGTAAACGGCTGAAGAGTTATTGTCAGTCTGCAGTAGTTATGAACTACTAAAGACCTAATATTCTTCTTCAGACGTTGTAACACTGAAGACTGGTGTTAGCTTTCGTAGTTGTGAACTACTGATATCAGTAGTTGTGAACTACTGAAGACATGATATTGCTTCAGGTTTGTAAACAACTGAGGACTTGGTGTTAGCCATCAGTAGTTGTGAATACTGAAGACATGGTTTTGTCCTTCAGTGTTTGGGTATGAAACAGCAGCTGTTGGCATCAGCTGATGAGAAATTTACTCATTAGCTGTTTCAACAAATCAGTTGTTTCATGCTAGCCTCTACACTTACTCATCAGCTCTTGGCTGACTTTCAGATGTTTCATTGACCTTCAGCTCTTGTGAATATTTATGCCTTCAGCTCTTATGATCAGATGTTCACAATTGATGATGACATACTCTTCAGAGCTGGTGAACAAATTTTGTCTTCAGTACTTGGTAAGATTACACATAGTACTTGTGAGCAAAATTTTCTTCAGTACTTATTTATTTGAAAATCATACATCAGTAGTTGTAATCCACCCACTACATCAGTGTTTTCAAATAATAATATACATAAGTACTTGAGTCATTTTAGTCTTCAGTAGTTGTGAAAGAGCTGAAGCCTAAATTACTCATCAGTACTTATATTTGACCTTTGCTCATCAGTAGTGTGTAGTAAGAGCATCAGCATTGGTCAAATTACTATAGTTGCAACATACCAAGCCTTAGTACCAATTTTGGAATGTAGCACTATCTAAAGGGCTAGTAAAATGTATGCAAGCTCATCAGCACTAGGCACAAACTTAGGATCAATCAGACCTTTTCATAGCAATCCTGATAAAAGATGTCTGATCTCTTATGTTTGGTCCTAGAGTGCTGGACTGGATTTTTAACAATACAAAGAGCTGAAGCACTATCCATAGTAATGGAGTCTTAGTCTCAGTAATGCCATAATCCAGAAGTTGATTCTGAAGCCAGAGTTTTGAGAGGTACACTTGCAGCAGCAATGTACTCAGCTTCAGTCAGCTTCAGTAGTGGATGTAGCAATTGATGTTTGTTTCTTACTCTGCCAAGAAACTAAACAATTGCCTAGGAATTGGCAACCACCAGAAGTGGATTTTCTGGTGACTTTGCATCCTGCATAGTCACTATCAGAGGAAAAGAACTATTTGCAAGAAGCCCAGTGAATACCAAAGACCTAGTGATTGGGTACCTTGCAGATATCTAAAGATCCTTTTGACTGCAATCAATGGGATTCTTTAGGTGCAGCCTGAAATCTAGCACAACCACATGTTGCAAACATGATGTCTGGTCTAGAAGCTGTAAGGTACAACAAGGACCCAATCATAACATGTAAAGGGTTCATCAACGCTTTACCTTTCTGATCTACATCTAGTTGTGTGATGCTGCTCATGGGAGTAGAACAGGGCTTACAGGTTGTAAATCAAACTTATTCAACAACTCTTTGTTATATTTGGACTGATGGATGAAGATTTCATCATCCTGTTGTTTGATTTGCAAACCTAGAAGAACTGTAATTCCCCATAGCACTCATTTCAATCTTAGCTTCATGAGCTTGTAAACTCATCACATAACTTTTGGATCAGAGGATGCAAAGATGATGTCATCTACATAAATTTGAACAAGGAGCTTATGTTCTCCTACAGTCTTGATGAATAAGGTTTTATCAATGGTGCCTTAGTGAACTTATTCTCTAGAAGAAAAGTTAAGAGGGTCTCATACACAGGCTAGGTGCTTGCTTCAGCCCATAAAGAGCTTATCAAGCTTGTACACCCAATCAGGATGTTTATTATCCTCAATCTGGTGGTTGACACATAAACCTCTTCTTTTATTTTCCCATATAGGAAGGCACTTTTGACATCCATTTGATAAACCTTAAGACTGTGAAAGGCAGCATAAGCTAAGAACAGTCTGATTGCTTCCAGTCTGGCCACAGGAGCAAAGGTCTCATCATAATCGATGCCTTCCTCTTGTGCAAACCTTGAACAACCAGCCTGGCCTTGTTCTTAACAATTTGGCCCTTCTCATCTGTTTGTTCCTAAATACCCACTGGTGCCTATAGCACACTTACCTTTGGGTAATGGACAAGCTCCCACACTTGCTTTCTGAACTGAGGAAGCTCAAGCTTCATAGCTTCCACCATCCATTGTCTCTTAAAGCAAATATGATAGTTCTTTGGCTTGCTGACTGATGAAGAGAGCATAGAAGCAGAAGTTGGATAATTGATTCCTGGTTGAACTCCAGCATGATATCACCCATGATTTGCGATGTGGGGTGATTCTTGAGCTCTTGATAGACTATGATATCTGTGCAAGTGTTTGTGGATCCATCAGCAGCAACAGATAGTGATGGAGATTCCTGAAACCATGTAGAAGATGGCAGCTCAAACGAAGTAGAGCAAGCAGAAATCTCATCAGCATTTGTAGTGGATGGAGCTGCTGAGGCTACAGGAGCATCAGGTTCAGTGGACTCAGGCAGGTTGTCACTAAACCTGAAGAGGTGAGTACTGACTACATCATCATCAGTACCACCAGGTGGAGATCTGTTGACAGGCTCAACAGCTAGAGGTTGATAAGGAACATATTGCAGTATGTCCATATCAAACAACTCCACAGGGTTTATGGAATCTTGTCCTTTGGAGATTCATTGAACTTAACATGCAGAGTTTCTTCAACCACTTTGTTCTACAGTTGAAGACCTGTATGCCTGCAAGTTGATGAATAACCAACAAAATACCCTGCATCACCTACTAGCAAACTTTGGAGTGGGTTGCTAGTGTGAGAATGAAACATGGACACCCAAAGGCCTAAAGAATGAAATCAGAGGAGCCAAATGATGAAGAACTTCATAAGGAGTCTTCATCAACCTCTTATTCACTAAAGCTCTATTCTATACATAGCAAGCTGTATTGACAGCTTCACCCAAAAGGTCAGTGGCAACCCTGAGTCAGCCAACATGGACCTTGCTGCTTCAATGAGAGTCCTGTTCTTTCTCTCCACCACTCCATTCTGCTCAGGAGTTCTAGGAATACTGAACTGCCTTCTAATCCCTTGGACAGGTAGAAGTCATCAAGTGTGTGGTTTCTAAACTCTGTTCCATTGTCACTTCTCACACACTTGACCTGTAGGGAATACTGCTTTTCTACAAGTAACACAAAGTTCATTATAGTCTTGGCTGCTCATCCTTGGAGTGCAAGAAGAAAGTCCATACAAACCTGGAATAATCATCCACAATTACCAGGCAGTATTTCTTCTTTGCCTGCTCATCACTCTGACAGGACCAAAGAGATCCATGTGCAGAGCTGCAAGCAGGCAGTGGACTTTGGTTCTTCTATTGAAGGGAATGAAACTTTGTGTTGTTTTCCTTTCAAGCAAGCAGTGCAGTCATCTTCACACTTGAACTCCTTCAGAGGCAATCCTCTAACTAAACCATGACTTATCAGCTGATTCATGTTCTTGAAATTAACATGACCCAGCCTTTATGCTATAGTGTAGACTCTTAAGGAGAGGCCTTGGAGAATAGGCAAGGATGGCCTTTTAGATCTATCTTTTGGAAAGATCTAAGGCATACACTCTTCCTGTCCTGTTGGCCTTCAGGAGAGTGTGTTCATCCAATGCCTTGTCAATCAAACTCAGAACTTTGGATGACAGAATCCGACAGTTCTGGCTTGTGAAAAGGGCAACATGGCCTTTGTCACACAATTGACTGACACTCAAGAGATGGTTACTTGAGATTCTCCACATGGTTAACATCATCAAACCTTATTTCCCATTGGAAACAAAGCCTTTTCCGATGATGTAACCTTTGCATTATTGCCAAAGGAAACAAATCTTTCTTTCCTTGAGAGTAGTCATTAAGAAGGGAGCTGCTTCCTGTCATGTGCATGGATCCTCCACTGTCTACATACCAGATGCTTCTATGGCATGTTGAAGAACCCTGCAAACACAACCATGTGAAAAAAAAAGTCTTAGAGACCAAACCTGTTAGGTTTGGGTCTGTTTTCAACTAGTGCAAGCACTAACAGGTGTGTTATGTGTGACAGCCTGAGGTGAAGAAGATGGTGCAGAAGAGGAACCCTTGGCTTGGACTTCCTTTCTGTGGTTTCAACACAGGAGCATCTAAGTGGTTGACTCTTCCCACTAGTTGCTGAACCATCATCACCAGCTGTGTCTGATTTTGTGATAAAGCCTTCAGCTCTTCAACACATTGGAGTTTGCTGATGATGGATTCCTATATTGTACCATCTTTTTCTGAGCAACCTCAGCTGTTGCCTGAGTAACCCCTACCTTCTTTTTAGATTTAGCTTTGGGCTTAGGGATTTCGCTTGGATGTTGCTAGTACAAACTTGGTTTCAAACTCATTCTTCATTTTATTGATGTCCTCATTGATTTTCTCCTTCTGTTTGAGTTTGGAACCCCTTTTGTACCAGCAATCATCAGTAAGATGATTGAACAAGCCACATATCTCACATGGCTTCTTCTTCATCTTATGGATCATCAGCTGAAGAGGATGTAACTACTGAAGACTTGTTCTTCAGCTGTTTGCCATCAGTACTAGCAGTTTTCTTCCTAGTGCCTGCTTTCCTGGTATCCTCTTTAGCTGTCTTCAAACCTTTCCTACTGTTAGTTTCTTCTCTTTAGTGCTAACAGTATTTGAGGTTTGAAATTCAAATGTTGTCACTTGCTCTCCAGTACCTTCAGTACTTCTAGTGACAACACCTGAGTTGATCAGCCTTTTGGTCATGTGACAGTCAGCATTTGAACCATCAGCTGTTGTAGCATCAGCTGATTGGTTTTGATAGGAGTTAATGCTGACTTCTATCTCTGATGATGCTGATTCAGAAGATAGTAGGTCACATGATGAGAAGGATTGGTTATGCTCTCCCCATCAGATTCAACATCTGCTCTTGAAGTGAAATCTGTAGGAGGAGCAGTGGATTATAACCAATGCAAAACTTCACATTGGAAGCTGATTGCTTACTAAGAAGCATTTCAAAACCTTGCATGATTGCACCCATCGATCACACTCAACTTGGGTGGTTGCAATAGTTTCCTTGAGGTCTCTGTACTTCTCTAGAAGTACATCTTCCTAGCTTTATCATCTTTGATTTGGCATTTAAGCTTGTAAATCTCATCATTTTATCTTTTAGTGCAGCCTCAAAATCTTTTCTTTTGGAAATAATGTGCTCAAGCTTAAGATTTTTATCTATTAAAGCTACATTTGCTTCTCTAATAGAAGCAAATGCTGCTATGCATGATCAGAACAAAGTTTGGCTTTAGCCTCAGTGGATACCTGAGATGAGGCATTGGACGATGACCTCAGCAGAATCAAGGGCCATCAGAGCAAGATTTCCAAAAGGTGGTCACCACCATGTTGACCAGCACCTTGGAGTAGTTGTTCTGACCAGATAGCTCATCAGGTAGACTACTCCAGTCAACAACACTTGGGGTGAAAAAACTGTGTTGTTAAGGTGTGTGTGATGAGAGAGGAAAGATTGAGGCTCAGGAAGAGCATGAGGTGGTTGAGCCGAGGGTGCTTGAGTTTGACTAGGCTGAGGCATGTAGTAACAGGGGTAAGGATATGGCATAGACCCTGTGGCACAAAATAAGCAGGTGGTGCCTGTGCTTGTGATGGATGGCCAGAACTGGAGGAAGGTTGCCCTTTGTGCTGTGAGCTTGTTAGGATCTCAGCCTCTAGTTTGATCAATTAGATTATATCGCAGCAGATTTAGCATGAATATTAGCAATTAAAGCAAGAACATAAAGAATATGCATGCAAACCAAAAGTAGATGTAGAGAGAATATAAAGAATATTGCATGCAAACCAAAAGTAGATGTAGAGAGAATAATTCTGCTTGAAGGAATAATATTCGTTTATTTCATGTTTCGGCGTGGAATACATTCAGGTCACTGCCCTTTTATAGGCAAATGACCCATATGTTGTCAGATTCCACTGACATTAAACAATTATTTAACTAACTACTGATAGAACACAACTATGAAGATGTCACAACAGCTGACATCTTCTTACAAAATTCCTAAGTGTTCTATCTATTACAAGTACTGAAAAGGAAACTACTGAAAAGCTACAACGATGAAGAACAAACTCTTCAGTCGTTTACAACTATGAACTATAACAGCTGAAGAACAAACTCTTCAGCTGTTGTACAAACTACTGAAATGAAAAACATAAAACTACTGAAAAGAAAATAAACCATCACAACAACTGAAGAAGACTTCTTCAGCTGTTGTGACAAACTCTGAACCTTCAGCACTTTGGTCTTCAGACTTTGGTCTTCAGATGATTCATCAGCTGATGACTTCAGTAGTTGTCATCAGCTGATGTCTTCAGTCGTTGTCTTCAGACTTTGTGCATCAGTAGTTGTTTATCAGTTCTTCAGTTCTTCAGACTTTTGATCTTCAGCACTTGTCTTCAGTACTTGAAGTCTTCAGTACTTGTGTTTATCAGTACTTTAGACTTCAGTACTTATCTCAGTACTTTGGGATCTTCAGCTGTTGTACTTCAGTTCTTTGAACTTCAGCTGTTGATTCTTCAGACTTTGTCAGAACAGCTGATGGGAGTCTTCAGCAGTTGTTGTGATGTCATGTGGGACTTAGAGGTTTCCTGATTTGCTCATTGGTTCTTTTGGTCCAACAAACTCCCCCTGAACCAATGCAGCCAAAACCTCTAATTATTTGTTGTCCCACTTATTGTTGGCATAAAGATTGGTCTATTTCCTTCTGGATCAGATTAGAAGTGACCCTGATAAGCACTGGCCTGGAGATGGTTTTTGGTATTTGTTTGGCTAAGTATGGATGGGAGCTCTGTTTGGGGGATTGGACACAGAGCTGTTATCCCATCCATGAAACCTACCTCCCATGTACTAGCCTGTAGGATTCTTGGTGTAGGCTCGGACAAAGATCATTTGTTCTTCTTTGGTCATGCCTTCAGCCCACCATCGAACAATCTTCACGGGCGTACATCTCTGAGACATACTGACCTGTTTCCCTTTTTGAGCTCAACTGTTGTGATTTGCTATATGCAAATTCATCTGGATGTCTGCTTCTAGCAACAAGTTGAGCTCATCTTTGCGGAAGTTCTCAAGCTTCTTATAACTAAGCATTTTCTAACCATCCTGTTCTCCAACATCATTTCAGGAGGTTGCTTAGACTTATAAGCTTTCTCGAACTCATCCACAATTTCCAGGGTGTACTACAAGAGCCACTGTGATTACTTCATCTACAATCCTCTTCATCTGGCTCTTGTATCTCACAGGAATATCTTTCTTTGTGATCCTGTGAGCCACCCCTAGGATCAGGCCAAGTCCTCACTCTCTCTTTGTTATATTGGAAGGTTGTTTGAGAGTGAAGAGTCTCAGAGCTTCTTTCTTCATATTCATGATAGAGGTAGAGGCAGCATATGCTTGGTCAATTGACTTAGCTTTCAGCATCATGAAGCTGCTTCTGTGCCTCTTCCTCTATCTTCACCCTCACAGTGTCCATCTGTGAGGTGGGAGTGATGGTTTGGGATTTGGCTTTTGGTAGAGGAATGACTGCTAAAAGGGCAGTCTGTCCTCCTCATCCTCTCTTCTTCTTCTTCTCTTCTACAGCCTCAACACCTTCTCTTCTTCTTCAAGGGTGGATCATTGGCTGCGGGTTTTGATGGTGAAGGGGTTGGTTTAGTGGGTTGTGGTTGGGTTGTTGGTGTGGGAATGTTGGTAGGCACTGCTAGTAACCTAGAGATAAGGGTTGGTTGGTATGTTTACTAGCAGTGTCCTGTTCCCAGCACCGGCTTCAGAGAGGGCCTCAGCGACCAGTCCCTTAGTGAAATCACCAGCCGAACAGATCTTGGTGGTTATTGCAAGAGTCTGTCCTGGTCCATGCCTTGACATCAAGGACTGGTCTGCCCAGGTACTTCGAAGTGAACCTACTCATAGCCTCAAGTTTCTTTCTTTCTTCTTGGCTATAAGTAGTCCATTAGTACTAAATCTCTCTTCTCTCCATATTCCTGATCTCTTGATCTAGCAGGCCAGTGTCCTTGTCAAAGCTTTGCCTGAACAGCTGTTCAATGACAGAGTCCATTGAACGCTATGCTCAGCATCAGCCTCTTGACAAGGGCTGCTAGATCAGGATCAGCACTCTCCCTCACGTCTCCTCTCTTTTGATAAGTGACACTGAAATCTTTTGGATTCTAGTCACTTCTTTCTCCGCTCTCTCCTCCTTCTCCCTCCCATTCCCCTTGGTCTCCTGAACCTTCTCCTCTCAACACCTCCTTTCTACCTACTTCTAACTCCTCCTCTCCCCTCTTCCTCTTAACTTGCACTGAGGTCTCCCCCTTTTTGGGGTGCATTGGGTGGGGTTTGACAATCAGCAAGCGCCTTAGTAACTGCAACCTCCACCAGTGGTTGGATATAAGTGGGAAGCCTCATCAATGGTTTTCATCACAATTTCTGTGATTATGGGTGTGATGAGAGGCAGGGATTTCTGGAGGATAGCATCTAGCTGCTCAGGGGGTCTGGCCCTGAGAGCTAGTGCCAGAAGCAGGGGCTGGTGGCTGAGTTTGTGGGAGTGGCTCAGTGTATGTGAGACCTTCGGGTGAGGGTGCCATCTGTGGGTTGGTGGTGGCAGATGGACTCTATCTTGAGTCATTTGAGCAAGCAGCTCTTTGAGTCTGCTTATCTCATCCTCTAAGATAGTGTTTTGAGCAACTACGTCATAGAAGAAGCTCAGGTCATCATCAGTGTGAGCTGAATCACTGACCTCCTGACTGTGTCAGGATATACATGCTCTGAGTGTGGCTCAGTAGTAGCATGTGCCCCTTTGTATTGGTACTGGGGACCCAGCCTCGGATTGGATCATCATCGGCAGTTGCCTCTGGTGAGGTCTTATTGCTTGTACCAGCTTCACCCTGCTCATGTGCTGATGATGCAGGGGAAGTGGCAGCCTCACCAGATTGTCCTATCTCCCTAGCCACACTGGGAGATTGGACATGTGATTCTCTGTGTTGGGGGCCCCCACCAGCACTTGTATCCACCCTCTCTCGGTTGGGAGTCTCCCAGTTGTAATAGGTTTCTGGGGAGAGGGTGGAGTGCTCAGGGGGTCAACACTTTGGCAATCATTAGGGTTGGCTTTGTGGGGCGGCTTCTGTGGGAGATGGGCTAGAAGCAGAGTGCACATGGGGAGGAGTGTGCATTTCAATGGCAGTCTCCTCAAGTGAGAAAGACCCCAGATGTGTAGGTGCCCCAGTTGTGGTTGCATCAGGCTCCTGTTGAGAGGAAACCTGTGCGGTTGTGGTGGGTGGAGTCATGGTAGCTGCTGGGAGAATCGAACCAGCAGCCACATCCTGCCTTTGGTGTTCAGGGGCATCCTCAGGGGACTTATTTCCTGAGTAGCCTTTTTGGGCTTCTTGGCTTTGGCTTGGTGGGGACTTGGATTTGGAGGTGGAGGCTGTGGTTCCTACTGCGTGGGTTTTCGCAGCCGGCCCCTGTTTGAGTGTGTGGTCGGTGTTGTGCCTGGAGTATACCTCGGCTAGAAAGCCATGGCAGGGACTCCAGTGCCAACAAGTCCCTCAGCTTGAAGCTGGCTTTGGATGATGGCCATTATAACGAGGATACAAGATCCAACGGTTAGAAATGGGTTTTGTGGCCATATCCCTGAGTTCCCAAAATATAATATCAGTAAGTTTAGGGGTTGTTTCTCAAGGATAGAATACAATACTGTTACCACCTTGTTGACTCTTGTCCCATGAAGAAGTTTTGGGAGCCAGACAACATTCACCATGTGGAAGATCGTCGTTGGGATCTGGGAAGGTTTCTTCAACAAGGTGGTGGCTGAAAGGTCGCCCTGATAGTCATTGGCAGTAAAGCATAGATCGAGGGCGCCTTTGGGTAGGAGGTTGGGTAGGTGGCATCCTCCAGCTTTAGGGTTCTCGAAGTAGTAGGAGTAATAACCATGGGTGGTTGTTGGAGAGAGACCTCGCCCTTACTCTCTCCGGTTTGGACGGTGATATTCGTCCAGAACTCCGCCAAGGAGTCGGTGTATATGGTGGGGTTGAGGAGGAATGCCGTCGGTATTGTGAGTCGGTCATCAGATCGACGGCATGTGAAACTTGGCCCAGAATGGAGGTTTGGTGAGATGAGCGGCACAGTTGTGTCGAGGTTTGAGTTGCATGGCCGCCATTAATGGTGTATGGGAATTTCAGAGGTTTTGAAAAGTTAGGTCAAGTGAGAATGAAAAGCTCTGAAGGTTGGGTATTTATAGGGTATGGCAAAGGCTGAAAGAAAACTACTGAAGGTTTGGTGTTAGTTATCAGTTGTTGAAACTACTGATGACGTGGTTTTAACCTTCAGTGGTTGTAACATCTGAGGACTTGGTGTTAGTATTCAGTAGTTGTGAACTACTGATATCAGTAGTTATGAACTACTGAAGACATGGTATTGCTTCAGTTGTTGTAAACAACTGAGGACGTGGTGTTAGTCATCAGTAGTTGTGAACTACTGAAGACATGTTTTGTCCTTCAGTTGTTTGGGTATGAAACAGCAGCTGTTGGCATCAGCTGAAGAGTAAAATTACTCATCAGCTGTTTCCGTCAAATCAGTTGTTTCATGCTGACCTCCACATTTACTCATCAGCTCTTGGCTGACTTTAGATGTTTCATTGACCCTTCAGCTCTTGTGAGTATTTATGCCTTCAGCTCTTGTGATCAGATGTTCACAAGTGCTGATGAAATACTCCAGAGCTGGTGAACAAATTTTGTCTTCAGTGCTTGTGTAAATTACACATCAGTACTTGTGAACAAATTTGTTTGGGTATGATACATCGTAGTTGTAATCCACCTCACTACATCAGTTGTTTTCAACAATAATGTACATCAGTACTTTGATGCCTTTAGTCTTCAGTAGTGTGAAATGCTGAAGACTAAATACTCATCAGTACTTATATTTGACCTTTGCATACTAATGCTCATCAGTACTTGTGAACTGAGAGCATCAGTATTGGCAAATTATTCGAGCTGCAGCATACCAAGCCTTAGTACCAAGTTTTGAAATGTGGCACTATCTAAAGGCTTAGTAAATATATCTGCAAGCTCATCAGCACTAGGCACAAACTTTGGATCAATCAGACCTTTTTCATAGCAATCCCTAATAAAATGATGTCTGATCTCTATATGTTGGTCCTAGAGTGCTGGACTGGATTTTTGACAATGCCAAGAGCTGAAGCACTATCCATTAATAATGAAGTCTTAGTCTCTGTAATGCCATAATCCAAGAGTTGGTTCTGAAGCCAGAGTATCTGAGATGTACAACTTGCAGCAGCAATGTACTCAGCTTCAGAAGTGGATGTAGCAATTGATGTTTGTTTCTTACTCTGCCAAGAAACTAACAATTGCCTAGGAATTGGCAACCACCAGAAGTGGATTTTCTGGTGACTTTGCATCCTGCATAGTCACTATCATAGAAAGCAACTAATTTGCAAGAATGCCCAGTTGAATACCAAAGACCTAGTGATTGGGTACCTTGCAGATATCTAAAGATCCTTTTGACTGCAATCAAATGGGATTCTTTAGGTGCAGCTGAAATCTAGCACAAAACACATGTTGCAAACATGATGGTCTGGTCTAGAAGCTGTAAGGTACATCAGGAGCCAATCATACATCTGTAAAGGGTTTCATCAACCGCTTTACCTTTCTGATCTACATCTAGTTATGTGATGCTGCTCATGGGAGTAGAACAGGGCTTACAGGTTTGTAAATCAAACTTATTCAAAACTCTTGGTGTATTTGGACTGATGGATGAAAATTCCATCATCCCTTTGTTTGATTTGCAAACCTAGAAAGAATTGTAATTCCCCCATAGCACTCATTTTCAAACTTTTGCTTCATGAGCATTGTAATTCATCACACAACTTTGGATCAGAGATGCAAAGATGATGTCATCTACATAAATTTGAACAAGGAGCTTATATTGTCCCACAGTCTGATGAATAAGGTTTTATCAATGGTGCCTCTAGTGAACTTATTCTCTAAAAGAAAAGTTGAGAGTGTCTCATAAAGAGCCTTATCAAGCTTGTACACCCAATCAGGAGTTGTCCTCAAAGCCTGGTGGTTGACACACATAAACTTCTTCTTTTATTTTTCCATATAAGAAGGCACTTTGACATCCATTTGATAAACCTTAAGATGTGAAAGGCAGCATAAGCAGAACAGTCTGATTGATTCCAGTCTTGCCACAGGAGCAAAGGTTCATCATTAATCGATGCCGTTCTCTTGACAATTTGCCCTTATCATCTGTTTTGTTCCTGAATACCCATTTGTGCCTATTGCACACTTCCCTTGGGGTAAAGGAACAAGCTCCCACACTTGCTGTTTCATGAACTGAAGAAGCTCAAGCTGCATTGCTTCAACCCATCCATTGTCTCTTAAAGCAACATGATAGTTCTTTGGCTCCTTGCTGACTGATGAAGAGAGCGTAGAAGCAGAAATTGGACAATTGACTCCTGGTTGAAACTCCAGCATTGATATCACCAATGATTTGAGATGTGGGGTGATTCCTCAGCTCTTGATAGACTATAATGTCAGTGCAAGTGTTTGTAGGACTTTTAGTAGCAGAAAATGGTGATGGAGATTTTGAAACCATGTAGGAGATGGCAGCTCAAAAGAAGTAGAGCATGCAGAAATCTCATCAGCATTTGTTGTGGATGGGGCTGCTGAAGCTACAGGAGCATCAGGTTAAGTGAACTCAGGCAGGTTGTCACTAAACCTGAAGAGGTGAGTACTGACTACATCATTATCAGTACCACCAGGTGGAGAACTGTTGACAAGCTCAACAGCTGGAGGCTGATAAGGAACATATTGCAGTATGTCCAGATCAAACAACTCCACAGGGTTTTGTGGAATCTTGTCCTTTGGAGATTCATTGAACTTAACATGCAGAGTTTCGTCAACCACTTTGTCCTACAGTTGAAGACTCTGTATGCCTTGCAAGTTGATGAATAACCAACAAAATACCCTGCGTCCACCTTACTAGCAAATTTCTGGAGTGGGTTGCTAGTGTTGAGAATAAAACATGGACACCCAAGGCTCTAAAGAATGAAATTAGAGGAGCCAAATGATGAAGAATTTCATAAGGAGTCTTCATCAACCTCTTATTCACTAAAGTTCTATTTTGTACATAGCAAGCTGTATTGACAGCTTCAGCCCAAAAGGTCAGTGGCAAACCTGAGTCAGCCAACATTGACCTTGCTACTTCAATGAGAGTCCTGTTCTTTCTCTCCACCACTCCATTTGCTCAGGAGTTCTAGGAATACTAAACTGCCTCTTAATTCCCTTGGACAGGTAGAAGTCATCAAGTGTGGGTTTCTAAATTCTATTCCATTGTCACTCCTCACACACTTGACCTGTAGGGAATACTGCTTTTCTACAAATAACACAAAGTTCATGATAGTCTTGGCTGCTTCATCCTTAGAGTGCAAGAAGAAAGTCCATACATACCTGGAATAATCATCCACAATTACCAGGCAGTATTTCTTCTTTGCCATGCTCATCACTCTGACAGGACCAAAGAGATCCATGTGCAGGAGCTACAAGCAAGCAGTGGACTTTGGTTCTTCTATTGAAGGGAATGAAACTTTGTGTTGTTTCCTTTTAAGCAAGCAGTCCAGTTGTCTTCACACTTGAACTCCTTCAAAGGCAATCCCTTACTAAACCATGGCTTATCAACTGATTCATGTTCTTGAAATTAACATGCCCCAACCTTCTATGCCATAGAATAGATTCTTGAGAAGATGCCTTGGAGAATAGCAAGGATGGCCTTTTAGATCTATCTTTTTGGAAAGATCTAAGGCATACACTCTTCCTGTCCTGTTGGCCTTCAGGAGAGTGTATTCATCCAACACCTTGTCAATCAAATTGGAACTTTGGATGACAGAATCCGACAGTTCTGGCTTGTGAAAAGGGCAACATGGCCTTTATCACACATTTGACTGACACTCAAGAGGTTGTACTTGAGATTCTCCACATGATTAACATCATCAAACCTTATTTCCCCATTGGAAACAAAGCCTTTTCCGATGATGTAACCCTTTGCATCATTGCCAAAGGAGACAAATCTCTTCTTTCCTTGAGAGTAGTCATTAAGAAGGGAGCTGCTTCCTGTCATGTGCATAGATCCTCCACTGTCTACATACCAGATGCTCTTTTGGCATGTTGAAGAACCCTGCAATCATAACCACATGTTAGTTAGTTTTAGAGACCCAAACCTGTTTGGTTTTGGGTCTGTTCTCAACTATAGGTGCAGCACTAACAGGTGTGTTATGTGTAACAGCCTGAGGTGAAGAAGATGGTGTAGAAGAGGAACCCTTTGGCTTGGACTTCCTTTTCTGTGGTTTCAACACAGGAGCATCTAAATGGTTGACTCTTCCCATTAGATGCTGAACCATCATCACCAGTTGTGTCTGACTTTGTGATAAAGCTTTCAGCTCTTCAGACACACTGGAGTTTGCTGATGATGGATTCCTATGTTGTACCATCTTTTTCTGAGCAACCTCAGCTGTTGCCTGAGTATTCCCTACTTTATTTTTAGATTTAGCTTTGGGCTTAGGATTTCAGGCTTTGATGTTGCTAGTACAAACTTGGTTTCAAACTCATTTTTCATTTTCTATATTTGCTCTTTAATTTCCTCCTGTTGTTTGAGTTTGGAACCCTTTTTGTACCATCAATCATCAGTAAGATGATTGAACAAGCCACATATCTCACATGGCGTCTTCTTCATCTTGTGTTGATCATCAACCAAAGAAGATGAAACTGCTGAAGACTTGTTCTTCAGCTGTTTGTTATCAGTACTAGCAGTTTTCTTCCCTTTAGTACCTGCTTTCCTGACCTCTTCTTTAGTTGTCTTCAAACCTTTTCTACTGTCAGTTTTTTCTCTTCAGTGCTGGTAGTAGTTGAGGTTTGAACTTCAAGTGTTATCACTTGCTCTCTAGTACTTTCAGTACTTCTAGAGACAACACCTGAGTTGATCAACTTTTTGATCATGTGACAGTCAGCATTTGAACCATCAGCTCTTGTAGCATCTGCTGATTGGTTGCTGACTTCTATCTCTGATGATGCTGAATCAGAAGATAGTAGGTCACATGATGAGAAGGATTGGTTATTGCTCTCTCCATCAGATTCAACTTCTGCTCTTGAAGTGAAATCTATTGGAGGAGCAGTGTGATTATAACCAATCCCAAACTTCACATTGGAAGCTGATTGCTTCTTAAGAAGCATTTCAAAACCCTTGCATGATTGCACCCATCGATCACACTCTACTTGGGTGTTTGCAAGAGTTTCCTTGAGGTCTCTGTACTTCTCTAGAAGTACATCTTCCCTAGCTTTACCATCTTTGATTAGCATTAAAGTTTGTAAATCTCATCATTTTTCTCTTTTAGTACAACCTCAAAATCAGCTTTTCTTTTGGAAATAGTGTGCTCTAGCTCAAGATTTTTATCTATTAAAGCTACATTTGCTTCTCTAATAGAAGCAAATGCTGCTATGCATGATTCAGAACAAAGCTTGGCTTTGGCCTCAGATGATACCTGTGATAGGCATTGGATGATGACCCCTCAGCAGACTCAAGGGCCATCAGAGCAAGATTTCCAAAAGGACTATCACCACCATGTTGACCAGCACCTTGGAGTAGTTGTTCCTGACCAGATAGATCATCTGGTAGACTACTCCAGTCAACAACTCCAGGGGTAAAGAAGCTGTGTTGTTGAGGTTGTGTTTGATGATGAGATGGGGAAGATAGAGGCTCAGGAAGAGCCTGTGGTGGTTGAGCCAAAGGTGCTTGAGTTTGACTGGACTGAGGCACGTAGTAGCAGGGGTATGAGTATGGCATGTACCCCTGAGGCACAAAATAAGCAGGTGATGCCTGTGCTTGTGATGGATGACCAGAACTGGAGGAAGGTTGCCCTCTGTGCTGTGAGCTATTGCTTGGAAAAGTCACAAAGGGTGCAGAGGAGTTAGATCCAGATGATCTACACTCTCTAGCAAAGTGTCCAAGCCTTTAGCACTTGTGACACCTCAACTTGCTCTTGTCAAAACCAACTTTGGTTTTACCAGAGAGACCAGGGAATTTCCTACCAGTTCTTTTGTAGAACTTTTGAGATCTGATATTGATCATTGCCATTTGGCTCAAAATATCCATCTCTTCCAGATCATCATCTGGAATGCCCTTCAAGTCATCCATCAAAAAGCCCAGTTATCACTGCAGCCTCCTGAACTACTACCTACACCAACAAAAGCTTGTTTTGAGTTAGTAGAGAAATCAATATGCTCATCATAAGAACTTTTTGATGAAGCATATTCTGACTCCTGACTTATCAAGGCAGCATTTCTTGAACAAAGTCATCAGCGAGCTTTCCAGAGGTGGACAACTTCCTCTTTTGCTCTATCTCTCTCTCAAAGGTGAGCAGTTTCCCATGAAGTTGGGTGAGAGATAGAGTTTCCAGATTTGCACTGGAGCGTAGGACAATGGTATAAGTGTCCCATCTCTCAGGCAGTGATTTGAGGAACCTGTTGTTCATCTGGCTGTTGGAGTACTCTTGTTTGACCATCTTCAGCTCAGAAATCAAACAAGAGAACCGCTCAAACTGCTGGGTCAGAGTCTCACCCTTTCTATATGAGAATGTCTCATATTGCTGGGCGAGGATTTCCCTATTGTTTGCTAAGACCGAATCAGTTCTTCCAAATTGTTCCTTTAGAGCAACCCATAGGTCATGAGCAGTTTCATGATGCAAGAGCCTGAGTAAATCTCATTTGGAATAGCCATGGCTAAAATTCCATGGGCTCTAGCATCAATCTCGAACAGCTTTAGATCTTCGTCCGAATATTGTTCAGGTTTCTTTGGAACCTGTTCATTAGATTCAGGGACGCTCACCATAGGCTTGTATGGTCCATGCACCACTGACTTCCAACAACCAGCACTGTTGACAGACAAGTGGTGAAGCATACGTCTTTGCCATATGTTGTACTCATTCCTCACAAGCATCGGTGGCTTGGTTGAGGAACCAGTATTGTGAGGATCGTTTGTTGGTGTAGTCATCTCAGTATTAGTCAAACTCAAGTTTAAACAAAACAAATGTAGCTCAAAACCACCAAGAGAACCTCAAGTTTTTGGCCAGAAACAACAGAATCTCTCTCTTTACAGCTAATTCTTGCAAATTGCTAATTCGGTCAAACTTAGAGATCAAAAGAGCAGTTTCAAATGATCAATAGTGAAATCGATCAATGATTAACTTGCTCTGATACCATTTGTTAGGATCTCAGCCTCTAGTTTGATCAATTAGATTATATTCGCAGCGGATTTAGCATGAATATTAGCAATTAAAGCAAGAACATAAAGAATATTGCATGCAAACCAAAAGTAGATGTAGAGAGAATAATTCTGCCTTGAAGGAATAATATTCGTTTATTTCATGTTTCGGCGTGGAATACATTCAGGTCACTGCCCTTTATAGGCAAATGACCCATACTGTTGTCAGATTCCACTGACATTAAACAATTATTTAACTAACTACTGATAGAACACAACTACTGAAGATGTCACAACAGCTGACATCTTCTTACAAAATTTCCTAAGTGTTCTATCTATTACAAGTACTGAAAAGGAAACTACTGAAAAGCTACAACAACTGAAGAACAAACTCTTCAGTCGTTTACAACTACTGAACTATAACAGCTGAAGAACAAACTCTTCAGCTGTTGTACAAACTACTGAAATGAAAAACATAAAACTACTGAAAAGAAAATAAACCATCACAACAACTGAAGAAGACTTCTTCAGCTGTTGTGACAAACTCTTAACCTTCAGCACTTTGGTCTTCAGACTTTGGTCTTCAGATGATTCATCAGCTGATGACTTCAGTAGTTGTCATCAGCTGATGTCTTCAGTCGTTGTCTTCAGACTTTGTGCATCAGCAGTTGTTCATCAGTTCTTCAGTTCTTCAGACTTTTGATCTTCAGCACTTGTCTTCAGTACTTGAAGTCTTCAGTACTTGTGTTTATCAGTACTTTAGACTTCAGTACTTATCTTCAGTACTTTGGGATCTTCAGCTGTTGTACTTCAGTTCTTTGAACTTCAGCTGTTGATTCTTCAGACTTTGTCAGAACAGCTGATGGGAGTCTTCAGCAGTTGTTGTGATGTCATGTGGGACTTAGAGGTTTTCCTGATCTTGGCTCATTGGTTCTTTTGGTCCAACAGAGCTATTGCTGGAAAAAGTCACAAAGGGTGCAGAGGAGTTAGATCCAGATGATCTACACTCTCTTGCAAAGTGTCCAAGCCTTTGGCACTTGTGACACCTCAACTTGCTCTTGTCAAAACCAACTTTGGTTTTGCCAGAGAGTCCAGGGAATTTCCTACAGTTCTCTTGTAGAGAATTTTGAGAGCGGATATTTATCATTGCCATTTGGTTCAAAATATCCATCTCTTCCAGATCATCATCTGGAATGCCCTTCAAGTCCTCCATCAGAAAACACAAGTTGTCACCACTACCTCCTGAACTACTAACACCAACAAACGCTGTTCTGAGTTGGTAGAGAAATCAATATGCTCATCATAAAAAACTTTTTGATGAAGCATATTCTGACTCCTGACTTATCAAGGCAGCATTACCTTAGACAAAGTCATCAGCGAGCTTGCCAGAAGTGGACAACTTCCTCTTTTGCTCTATCTCTCTCTCAAAAGTGAGCAGTTTCCATGAAGTTGGGTGAGAGATAGAGTTTCCAGGTCTGCACTTGAGCGTAGGACAATGGTATAAGTGTCCCATCTCTCAAGCAGTGACCTGAGGAACCTGTTGTTCATCTGGCTATTGGAGTACTCTTGTTTGACCATCTTCAGCTCAGAGATCAAACAAGAGGACCGCTCAAACTGCTGGGTCAGAGTCTCACCCTTTCTATATGAGAATGTCTTATATTGTTGGGCGAGGATTTCCCTATTGTTTGCTAAGACCAAATCAGTTCCTCCAAATTGTTCCTTTAGAGCAACCCATAGGTCATGAGCAGACTCATGATGCAAGAGCCCTGAATAAATCTCATTAGGAATAGCCATGGCTAAAATTCCATGGGCTCTAGCATCAATTTCGAACAGCTTTAGATCTTCGTCCGAATATTGTTCAGGTTTCTTCGCAACCTGTTCATTAGATTCAGGGACGCTCACCATAGGCTTGTATGGTCCATGCACCACTAACTTCCAACAACCAGCACTGTTGACAGCCAAGTGGTGAAACATACGTCTTTGCCATATGTTATACTCGTTCCTCACAAGCATTGGAGGCTTGGTTGAGGAACCAGTATTATGAAGATCATTAGTTGGTGTCGTCATCTCAGATTTTAGTCAAAAACAAGTTTAAGCAAGACAAACGTAACTCAAGACCACCAGAGAACCTCAAGATTTTGGCCGGAAACAGCAGAAACTCACTCTCTATGGCTAATTCTTGCAAATTGCTAATTCGATCAAACGTAGAGATCAAAAGAGAAGTTTCAAATGATCAATAGCGAAATCGATCAATGATTAACCTGCTCTGATACCATTTGACAGGATCTCAGCCTCTTGTTTGATCAATCAGATTAGTTTGCAGCGGATTTAGCACGAAATTAGCAATTAAATCAAGAATACAAAATGTTTTGCATGTAACAGTACAAACATAGAGAGAGAAAAGAGTTCTGCGAAAAAATTAATTTTTCTATTACTCAACACGTTTCGGCAATTAAAACAGCATGGTTCACCATCCTTTTATAGGCGGCAAAAGGATGGTGATGATGTCCTTTTGACAGGACATCAACCGATTATTAAAATTACAACTGATGGAACATAAAACTACTGAAGATGTCAACAACTGACATCTTCTTACAAAAGTGTTCCTATCTTTTACAAGTACTGAAAAAGTAAACTATTGAAAATCCTACAACGACTGAAGAACAAACTCTTCAGTCGTTTATAACTACTGATACTATAACAGCTGAAGAACAAGCTCTTCAGCTGTTGTACAAACTACTAAAATAAAATTACAAAACTACTGAAAGGGAAAAACCATCACAACAACTGAAGAAGAATTCTTCAGCTGTTGTGACAAACTCTGAGTCTTCAGCACTTGGTTCTTCAGACTTGGGCTTCAGATGATGTATCAGCTGATGACTTCAGTAGATATCATCAGCTGTTGTCTTCAGTCTTTGTCTTCAGACGTTGTGCATCAGTATATGATCTTCAGTTCTTCAGTTCTTCAGCTTTTGATCTTCAGCACTTGTCTTCAGTACTTGAAGTCTTCAGTACTTTAGATCCTTCAGCTGTTGTACTTTAGATCTTTGATCTTCAGACTTTGTCAGAACTGCTGATGGAAGTCTTCAGCAGTTGTTGCAATGGCATGTGGGACTTAGAGGTTTTCCTGATCTTGGCTCATTGGTTCTTTTGGTCCAACAAAAACCCTAGTGTCTAGTACGCAAATCGATGGTTTATGTTCATGTGGTGATATGTCTAGGCGAGTTAAGATGCTCTAATTACAATGTCATAAATCTTTGGAATCATAGGATGAGATATGCATTTGACCTAGACCTTCGAGTCTTAAATAAAACTTTAAACATAAAAAGTCAGAAATGAGCTTTTACCCTATGAAGTCTTAAAGCCATACACAGGGAATCGTTCCCTCTAAGTGATAACCGGTCAACTGAAATAGAAGGTTTAGTTCAGTTATATGTATGGGTCCTTATAAAATATAAAGCAGAGGGTATAAATATTTTTTAACCATCGTTGATGATTTCTCTAGAATAGTTGGGTCTATATTATCAAACAAAAGGATGTGGTGTTTTATAATTTAGAACTTTTTTTATAATATGATTAAAACATAGTTTAACAAAGCAATTAATATTTTTCATAAGTGACAATGAGACCAAGTTTGTTAACAGTCTAATTTTAACCTTTTAGAAAATAATGAAACAATTCATTAAACCACCTAAGCTTATACTCTTAGCAGAATGATATTGCTACAATAACACACATACATCTTTTAATGTGGTTAGAACCCTTTCATTTCAAGGTGGGGTCCCCCATAGATTTGGTCTTAGTGTGTCCTAATTGCTATATGTATTTAATCAATATGACACTCTCCTTTATTCTTAATGACAATTCAACTTTTGGAATTCTATTGATTACGTAGAATTTGAAGGGGAAATGCTTTAATTCCAGATGATCTTCTGCGTGTTTATTGCTGGTGGCTTAGTCACCTAGAAAAGCAAGAAGCAGCAGTTGTTTCTTGGTCTTCTACTTAAGTGATACGTATGGGCCAGGGACAGTCGACCAAGCCACTCACAAGCCTGGCCCGGATCAGCGGCCCAAACGCGTTATCAAGAGGCCCAAGAAATATGATGATTGAAGATTCGTTTGCTATTTACTTTTCTTTGTTTAGTATATGTTTTTGACTTAGTATTTGCATTAGTTGGTAAGTTGCATGTAAGTAGGGATAGTGGGTAGTTCACGCAGGGAATAAGGAAAGTCGAAGAGTAGTATCTCTTTCAAGTCTCATGCATATTTAAGTTTGGTAATGTTCTTGTTTGAAAATATAAAAGAAAATTGCCCTAATCTTGTGTCTTCTTCCCCTATTTTCTTTGGAGTGTTTGCCTACTAAAAAAGACTGCATCATTTGTGCAACATTATGCTAAAATAGCTGCTCCATTGACCGATTTACTTCAACAGAAAGAGTTTCAATAGACCCCTGCAACCCATGCTGCCTTTGTCACCCTTAAATCTCACATAGAATCATTGTTAACCCTTGCTTTACCCGATTTTAACCAACCCTTTGACGTGACAACCGACGCTTCTTCACTAGCAATTGGGGCAGTCCTTTCCCAAAACAACCGTCCAATCTCATTCTTTAGCAAGAAACTATGCCCTACCATGCAAACACAATCCACCTACGTCAAGGAGTTATACGCCCTTACCGAGGTCGTTCGAAAATGGAGACAATACCTCCTTGGCCATCGCTTTCACATTTATACTGACCATCATAGCCTTAAACATCTCCTATCCCAATCCATCCATACTCCAGAACAACAAAAGTGGATCTCTAAGTTAATGGGCTACAGTTTTGAAGTGCATTTCAAGCCAGGAAAGGACAACCTCGTCACCGATGCTTTGAGCCGAGTCGACCTTCTGGTCGCTATGTCATTCTCTCATCCTACAGCGCCATGGTTAGATGAGATAAGGCATTATTTTACAACTAATGCTTCAGGGCAGGCCTTGGTGGCCCAAATTTCAGACGACCCGGCAGCCTTTCCCCACCATGCCTACCGTGATGGTCTCGTGTGTGTAAATAATAAGATTCTGGTCCCTCCAATTGGTACTATTCGCGGCACGTTATTGCATGAATTCCATGCATCATTAATGGGTGGTCACACGGGTATTGAAGCCACTACGAAACGGTTGTCATAATCATTCACTTGGCTCGGTTTAAACAAGGACGTGGCAGCTTTTGTCAAGCAGTGTTCAGTGTGCCAAGCGACTAAATCTACAAATCACAAGCCCTATGGCCTCATCTAACCACTGCCTACACCGGAGGCTCCGTGGACGGATATTTCAATGGATTTTATTACCGGTCTTCCATCATCGAAAGGTAAAACAACTATTTGGGTTGTTGTAGATCGCCTATCCAAGTTCGCTCATTTCATTAGTCTACCAACACATTATACGGCTGTTTCATTGACTTCGATTTTCATGCGGGAAATTTATCATTTACATGGTCTTCCTAAGTCCATTGTATCGGACTGTGATCCATTGTTTCTAATTGTTTTTGGAACGAGTTATTCAAGGAATGGGGACAAAGTTTCTTCATTGAAGTGCGTATCATCCGCGAACGGATGGTCGAACGAAGGTTGTTAATCGTTGTCTTGAAGCCTATATTCGGTCATTCGTATTTGAGGAACCCACAACTTGGCAACGGTATTTATACTTAGCTGAATTTTCTTATAATACTCATTATCATTCAGCTATCAAATGACCCCGTTTAAAGCAATCTATGGTCATGAGGTCACATCTATTCATGATTATATTCCGGTAGCAACAAAACAGCCTCTATTGACGTGTCACTTAGTGAGCACCAGCGATTGTTACAAAGTGTGAAGGACTCGATTGAGGAAGCTAAAATCCGCATGATTAATCAAGCAAACAAAAATAGGCTTGACAAAGAATTTACTGTGGCTAATTATGTGTACTTACGATTACAAAAGTACGACAGAAATTGGTCCAGGACCGGAAATCTTACAAGCTTTCTAGAGGATTCTTTGGTCCATATAAAATTCTTGAGAGAATTGGAAAGATTGCATACAAATTGCAACTGCCAGTGGGTAGTAAAATTCATCCAATCTTTCATGTCTCCTTGCTCAAGCAAAGTAAAGGACCACTACCGGGTTTATGTGATGATGTCATTGATTTTGGTTATGAGGGTGACCACGAATGCTTGCCTGAAACAATTCTGGATACGCGAGTTACCGACACCGGTGAAAGACAACTTTTAATTAAGTGGGAAAAATGGCCTTTAGAAGATGCAACATGGGAAACTCAGAAAAGCTTTTATGAACAATTTCCATTTTTCCAAACATTGAGGACAATGTTGCTGTTCAAGAGGGGGGAATGATACGTATGGCCAGGGACAGTGACCAAGCCACTCACAAGCCTGGCCCGGATCAGCGGCCCAAACGCGTTATCAAGAGGCCCAAGAAATATGATGATTGAAGATTCATTTGCTGTTTACTTTTCTTTGTTTAGTATATGTTTTTGACTTAGTATTTGCATTAGTTGGTAAGTTGCATGTTAGTAGGGATAGTGGGTAGTTCATGCAGGGAATAAGGGAAGTGGAAGAGTGGTATCTCTTTCAAGTCTCATGCATATTTAAGTTTGGTAATATTCTTGTTTGAAAATATAGAAGAAAATTGCCCCAATCTTGTGTCTTCTTCCCCTATTTTCATTGGAGTGTTTGCCTACTAAAAAAGACTGCATCATTAAGCAAGCCATGTGTGTCGCCACATGTGAACATTTTTTATTGATAATTGTTTTTCAAGTGTTGCATACGATGTTTCTTTGTCGGTTCCTATTTTATTATGATAATAATGCAGCTATTTCCATAGTTGGGGAATCAGAGTTCATATCAAACGAAACACTTTGAAATTAATATTTTTCTTCCATCGAGAAAATAATATCAACTGTTATAATCAAAACAGTTCTCATATGTTTTGGGTCTCAATTAGCTGATGTTTTTACTAAGGATTACAAAGCTTAAAATGGTGGGTTTGTTTTGGTTATGAATTGAGGGGTTGTTAAAAATTACCATCATTGTAATACAATTTTTCAATTTATAGGTTAGGGTTTAAACTAAAGGGATTTTAATTTAAGAAGTGTAAGATAGAACCCTTAATATTCTAATTTATTGATTAAGATTGAATTATAAGAAAAATATTAGTTAAAAAGGTACTTTAGGCACTGTTATTTTTATTGACTTTTTTTCAAGTATTGCAACTTATATAACGTTCATAAATTTTATATACGATATTATTTTTATATAAAAATAACACCTCGAGTATTTTTTATTTTTAAAATGAGTATAGTATATTATATTTAAAAAATATATGTTTTTCACCTCATGTGATTCGGTTCGTCGTTGTGTATTTTCCATTGTTTATTTTGTTTTTCCATTCGTTATTGTATTTTTTAAGCACTGTTGAGCTTTTCGTAAAATGATGAATTCTGACAAACGTAGTGATGAAATAACATTGTTGTATACTTCTACGATGTAAAACATAACGATAAAATAACAGCTACTATATCTAATACATTAAAATAATAATAATAATGTAAAATGATATAAAACGTAAATCATAATGATAAAATGTCTTATTATGTTTTTCGGCATGAATTTGTGTTTTCTAAGTACTATTTTTTATAAAATAATGAGCTTTAATAAACACAATGGTGAAGTAACATCATTGTGTATTTTTAGTTGTAGGGTTATTGGATTTTAATAATTTCATTTTCACTTATTGGCAGGGATTAATCTCAACTCAAAAAATATTTATAATCACTTCTAACTTTTAGCTTATTTTGTTCAAATGATCACTTACTAACCGAGAGTTAACCCCGCTAGGATTTTTATGACGTGGATTATTTATATGACCAAAACACTACCCAGAAAATTGAAATCTACAATCGGGTCCGTTAATCTAGCTAAAACTTGTGCGCGCTGAAACCCGTCAATCAACACATTCTGAACTGAACCACTTGACTTGTTGGAGGTAAATTTCGGGTAGTGGTGTAAGCTAAACACTGAGAAACAGACCTGATGGATGCTGGGCAGCGAATAATTTAAAAATAAGCTCAAAGTTGGCCACATTTTATCAAAAAAACTAATAAGGGTGAACTTTCAGTTAATAATGGATCGTTAGAGGAAAATAAACTTAAAGTTAGAAGTGTCTGTAAAAATTCACTGAGTGAGATTAATCACGGTCAATAAATGAAAGTAGGGATTAATAAAATTCAATAACCCTTAGCTGTAAAGCATAATAATAAAATAACAATAATTTTATATGATACATAAAAAATAGTGACAAAAGTAACGTGAAATAACCTAAAACATAAAAACAGAATGATGAATACATAAAAAGTGATAAAATCATTGATTAATGTCATATTGACACAATAAACTGACGTATTATTACATTAACCAAAATTTCATCCTATTTAAAAAATAAAAGAACACTTATCAAGTCTAGAATTCTTATTAGTCTTTCCTTTGATAGGATCTCGGATTTTATGGATGAGCGATTGGAACTTACAAGAGACCTGGATTTCTCTATTGGGCACACACGCTTTGGATTCTCGAGTAGAGCTTCCTTTGATATCATGATGCTATGTAATGGATGGAAGAGTCGAGAATAAGGCTAAAGATCTCATATTTCGTTTGTTCTCGTTTAGTTTCTCTCTAATACCATTCTAGGGTTTTCTGTTTTGTATCTTTGTCTTCTTACTTCGTCGATGTTACACACATCATCGTACTGATGATTTGTGATTAGTCTTACATATTCCAATTCTGGTATTGAAGTTTTTGGATATATTCTTTGCATATTAGATTTTGTTTATATTTTGAGTTGAAATTATATTGATGTTTTATACCATTTGTGACAAGTAGAAACATGAATAGTTAGAGAAGGCACATATACCTTGATAGTTCCAAGCCAGTCAAATTAGCAACCTCTGTTAGAGCTGCCTTCCATCGCCTCATATTAACCTCTGTCCATTTTGAACCTTCTTTCGCTTCTATGCCCAAACATGTCAAACAATTTGAAAAACCGACCAACTCACCAACTTTTACAAGTGATGTCCATATTGATCCTTCAATAGCGAAACTTCGCCTTTGGTTCCTGACATCTGATGGATCGACGTGATAAAAAACAGGCAAAACAAAATGATTGCGCTCTTCCTTTGCCTGAGGATCAAGCTAAGCTCTTCTAGGCACCATCTAGAATTCGCATAGTTCCTTGACAACACAACTATAGATGCTTTAGACTCGATGATTGCAGTCTCAATTTCTGGCTTGAGTTCTTGACCTCTATCGATCGAATCATTATCTCTGAAAGTTTGAAGTCCTGCGCGGACTAATGCTTCATAGAGATGATCAGTGAAAGCATGACGAGTATCCTCACCTCGGAAGCTTAGAAACACATCATACGTGATAGTGTAAGCATGATTTAAACGTGAAGTAGATGATGAAGTAGACGCCATTGTAATGAGTATACAAGAGGTTGATCAAAATTTAGTACGCAATTAATATATAGCTTTGAGAAAGAAAAGGGATATAAATTAGCATCAAAAGTCATGGTCTTTGAGAATTTATCTAGAGGTGGGTGGTTGCAACTTGTGGCTCTTTTTACGTGAGAGTTGAGACAACTATTTTACCTAATTTATGTCAGTGGCGATTCCAATTTATTGAATCAACGTAAGACGTTATTTATATGGCGTATTACGCACGTATATCATATTCGTAAGTGTTGACGTGCTAGTAAAAGAATATAAAAATCTTATTATCTTTTTATCATAGAAGAATACAGTAAACTTTTTGTAAATAAGTTCTTAAACATTTAAAAACAAAATAATGAATCTTCTAAATATACAATAATTTAATATACCAATTATAACTTTTTAAATAGTGAGTAGATCGAGAAGGTACGACACGGGGGAGCCGAAAGACAGCTCGTCAACTCGGTACCGCACGGAAATACCACCACGCCCATGAGTGCGGGAGAGGGGTTTTGATGACGATGTCACCGGAGAAGAAGAATTGTATGTCTTTTTATTTTTTAATTTTTATTCAACAATATATTTTAAAAATATATATCGATTTTTCTCTAGTAACTTGTAATATTTAATTAGTCTTTTCTTTAACATCTGAGCTCACCTTTTTGTTTATTGTTATTCTTCACTCTTCCGATATAAATTTTATTGAAAATCAAGTTGTTCTCAAAATAAAGTATTGTTGGTCTCGTAATTAGCATTTTACCACAGCGAAACATATTTACGCAACTCGAGCATTCAATGCTAATTAACTAACTTTTCTTTGTTATTGTAAGCACTTTTGGTCCCGTAACGCTTTTATTATTGATTTTTTTCTTTATAGTTTCATTTTTTGGTGTTCAGAGTTTGTTAATTTGCTTATCGAACGGTCATACAAATGTGTTGGTTTGCCTTTTCCACCTTTGTACAGTAACCCCCTAATCTTATCTCATACCGTTGCCTGTCTTTCTGTTCTTAATATTAATGGTATTGAATTAAACTGATTTGAACCGAACGCAAATTTTAAATTCCATTTGTTTCTACAATAAATCATATTTGAAATATATTAAGTTCGAGGACCCAATTCGATTAACGTACGAATCTGAAAAAATGATGAACATCCCTACACACCACCACCAATATGGTTACCACTAATAGTGGTGACTAATCTTCTTATTTTCATCACATAGCAACCTCAGTTGCACATCATCCCTCTTCTCAAATTCTCCTGTTTTGCAATTTCGAAAGTAACGCTGTTAATTTTTGACACGGATTTGTTAACACGATATGACATAACATGAAGTTAATAGTTTTCGTGCCATTAACAAGTCTAAACGTTTAAGATACAATACATGTTAAACACTTCTTTTAATGGCAACTTGCATGTTTAAACCTGTTATATTTCTTGCTTATTTAAAATAATTAACAATACATATCTATTATATGTGTCATTATTGTTCACTTTCATTTTATTAAACATACCCTTTGCTCAGTCTGTCAGCCCTCAATCAAATATTACCACTATAGTACCACTAATCAAGTCTCCGGTCTCCGCTTGTTGCTCTCTGTGCGAACGTACCTGTTTAAATTATGTTATTTGTTGATTCAATATTTCTATAAGTTTTTCAAATATGTTATGTAGTATGTATTATTTAAGACCATTGCATATAAAAAATCAACATTATTTATGTATTATCTCATAAAAGTTTCTCAACAGTTTTTTCATATAAAAAGCAATATGCTTTCTTTTTTTTCACATAAAAATCCATCAGTGATTATTTACATATTAAAGGCACTTCACTTGTTAAATTCGATCAAATTCTAAAAACAAACTAAAACAATTTTTGCATCGATTGTTTTGTTTGCATGCATAATTTTAGAGGGGTTTATATGAAAAACTAGAAAATATATTAGTTTTTTGTGTGAAAAATTATTGAGAGACTTTTATAAACTAAAACATAAAGTATATTGTGTTTTGCGTGAAAAAATTGTAAAAAGACTTTTGTAAGAAAAACAATTGATAATATGTTGTAACACCCGGATATTTTTCTTGTAGCCGACGAAAGAAGAAAAAGAAATAAAGTCCAAAGTCGGGGAACCAAACCCGCCAACGCATGAAAGTTGGGCAAATGGGGACATGTTAAGAGAGAGGGCAGCCCATTTCCCCCTCCCCACACACTTATTTCAGCCACAAAAGAAAGAGAGAAGAGAGAATGGAAGAAAAGAGGAAGAAAGGGTTGATTCAGGTCGATTCGGGCTCGAATCGTCGTGTAGCAAGTCCAAACGAAGCTCTTCTTCTTCTAGTTTGTGTGAGTTTTAGGACCCCTATTTTACTTGTTTTCAACTGATTTGGGGCTGGAACACATAGTAAACCTGTTTTGAAAATGTCTGTGTTTGACCCATTTGGGTGATTGTGTATAGTGTGTTTAGAGTGTGATTTCGGACCTGTGTGTGCTTGAATGATGTTGTAGTATGTTTCCCTAAGGTTTAGGAGGGTTGATTTGGGCTTAGAATGAGTTTGGAAGGGTTTGGAGGTCGAAAGTCGCGGCTGCAGTTCGGGATGAACTGCATTCTGCACCAGTTAGGGCTAGGCGACCGACTGGAGGCCAATCGGCCGACTGAGGGGCGACTGGGGTCCAGTCGCACGACTGGGGTCCAGTCGCACGACTGGGGTCCAGTCGCACGACTGGGGTCCAGTCGCACGACTGGGGTCCAGTCGCATGGGGAGTCATATGACTGAGAGCCCAGTCATATAAGTGCTCAGTCGCATAGGTGCTCATTCGCACGACTGAGAGCCCAGTCACATAGGTGCCCATTCGCACAGTATTCATTCGCATGATTGAGAGTCTATTCGCACGATTGGGTGTTCATCCGCATAGGTGTTCATCCGCATAGGTCCAATCGCATGGTGTTCAGTCGCATGGAGGCCATGCGACTGAAGGGTGCCCAGTCGCCCAAACAGGGTTGTTGTACCCGGGGACGAACATAGTTAGAGTACTGACCTTCGAGGGAAGTGCGGAGGTAGGTAATGATGTGGTAGTTCCCGTAAGTACATGTAAGCTGGCCGTCAAGGCTTTAGAAGTTATGTTGGGCACGATGATGATAGTGTTGCATGTTATGCATGATGTATGTTATGTTAAGTATGATGTTGCCATGTATGATGGTGATGACTGATGACTGATAAATGTCGATGTTCCTTGTTTCGATACGTGTTTATCTTTCCATGGCTTTACGGGTTATGATCAATAAATGTAATGGAAGTATTATGTAACGTAAAGTGAAAGATAATGAAAGAGGAACATGATGAATGAATGCATGCATTAATAATGAACGAATGTAAGAAAGGCTTGCAAGCAAATGTATGGAAGTGCACACCCAATAAAGGTGTTAGCTCAACGGTGTGCGGGTTAGCTACCCCAAAGGATGCACACTAGGGTCCAATCTTTTTGATTGACCATATGTACGGGATCCTTGCCGCTTACCCTAGGTGACTGGATCAGCTTCGTGTACAATATTCATGATTTAATTACCACAGGTCCAGCACCAGCACTAGTGCATAATGTTCGGGGTATAGCACATGGCATTGATCCAAAATGAAAGAGGAAAGATAAGTGGTGCATGTACTTGCCCTAGGTGACTGGATCAGCTTCGTGCACAATGTTCATGATTAATTACCATAGGTCCAGCACCAACACTAGTGCACAATGTTTGGGGTATTGTACATGTCATCGAAAGTAATGAATGTATGAATGAACGTAACGAACGTACGGACGAATGTAATGAATGTATGAATGAATGTAAGAAACGTACGAACGAAAGAAAGAGTTATGAACGAATGTCAATGTTAACGATGAACAGTAAATGAACAAAAGCTAATGAATGAATGATGAAGATAATAATGATATTATCTATATGTACGCATGTTGTGTGACCGCATGTATGTAAAGAACGGTTTAACGAAGAAAAGTATGTTTTATTATAAAACTAGAACTCACTCAGCAACGCTGACTTTTTTATATGTTTCCAGTTGGCAGGTAGTGTTGCTGAGAATGGCACGAGGCGGCTACTCAGCTGTTTTAGGATGGCATCCATTTATAGAATGCTTTTGTGATGTAAAACTACAATGTATTTTGTAAACTAACTGACGATGTATTATTTGGCAAAAGTATTTACAATGAAATGAGATGTCATCTGAATGTTTCCGCTGCATCATTTTTATAAAGTACATGTGATTAAAGGCTTTATGCGCGATAAGGAACCAACTGTAAGCGTCCCGGGAACGGGGCCTTACAAGTTGGTATCAGATCCAAAGTTTAAGTGAAACGGGTAAATTTTCAAAATAAACCTTAACTTAAACTGAGAATGGGACGGAAAAGGAAGGGATGCCAATCTGAGTAGCTGCGTGCCATCAGGTATTTTCTTAAAGTTAACCGGTATTATGTGCGCATGTTATGTGGCTTATGTGTTGCTGGTAGATTTAGATACTGATGTAGTCAGGACAGGTAATGCTCGGGGTATGAAGAGTAAAGTAAGTGGCTAATCACAACTGGCCACTGTAATTAGGGACTTACTATACTTGTCATAAACTGAGCTGTTTCCTTGAATGACCGTGTTAGTGTTTGAATCTTTCAGTATGTGATAGAGGATGGCTGGTGGTAGATCATGCCAAGCCTCACGTGGTGGACTTGGTGCTGCATCGCGGCCCAAAAGAGACAGACCTAGAGTTGAGAAGGTGGTTCCTGAGGGACCCGAGACCCCTCATCCGGAGGGTGGTGATGAGAGTGAAAATCTGAGGGCCTCGGTGAAAGAGGCGGTGGTCGAAGAGGTGCATCAGGTCATGCAGACGATCTTGCCATCTGTGGTGACCGAAGTGATCAAGGCAGTACGGGAAGGAGAAAGACAAGAGAGGAATCGATCCTCGGGAGGTCGGGATCAACCGGAGACAGAGACGATTCCCTCCGATAATGAGGAGGAGGAGGAGCCTGTGCAGGAGTCAGCATGAGGCTGTAACTACGAGGCATTTCAACGATGCAAGCCCCCTACTTTCGATGGTAACGGCACTACTGCTGCTGCTCACCGATGGGTGAGAGAAATGGAAGCTGTTTTGAACATCAGCGAGTGCCGGGAGGATCAGAAGGTAAAGTTTGCTGCCTAGTCTTTCATGGACTCGGCTCTGTGCTGGTGGGACAATATATTCCAAGCCGAGGGCAGCAAGGCTATTGGTAGGATGAGATGGTCAGAGCTGAAGAAGTTGGTTATGAAGAGTTTTGTCCTAACCGGGAAATGGATAAGGTCGAGAGGGAGTTCCTGCAGCTGGAGGCGGGAACGATGATACACTAGCAATACACCACAAAGTTCAACGAGATGGCACGTCTGGTGCTGGACCAGGTGACACCTCTGTCGCGAAAGATCAAGAGGTATATTCAGGGTTTGCCAGTGGATATTCGCAGGCACATGATCGCTGCCCGACCGAGCACGTTTAGGTCGGCGGTGGACTTGGCGGGAAGACTGTGTGATGAAAGGGCTGTAGTAGTGGTGGCTGAAGGTAGTAGGAAGGGTGGTGGTGATAGGAATTGGAACGGGAAAAGGTTTGGTCGGGGTGATGCCTCGACGGGTAACAAGAAGGAACGGGTGGACGATCGCCGTGTGGCCACACCGGGTACGGGACCGAGAAAGTGTGGCAAATGCGGGAAGGAGCACAGTGGTGAGAGTAGATGGGGGTTGAACGTCTGTTTCAAATGTGGGAAGCCATGTCATATGGCTAGAGATTGTAAGGGCGTGAGGTGCTTCAAATGTGGGGAAAGTGGTCATATGGGTAAAGACTGTAAGAAGCCGAGGGCTGAGGGTTCCGACGTGAAGAAGACGGGGAATGAACGACCAAGGGCGAGCGCCAGGGCATTCACGATGACGCAGGAGGAGGCTAGGACGGACCCTAATGTTGTGTCCGGTACGTTTCTAGTGAACCAAACTTTAGCTTATGTGTTGTTTGATTCGGATGCCAGTAGAAGTTTTATTTCTGCTACTTTCTGTGCTAGACTGTCTATTAGTAGTAAACGTGTTGATGCACCATTCGATATAGAAACTGCCATAGGTAAGTCTACCAGGATTTCGTAGATGATAGAGGGTTGTGATGTGGAATTAGAGGGTCGTAAATTTCGGTTAGATCATTCGTGATGACCTTAGGTGGTTTCGATCTGGTTCTTAGGATGGATTGGTTAGCGGACTTCGAGGCAAATATAGTATGTCGTAAGAAGATGATTCGTCTGATAGCGCCTGATGGGAGCTCGGTAACTGTTTATGGGGATCGGGTCACGACGATCCCGAAAGATGGCGGTGGCGGGAAAGTGCATGAGGCGTGGATGTGGTGCCTACTTGGCCTATGTGAAGGATGTGGATACTGTCTGATGTACCGGTTGTGTGTGACTTTCTAGATGTGTTTCGTGAAGACTTGTCAGGAGTGCCACATGACCGAGAGATTGAGTTTCATATTGATCTGATACCAGGTGCCCAACCTGTTGCCAAAGCACCTTATCGATTGGCTCCGACGGAGATGAAAGAGTTGAAGGAGAAGTTGCAAGAGCTGCTAGATAAGGGGTTCATTAGACAGAGTATCTCTCCTTGGGGTGCTCAGGTCTTGTTTGTAAAGAAGAAAGACGGTAGTATGAGGATGTGTATTGACTACCGTGAGCTGAACAAGTTGACGGTGAAGAACCGATACCCCTTGCCGAGAATCGATGATTTGTTTGATCAACTTCAGGGTGCCAGTTGGTTTTCAAGGATAGATCTTCGATCGGGATACCATCAGCTAAAGGTGAAGGAGCAGGATATTCCTAAAACAGCTTTTCGCATACGCTACGGTCACTACGAGTTCCTTGTCATGTCCTTTGGTTTGACCAATGCGCCAACTGCTTTTATGGATCTGATGAACCGAGTGTGTCGGCCGATGTTGGATAAATCAGTGATTGTGTTTATTGATGATATCCTGATTTATTCAAAGAGCGAGATAGAGCATGCCGGTCATATTCGAGAGGTGTTGGAGACGTTAAGAAGGGAGAAGTTGTATGTCAAGTTCTCCAAGTGCGCGTTCTGGTTGCGCAAGGTTCAATTCTTGGGTCACGTGGTGAATCCGGAAGGGATTATGGTAGATCCAGCAAAGGTAGAAGCGGTGATGCAATGGAAGTCTCCAAAGACGCCATCCGAGATCCGTAGTTTCTTGGGTTTGGCGGGCTATTACAGAAGATTCATCCAAGACTTTTCCAAGATTGCTTCTCCACTAACCAAGTTGACCCGTAAGGATGTAAAGTTTGTATGGGGTCAAGCTCAAGAGAAGGAGTTCGAAGAATTGAAGACGAGGTTGACCCAAGCTCCTGTGTTGTCATTACCTGATGGAAGTGAAGATCTGGTGGTTTATTCCGATGCTTCCTACTCAGGATTGGGGTGCGTGTTAATGCAGAAGGGAAAGGTTTTAGCCTATGCATCCCGACAGTTAAAGGTTCATGAGGTTAACTATCCTACTCATGACTTGGAGCTAGTAGCTGTGGTCTTTGCGTTAAAGATTTAGAGGCACTATCTCTACGGGACGAAGTGCACCATTTTCACTGACCACAAAAGATTGAAGTACTTCTTTGAGCAGAAGGACTTGAACATGAGGCAGAGAAGATGGTTGGAGCTCATAAAGGATTATGATTGTGAGATCCATTACCATCCTGGCAAGGCCAACGTGGTGGTGGATGCCATTAGCCGAAAGGAAAGACCCGAGCCGATCCGGGTGAAAGCGTACCAGTTGATTATGACCTCTGATGTGATCAAGCAAGTCAAGGAGTTTCAATAGGAGGCGTTAAAAGAAGATCATCTTAACTTCGAAAGAATGAGAGGTCTGGTCGCAGAATTGGGTGAAAACACATTTGGTGTTAGAACCCGGTTTGGAAGAATGTGGATTCCACGTTTTGGGGATCTACGAGTGAAGATTATGGACGAAGCTCATAAGACTCAATACTCTATTCATCCCGGTGCTACAAAGATGTACCAAGACATGAAGAAAGATTATTGGTGGCCGGGTATGAAGCGCGACATGGTGGAGTATGTGAGTAAGTGCCTAACTTGCTTGCAAGTGAAGGCCGAGCATCAAAAGCCGTATGGGAAGATCCAACCTTTGGATATACCGGAATGGAAGTGGGAGCACATCACCATGGATTTCATTACGAAGCTGCCGCATACTCCAAAAGGGTATGATGCTATATGGGTGATTGTTGACCGCTTGACGAAGAGTGCTCACTTCCTACCGATGCGCGAGACATATTTATCCGAGAGGTTGGCGGATCTTTTCATTAAGGAGATTGTAGCTCGTCATGGTGTGCCGGTGTCTATTGTTTCTGATCATGACACCCAGTTTACATCCAAATTCTAGAAGAAATTTCACGATGCGATGGGGACGAGGTTACATATTAGCACGACTTATCATCCCCAGACTGATGGTCAGTCAGAAAGGACCATTCAGATGTTGGAGGACATGCTTCGGGCATGTGTGATTGATTTTGGGGGATGTTGGGATGACTACTTACTGTTAGCTGAATTCTCATACAACAACAGCTATCATGCCAACATTGGTATGCCACCGTATGAGATGCTATACGGTAGGAGATACAGAACGCTGGTTGTTGGGGTGATATTGGTCATAAAGAGTTAGGGAGCGTCAAGGTGATCGAGGCTACGACTGAAAAGCTCGAAAAGATCAAGGCCTTCATGAAGGCAGCCAAATATAGACAGAAGTCGTATGCTAATAAACGACGCAGACCGATTGAGTTCCAGGTGGGTGATCAGGTTATGTTGAAGGTCTTACCTTGGAAGGGTATCATTCGGTTCCGAAAGCGGGGCAAGTTGAGCCCGAGGTATATAGGCCCTTTCCGAATCATTGCTTGAGTAAGAGAGGTGGCCTATAGACTGGAGTTACCAGATAAGTTAAGTGGAATTCACCCGACATTCCATGTATCTCATCTGAGGAAGTGTTTGGCGGATAAGGATATGATTGTTCCACTGGAGGATATCGAAGTAGACGAACGGCTCAATTACGTAGAGCAACCAGTGGCGATCATCGATAGAAAAGAGAAGAGGCTGAGAAATAAAGTGGTTCCTCTTGTGCGTGTACAGTGGAAGCACAGGAAAGGATCCGAGTCAACGTGGGAGACCGAAGAGGAAATGAGACAACATTACCCACGTTTGTTCGAGGAATAACAGGTTTCAGGGACGAAACCTATATAAGGGGGGTGGACTTGTAACACCCGGATATTTTCCTTGTAGCCGACGAAAGAAGAAAAATAAATAAAGTCCAAAGTCGGGGGACCAAACCCGCCAACACATGAAAGTTCGGCAAATGGGGACATGTTAAGGGAGAGGGCAGCCCATTTCCCTCTCCCCACACACTCATTTCAGCCATAAAAGAAAGAGAGAAGAGAGAAAGGAAGAAAAGAGGAAGAAAGGGTTGATTCGGGTCGATTAGGGCTCGAAATTCATCGTGTAGCAAGTCCAAACGAAGCTCTTCTTCTTCTTCTAGTTTGTGTGAGTTCTAGGAACCCTATTTACTTGTTTTCAACTGATTTAGGGCTGGAACACATAGTAAACCCATTTTTGAAAATGTGTGTGTTGACCCATTTGGGTGATTGTGTATAGTGTATTTAGAGTGTGATTTTGGACCTGTGTGTGCTTGAATGATGTTGTAGTATGTTTCCCTAAGGTTTAGGAGGGTTGATTTGGGCTTAGAATGAGTTTGGAAGGGTTTGGAGGTTGAAAGTCGCGGCTACAGTTCGGGATGAACTGCATTCTGCACCAGTTAGGGCTAGGCGACCGACTGGTGGCCAATCGGCCGACTGAGGGGCGATTGGGATTCAGTCGCACAACTGAGGTTCAGTCGCACGACTGGGTACCAGTCACATGGGGAGTCATGCGACTGAGAGCCCAGTCGTATAGGTGCTCAGTCACATAGGTACTCATTCGCACGACTGAGAACCCGGTCACATAGGAGCCCATTCGCACAGTATTCATTCGCACAATTGAGAGTCCATTCGCACGATTAGGTGTTCATCCGCATTGGGGTTCATCCGTATTGGTCCAATCGCATGGTGTTCAGTCGCATGGAGGCCATGCGACTGAAGGGTGCCCAGTCGCCCAAACAGGGCTGTTGTACCGGGGACGAACATTGTTAGAGTACTGACCTTCGAGGGAAGTGCAGAGGTAGGTAATGATGTGGTAGTTCCTGTAAGTACATGTAAGCTGGCCGTCGAGGCTTTAGAAGTTATGTTAGGCACGATGATGATAGTGTTGCATGTTATGCATGATGTATGTTACGTTAAGTATGATGTTGACATGTATGATGGTGATGACTGATGACTGGTAAATGTAAATGTTCCTTGTTTCGATACGTGTTTATCTTTCCATAGCTTTACGGGTTATGATCAATAAATGTAATGGAAGTATTATGTAATGTAAAGTGAAAGATAATGAAAGAGGAACATGATGAATGAATGCATGCATTAACAATGAACAAATGTAAGAAAGGCTTGCAAGCAAATGTATGGAGGTGCACACCCGATGAAGGTGTTAGCTCAACGGTGTGCGGGTTAGCTTCCCGAAAGGATGCACACTGGGGTCCAATCTTTTTGATTGACCATATGTACAGGATCCTTGCCGCTTACCGTAGGTGACTGGATCAGGTTCGTACACAATGTTCGTGATTTAATTACCACAGGTCCAGCTCCAGCACTAGTGCATAATGTTCGGGGTATAGCACATGGCATTGATCCAAAATAAAAGAGGAAAGATAAGTGGTGCATGTACTTTCCCTAGGTGACAGGATCAGCTTCATGCATAATGTTCGTGATTAATTACCACTGGTCCAGCACCAGCACTAGTGCACAATGTTCAGGGTATTGTACATGCCATCGAAAGTAATGAACGTATGAATGAACGTAACGAACGTACGGGCAAATGTAATGAATGTATGAATGAAAGTAAGAAATGTACGAACGAAAGAAAGAGTTATGAACGAATGTCAATGTTAATGATGAACGGTAAATGAACGAAAGCTAATGAATGAATGATGAAGATAATAATGATATTATCTATGTGTACGCATGTTGTGTGACCGCATGTATGTAAAGAACGGTTTAACAAAAGAAAAGTATGTTTTATTATAAAACTAGAACTCACTCAGCAACGCTGACTTTTTTATGTGTTTCCAGTTGGCAGGTAGTGTTGCTGAGGATGGCACGAGGCGGCTACTCAGCTCTTTTGGGATGGTATCTATTTATAAAATGCTTTGGTGATGTAATACAACAATGTATTTTGTAAACTAACTGACGATGTATTATTTGGCAAAAGTATTTACAATAAAATGAGATGTCTTTTGAATGTTTCTGCTGCATCATTTTTATAAAGTACATGTGATTAAAGGCTTTATGCGCGATGAGGAACCAACTGTAAGCGTCCCGGGAACGGGGCTTTACATATGTTGGTTTTTTTTATGGTATTTGATCTAACTAAATATGTGACTTTCATATTGTCCCTTAACATGTCATATCATGTAACTTGTATTTAAACAGGTTCATGTTCGTGTTTGAAAAAACTGACAGGATATTTTCTAGTTGTGTTCATGTTAGCACTTGCCGTGTACGTGTATTATCATGTCATGTCTAATGGGCCGGTTATGTTAGTCCTATTCGAAGTTGTAGGGAACTGTGTATCATTTTTCTCACTTTTCCCGGTCCACTTTGATTTATTTTAATTATTTAATGTATAATTAAATTTCATATTCAACATTTAATCTACTACTTGCTCAAATAGTCTAACACCTGATTTTTAGAACCCGATAAAACAAGAATAAAGAGGGGTGGTTTATAGTTTTGAAAGTAAGTAGGAACTAAAGATGGACAAATGAAAGTCCAACACCCTAAAACCCCATATATATACATACATACATACATATATATATATATATATATATGTATATATATACACACACATACACACACATATATATATATACACACATATATATATATACACATACACACACACACACATATATATAAGCAAAGTTACTAACTTTTACTTATAATATGATAGATCTAGAGTAGATCTATGCTTATTGGATGTTTATACATCATTTTAATAGATAAAGTTGACACCTTTACGTTTACATATGTAGATCGTTGTTCATACTCTTTGGTAGGGTTTCTCACGAGTTGTACAAGAAAAGATGAGTTCTAGATCTTTATTTTTTTGTTTCATTTATTTTAGGGATGATATACATGCTTTAAACATGTTTTACATGTAGATCTAAGGTTGTAAGATATAAAGTTACCATTTTTTTCCAAGATTCATGTTATATTAAATATTTGTTATTATTTAAAGACTATGTAAGAACCCTAGATAACATATTAATGTTCTAATGATTTTTAAGAAAGTTAAGGGTGTAACATTGTATGATTTTCATCCCAATCAAATTTTAGAAACCCATTGTTCATTGTTACCCGCATTTCCCTCTCACTCGCTTTTGCCCCTCACCCACATTGACTGCCTAGTTAGTCTAAGTATGGTCAATACGGGAGAGTAACTTGACACCCGTATCATTGTTTCCAGCATAAGGTTTATCCAACCACATCTTTCAACTATTATCCGCATTGCCTTCCTCATCCACATTGGCTGCTTCACAGACTAAGTGTAGTCAATATGGGAGAAGTAAATTGCCACCAGTATTACTACTACCCATACTATTTGTACTTAGACGCATTACTTAACTCATATCTGTATCATTATTACCCACATCACTATTACCCGTATTAAACCATCACTTAGCCTAACTCAAAGTTCACCCACATTGAATGATTGTTCACCCACATCGAACCAATCCATCCATATTGGTTTAACCTATCTGCATTGAACTGGGTCATCCACACTGAACACACTTGAAATATTTTCTTATGATTACCTAATATCCAAGCCCAATGAACTCACATCTTAGTTATGCCTAATGTTTATAAATCAAGTTAATACGTTAAAAAGGATTTCAATGTGCTTCACCTTTTTACCTAAGTCTTGCCGTGTGCAATCATTTGACTACCTTGCTTAATGCGTCACATGGTTTTGGTATTTTGCTTTATGCTAGTCTTTGATTGCATTGCTTGGTGCATTGCATGATGCATTGCATGGTTATGATTGCTTTCTTTGTGCTAGCATTTCATTGCCTTGTTTAATGCATTGCATGGTTATTATAGCTAACCTTGTGCTCGCATTCATAGTAGCTTGCTTTGTGCTCGCATTCATAGGCCTTGTTTGTGATAACATTCATAGTAGCTTGCATTGTTCTCGCATTAATAGTAGCTTGCTTTATGCTCGTATTCATAGGCCAGCTTCATGCTAGCACTCATAGTAGCTTGCTTTGTGCTTGCATTCATAGTAACTTGATTTATGCTAGCCTTATTAGTAGTTGGCCTTGTTTTAGCATTTACAGTATCTTGCCTTGTGATTGCATTTTATTTATGCTTAATTGCATGAGATGATTATATACGTAACCCATTATGGTTTTCAATGTGTATGAAAGATGTGTTTTCAAAGTACTAATGCTTTCAATGATATATTACGGTCCTTCAAAGGTTTTTAAAGGAATAATGACTAAAGTATTATGCAAGATAGAACTCACTCAGCAACGTTGACTTTTAGCAAGTATGTTAGGTTAATCCAAGTGTGGATGAGCTTGTGATGATAGGGCATGAAGAGGCGCTGCAGGACCGGTTAAGGGAGGTCAATACAATCAGTCTCACAATGAGGAGAGTGTTAGAGTATTTAACAGTTTAAATAGAGAACTGAGTTTGAGTGAAAGATGTAACAAGCATAAGCAAACAAGATGACAGAACTCAAGAACAATATGATATGGTTTTCAAGAATAATGTATATTAATCTCAAGTCTTTAACAAGTGTTATAATGCATAAATGAGATACAAGATCCTGAGATACTTTATACTACACTCTACAACCAGCTATACTTTGAAAGCCATCTGGAAATATTGATTGACAACAAGATCAACATAGAGTCAAAATGTAGATTGTCTTTTGACTGGTGACTATGACATGCCATAACTCACATCCTAATATATTACAAAAATGATAAAAGTACATAAAGTAGAAATTTACAGACTCTAGACCTCAATGTACAGTTGTAAAAGCATAGACCTTTTAACCAAATTAGACCTCAATGTACATCCAAGGAAAGCATATTCTCCTCTGTCTTCAGAAGAAATCAGTCTTCACTTCATTTGCTTCGAAAGACTTTGTCTTTGAAGCTTCGGAAGACTTCACCTTTGGCTTCGGAAGATTTGGTCTTTGCCTTCGGAAGAATTTACACTTAGAATATTTTCTATGCAGAGTGTAAAACTTCTAAAGCAACTTCTACCTTGTACAGAGTGCATGCATGCAGGAATCCTTTGGTTGCTTTGGTTGCATCAGCCTTCTTATATAACCTTACATGCTCCCAGACTTAATGAGTAGCATCCCATTTCAAATTTTATTATGTTATGAATGTTTTGAACAAATCCTTGTCATGTAATAGACTAGTTGAATATGAATTAATTGCTTGATTAGATTTATGTTTCCGCTGCTTATTTAAATAAAAGTTTCAGTTTGAGAATTATGTTATGCGTATGAAACCAATTGTGGGGTTGCCTGGAACCGATGCCTTACAAGTTCGTATCAAAGCAATTGTTTGAGAAATTTGAGCTTTTCCTGATTCCTGGACTTAAACTATAAATAGGACCTATAGTAATGACGAATGCTAGTACGAGTGACTTCATGCCAAGTAAGGAAAGATCAATGTTTTAGTATATATCTCAATGTGCCTTAAGTGCTTATATGATTTTAGTATGTAATCTCTACGCTTTATGTGCCCTATTCATGATACTTAAAATGTAAGATATGGACATGAAATTATGAAGTATAGGAAATTCTTAGAACATGAAGAGTGAAGTAAGTAGCTAAAACCAATTGCCCATTGTAAGTTGGAATTTAGTATACTTATCATGATCAAAACTATTACCTTGAATTATGACGTTATTGTTCCTTATCTTGTAGAATGTCTGGTAAAAAAGGTACTTGTTTGTGATAACATTCATAGTAGCTTGCATTGTTCTCGCATTAATAGTAGCTTGCTTTATGCTCGTATTCATAGGCCAGCTTCATGCTAGCACTCATAGTAGCTTGCTTTGTGCTTGCATTCATAGTAACTTGATTTATGCTAGCCTTATTAGTAGTTGGCCTTGTTTTAGCATTTACAGTATCTTGCCTTGTGATTTCATTTTATTTATGCTTAATTGCATGAGATGATTATTATACGTAACCCATTATGGTTTTCAATGTGTATGAAAGATGTGTTTTCAAAGTACTAATGCTTTCAATGATATATTACGGTCCTTCAAAGGTTTTTAAAGGAATAATGACTAAAGTATTATGCAAGATAGAACTCACTCAGCAACGTTGACTTTTAGCAAGTATGTTAGGTTAATCCAAGTGTGGATGAGCTTGTGATGATAGGGCATGACGAGGCGCTGCAGGACCGGTTAAGGGAGGTCAATACAATCAGTCTCACAATGAGGAGAGTGTTAGAGTATTTAACAGTTTAAATAGAGAACTGAGTTTGAGTGAAAGATGTAACAAGCATAAGCAAACAAGATGACAGAACTCAAGAACAATATGATATGGTTTTCAAGAATAATGTATATTAATCTCAAGTCTTTAACAAGTGTTATAATGCATAAATGAGATACAAGATCCTGAGATACTTTATACTACACTCTACAACCAGCTATACTTTGAAAGCCATCTGGAAATATTGATTGACAACAAGATCAACATAAAGTCAAAAGGTAGATTGTCTTTTGACTGGTGACTATGACATGCCATAACTCACATCCTAATATATTACAAAAATGATAAAAGTACATAAAGTAGAAATTTACAGACTCTAGACCTCAATGTACAGTTGTAAAAGCATAGACCTTTTAACCAAATTAGACCTCATTGTACATCCAAGGAAAGCATATTCTCCTCTGTCTTCAGAAGAAATCAGTCTTCACTTCATTTGCTTCGAAAGACTTTGTCTTTGAAGCTTCGAAAGACTTCACCTTTGGCTTCGGAAGATTTGGTCTTTGCCTTCGGAAGAATTTACACTTAGAATATTTTCTATGCAGAGTGTAAAACTTCTAAAGAAACTTCTACCTTGTACAGAGTGCATGCATGCAGGAATCCTTTGGTTGCTTTGGTTGCATCAGCCTTCTTATATAACCTTACATGCTCCCAGACTTAATGAGTAGCATCCCATTTCAAATTTTATTATGTTATGAATGTTTTGAACAAATCCTTGTCATGTAATAGACTAGTTGAATATGAATTAATTGCTTGATTAGATTTATGTTTCCGCTGCTTATTTAAATAAAAGTTTCAGTTTGAGAATTATGTTATGCGTATGAAACCAATTGTGGGGTTGCCTGGAACCGATGCCTTACAAGTTCGTATCAGAGCAATTGTTTGAGAAATTTGAGCTCTCCTGATTCCTGGACTTAAACTATAAATGGGACCTATAGTAATGACGAATGCTAGTACGAGTGACTTCATGCCAAGTAAGGAAAGATCAATGTTTTAGTATATATCTCAATGTGCCTTAAGTGCTTATATGATTTTAGTATGTAATCTCTACGCTTTATGTGCCCTATTCATGATACTTAAAATGTAAGATATGGACATGAAATTATGAAGTATAGGAAATTCTTAGAACATGAAGAGTGAAGTAAGTAGCTAAAACCAATTGCCCATTGTAAGTTGGAATTTAGTATACTTATCATGATCAAAACTATTACCTTGAATTATGATGTTATTGTTCCTTATCTTGTAGAATGTCTGGTAAAAAAGGTACTAGAAGTGGTTTGCATCGTGATCGTGCCAATGATCCATCAGCCGCTATGCGTAAAACTAGAGCGTCTAACCAAGAAAACCCGATACTAGAAATGACAAGGGTAATGAGGAAGTAGGGTTCATTCTTTAATCTCCAGTTCTGATGCAATAGCCAATGAGGTCCATCAATCCTTCATGCTACCATGCCCTTTATTATATACCAGGCATTTAAAACATTACTAAAGTAGATGCTAGTTGATTAAAAGAGAACTCAAGTGAAGGGGGCAAGGATAATCAACACAATGATTATGCTAACCTAAAGATTAGTGATAAAGATAGATCTAACACAGAGCCTTCTAAACGTTGTACGTATCTGACTTCTAACTGGTGTAACCCTCCATCGTTGGACGGGAAAAAGGATGCAATTTCCAGTTATCAGTGGGTGGCTGAAATGAAAGTTGTTCTTAACATTAGTGAGTGCGGAGTCGATTTAAGTTTGCTGCTCACTCGTGTGTATCGAAGGCACTCCCCTTATGGATAACAGTAAAGTAGATTAAGAAGAAACTGAAGAAGATGATTAGAGAGGATGTAAAGCAGATGGTTATTAAGAAATCCTACCTACAGAAAGAGATTGATAGGTTTGAAACTGAGTTCATGGGATTAAAGGCTGGTGGTACGACTCATCACCAATATACTGCCAAGTTCAATGAATTTGCCGGATGGATGCCTCTTCTAGCGCGTAACGAGAAGAGGAGGATATATAATGTATGTTGGATATATAATCGCCTCTGGAGAAAGCATGATGGGCACCAATTCATATATCTTGGTGTGGACAACCAAGACATGTCTAAGGATTATCTAAGGAGGCCAAAATGTTATAATTGTGGACAGATGGGTCATATGGAACAATTGTAGAAAAAAAGATGGAAAGTAAAGGTCCCAACAAAAGCAATGACAAGAAGATGATTGAGAAGTCCAAGGCCAAGGCAAGGGTCTACACTGTATCATGGGAAGAAGCAAGGGTTGATCCGGATGTTGTTTCAGGTACGTTCCTAATTACTAATTTTCACGCTTCTCTGTTGTTTGATTCTAGTTCTAGCAAGAGTTTCATATCTACTACTTTCTGCCATGTCAAAAAGTAAATTTAAAAGGATAGAAAATATAACAGCCCACGTAAACATATCAAGATATTCTCAGCTTTGCCCTCAATGGGTTACCAATCCAGAAGCTCACGGCTTTGTTTTCACTCGATGATTTGCTCGCCTAAGCAAAACGCACCTTGATAGAGAAGGTTTTCACCCCCTTATAAGGATGGTTTCGTTTTCCTCCTCAACCGAAATAGGACTTACATCTCAACCCCTGTTATAGAGCCCAGCGTATTCATGGCATATCAGTCCAGCCCCTGGCTCTGATACTACCTGTATCATGCGTAATGGTAAAAACCATTTGTGGAAATTAAGACTGTGACACCTTCCCCGTTGACCTTTCCCTTCTCTGGCCGCCTATTTTTGGCTCTTTGACGACATCCACACACCCAAAACTAATAAATTTTAATTCAATTTAACACATTCCAACTATCCCGGTCATCTCACGTGCATGTTTCAAACCCATGGTTCCTTCTGATTCGAGTTGATCAATTATTTCACCATGTTTAAATCAAAACCAATTCAAACTTGTTAAACTCTAATTTTTGTTTTGAGTTAGAATTCAATTAACCATTAATAATTTTGTTGATCATTATCATAATCGTGATTATTATAAATGTAAACATCAATTAATTTCAATTGAAACCGAGTAATCATCCATAATTCCAACCGAAACCCTCGAATCAAATCTCATAATACATCAGTTCAAAACATCCGCAATTGAACCTATATAAAAGAGGGAAAACCATCAAATTCCCCATTTCAAGCTTTCTATAACACTAATTTCAAAACACTAATTTCAATTGAAACACACTTAAACATCGTATTCAATTTCTATCATTCTTTCAAACCTTTAACTTATCCGTGCATTACCTTCTGATCATTCTATACTCTAATTGACTAAGAGCATTTGATCATCATTATCATCGTTGAAAGCTTCATATAAAATTAACTGGATTATCATTCAATCCGATGGGGTCTTTCCCCTAACTTATATATGATCGATTTGTTAAGTTTCGGTTCAAATAGTTAATGTTTTTGATTCAGCAATTTCAAAATTGATTTGACATGAATGAGACTATTTCAACTAAATTGATTGAATGTTTATGATTGAAATGATCTTTGAGAGGTTTTAATCTATCTGTTTTGATCATTTGATTGCGTTTCAACTCGAAATAGTTTTGGATTTCAGTATAAAATCGGATTTCGAGTTATAATAGGATTAAACAAGTGATTAATTCCAATTGACTTGTGTGCTAGGTTCAAAACATGCTTGTGAATTAAGAGGGATAATTTAATCGGGTTCAAATTGACGTTTTGCAATGGTTTGGGGGTTGACGGAAGTCGCTGGATGTTGGCTGGGGTTAGGTGTCCGGAAAGGGGGTTTGGGTTTTAAATAAAGTTACACCTTTGGTCCCTGTGGTTTTACATAGTTGATATCTAATGTAAATATTCTTTTAATTCAAGTTTTAATATTTACAAATTAAACCCTAAAATTTTAAAAATCATAATTTTATTTGTTAAATCGAATTATTTGTAAACCCTTTATAAAGTTTTACAAATCTTATAAAAACTTTATGATTTAATTAAAACCAATAAATGACAAATAAAGTTTTATAACTTTATAAAATTTATTTTACAAATTATAAAATTATTATAAACTAATTAAATGATTTAATAAATGAAAGTTGAATACTACAATTTACAATATTAGTAAATAACATGTTTATTGTATTTGGATTATTAAATAAACAAAATAATTTAATAATGAATTTTTTCATGGCATGAAAGACCAAAATGGGTTCGGGTTCAGCTTTAGTTTGAAAATGAGTCAAATGTTACAGTAGGTTTATGAAGTTGGTCACTCAGATGAAAAGTACACGAATTAAGCACACAAATATTTCAATGAACAAGAAGCTAAACTCGTTACAATACAACAGGAACAACAATTGTATATCCATAAAGAGAAAAAAGGCTATAAAATTTATGCTAAGACGGTAGGAAACCCTTATTACTACATGAGTTATACACAAATGTGTTAGCATCCCAGTGTTTGAACCTTTAGAGAATTAAAAAAGTCATATGTTCAACATGTTCCACAAGCATTTTAAAATTCCTTATTGTCACGGAGTGATTTCTTCGACTCTCGTGTGGCACTTAGACTTGTTCTAAGTTCAGTCTTTGTGACCCAAACGATGTAACAATTTAGGTTACGATGCGGAAGCGTTTGCAAGCTCGTAATACAAATGGCTTTGTATTGCTTACAAGGTTAGTACAAGAGTGGTTTACAAGTGTGTTTACACAAGACTTGTACGAGTTTTTGGGTTCTTACAAATGTGAACTCCTTCCCCTATTTATACTAGTTCATGAATCTAGATCTTTCATGATCTAGATTATTCCATCCTAAATATCTTAGATTTTTACAAAGATAATATCTAGATATTTCTAAGATAAATATCCATGATATTTCAAGGATTTTCTAGAGCTTTCTTGACAGCTCTAGGGCTGGAAAATTCCAGGCCTTTCTTGGCCATTTTGGGGCTGCTCCCAAGTGTTGAAATGATGCTACGTTGTTTCGGAGTCGTGTGGGCTGTTCTGGAGACTTCCGGGCAGCTCTAAACGCATCTATATGTGTCCGAAAACTTCCGGAATCCGAGTAATGCGATTTCATTTTGGGCGGGTCGTGACATTCTCCCCCACCTAATACCACGACGTCCTCGTCGTGTTTCTTGCACGACCCCCGGCTTGTTCTTGTGAGTCGCAAGACGGATAGTGTTTTGCCTTGATGACTTGATTCCATCACGGCAGTGTGTACTTGATCGTCTTTGATGATGTACAAAGTGTTTAGGAATGTTGCTGGAACAGCTTTTGCTTTTCGGAAAAAGTCATCCCGAGCACGATCTTATAGTTGTCCAATGGTGCTATCGAGAAGTCAAGTTTACCTTGCCATGTCCCGATCTTTGTCTTGACAGACCATGACATTCCCTCGATCGCTTTAGTGTTCCCATTGGCATCTCTGAGAAATCCATCTCGTGTGGATATCCTTAGGCCGAGTCTTTTAGCCTCTTCTCGCGTCATAAAGTTGTGACTTGCTCCGGTGTCGATCAGTGCCTTTGCAAGTTGTCCATTTATTTCCAAGTTCACAAACCGAAATCCTTTTGCCTCCGCGCTCGTGATGTTGCCCTTGTGCTCTGCCGGGCATGACTTAAACATGTTTAACGACTTCCCCTCATGTGCCGTTAAAGCATTCAATACTTGTAGTTGCATTGCCCCGAGATGAACCTCCTTATCTTCGTGGGATGGATCATCAGTCCTAGCCACCATGGCTTGCAGACTTTGTTTCTTCGGGCAGTCCCGATCATTATGCGGTCCATCGCATATAAAACAGAACTTTGGAGGACGTTTTTCATTGTCATATCTTGGTGGTTTCCTTGTTTCCACCTTCCGATCGTGATTGGGCTTTACCCCCTACCTTTCTCGTCATCACTTTCCTCATTCATAGGCCTATATGGTCGTTTCTCCTTATGATCGATCAAGCTTTCAGCTATCGCAATGGCTGAAGCAAGATCTTGAACATTTCTTTGTTCTAATTCTAGCTTGGCCCATGATTGTAATCCATCGAGGAAGTAGAAAAGGGAGTCTTTATCCGATAAATCCGGTATCTCAAGAACAAGTGTTGTAAACTATTTAACATAGTCCTTGATTGTCCCGGTTTGTTTGAGCTTACGAAGTCGACTTCTTGCTTCATCCTCAGCATTTACCGGATAAAATTGTCTTTTGAGTTCTTGGATGAACTCAGCCCAAGTTTTAATTGTGCACGTACCTCGTTCGGTGTCCATGCTTCGACGTCTCCACCATAGTGCAGCTGTATCCTTGAGATACATAGTGGCTGTCTTGATTTTGGTGGCGACGTCCAGGATTTGAACTCCTCCTAGGTACTGCTCCATTTCCGAGATAAAGTCATCGACCGCCCGAGCTTCTCGTTTGCCCAAAAACAGTGATGGTTTGGGAATTTCAACTCTCGGTGTAAAGTTCACGACGTTACCTCCAGTCGTGACCATTGTCTTGTTGTAATCAACTACCTTTGCTTCCAAGCCGAGTAAACTTCGATGCATGTCGCTTGACAGCTCGTCCATGTCCTTTTGCAGCTTGGCAGTAACGTCTTTGATTGCTTCTTTGATCATAAATCTTACTTCATCACGAAGTAGTTCCACAGCAGCCTTGAGTCCATCTCTAAGCTCTGTGAAGTCAGATTCTATCACATCTAATCTTTGGAAGCACAAGTCTACTTGAGATCCTATCTCGACAAGACCTGTCTCCATGTCACTGACTCGTTTTTCCAAGGTACGGTCCTTGGATGTACCTAGTTCCTTCTTTGATCCCTTCTGGGATTCATCTCGTCCCCTTTTATCTTCAACAGCTGGAAGTCTGCTTGCTTCGGTTGCCATCCCTAGCGATCGACCTGGCTCTGATACCACTTGTCACGGAGTGATTTCTTCAACTCTCGTGCGGCACTTAGACTTGTTCTAAGTTCAGCCTTTGTGACCCAAACGATGTAACAATATAGGTTACGATGCGGAAGCGTTTCCAAGCTCGTGATACAAATGGCTTTGTATTGCTTACAAGGTTAGTACAAGAGTGGTTTACAAGTGTGTTTACACAAGACTTGTATAAAAAGTTTTTGGGTGCTTACAAATGTGAAGTTCTTCCCCTATTTATACTAGTTCATGAATCTAGATCTTTCATGATCTAGATTATTCCATTCTAAATATCTTAGATTTTTACAAAGGTAATATCTAGATATTTCTAAAATAAATATCCATGATATTTCAAGGATTTTCTAGAGCTTTCTTGACAGCTCTAGGGCTGAAAAATTCCAGGCCTTTCTTGGTCATTTTAGGGCTGCTCCCAAGTGTTGAAATGATACTACGTTGTTCCGGAGTCGTGTGGGTTGTTCCGGAGACTTCCGGGCAGCTCTAAACGCATCTATATGTGTCCGGAAACTTCCGGAATCCGAGTAATGCGATTTCATTTTGGGCGGGTCGTGACATTCCTTATGGTCTAGTTACACCAGTTGCACCAATTTAGCAAGCTTATGTTGCTAAACAGACTACTTCAATGCCAAAGAAAACCATTTAGATGGTTGGGGATCATATTGCTTTGTTTATAACATTCTTATGTAGTTATGGAGCATTCATGATTGTCCGTTTGTTTAAACTAAATGTTATGATCAATGATTTACAGTAGATAAACTCCGTTAATGTCGAAGAAAACAACAGTAAATATCCGACGGGCGTGATAGTTTACAGAGCAAAATAAAGAACTTTGTTAAAATAATAGGATGGAAAGCTGTTGGATTCAATGGTAACAACAAGACTGAATTTGATAAGTCATCCCTGTGATATTACAATTGTGATAAGCCAGGTCACTTTGCAATGGAATGCATAGAGCGTAAAGTGACTTATCTTGAAGGAAAGAAAATGTTTACACTTAAAGTGGAGACGAAAGATAAAACTGCTTTATCATCTACAGACAAAGCTATGGTACCTCAGACCACCACTGATTAAGACTGGTCACATCAAATGCAGATGGGAGATGAAAGTGGGAACAACTTTATTTGCAGAAGTTTAGAAAGGCAAGCCATACGAAGAACTTGAATATTTATTAGGAGAATTGGTTTTTAAAGATTTACTTGAAGGACTGCTTGTTGATTAGCAAGAGGTTGGTCATGTTACTAAGATTGGTCAGAATGCTGGAAGTTGAGGTTTATGAGAATGAGGTTTTCGAGATTACTGAGAATGTTGAAGTTAGTAATTAAATTGATTAGATTAAAGTTCAGGTTTCTGTTGTAACATGTTTATTTTTATATAATCGACCTAACTCAAATATAATATCTTTTTAAATTTTAAACTGCAAAATGATTGTTTCAGCTTGATTCTTTATACTTACATTTCGATATGCACACCTACATTTCAATATAATTATATTTAATATTGTATTTGTTATAGTATGTTAAACTCTTCTTTGAATAAGTTAAAGAAAATAAAAGATAAAAACATTGATAAAAGTTTTATAAGATTAAATTATTGTTAAATGTGTGAACATCTTCTGTTATACATGCATGGTTGATGTAAGAATAAAATCAAAAAGATATAAATAAACAAATTGAGTATTTAAGAATTTATTTTGCATGGAATTCGATATGGACCTACATATCTTCTAGAAAAATTAATTTCGTAGAAAATAAGAAAATAAGTAGTAGAAAAGTTACTGTAATATTGCATCATTCGAAGAAGAAAAGAATGCTTTTAGATAGAAAACTTTTTAGGCCACCGTTTACTTTGACTTTGACTTGATATCATGAACAACACTAACACTAACATATATTTCGTTCACGATACGCTTCCCATGTTTGTCGAAAGAAAATTAACTTTTTCAAAGTCAATAATTTTAAAGACTTCAAATAGTTTGGGGTAAAATAAATCAAAGAAAAAAAGAGCCATATACTTATTAAAGTCTGAACCACTTTTACTATCATCCACATTGAAACAAAAAGTTTATAATACAAAGTGTATTTTACGTGCGAACCGTACAAAATATGAAGGTGGAACTATTTTGCAAAAAGAAGTTATAAATACACAATAGAAATTCCACTTGAGGAATCTTATCAAAGAAGAGATAAAATTATTGCATAAGAATACCTATATTGCATAAGAATACCTTACTGTGATAATTTTACATTTGTTTGATAAGTATATGTCTGCGTAATTAATTTTACCATTTGCGTTATAATTTCACCATTTGCGTTATAATTCAACCTGTCCTCTTCATTCTTGAGTATTTTTTTATACACTTCGCATGAAAAATTAAATTTTATTTTAACCTTCCCCCAAGTCCACGTTGTTGAATATAGGGAAGTTAATAGTTTACAATTTGTCTCGTCCACGTTGTTGAATGTACTATACTATAAATATAATTACTATCTATCATGTTACATAACACAATCATGTAATGCATGTGGAACAAACATAAAACATATAGAAGTATGAGATTGCATTCAAAATGAACTTCTTTTACATGTATTAAATGTCATCAAAAAAAAAAAAGTTCAACGATCAATTTACATCAAATAAAATGTTTAATAATGAAACTTGGTATAAATGTTTTGTTAGGATTATCAAAGTAAGATAAAGTATATATGAACAAAACTCAATGCATCTTATAAAATAAGTAAACATAGATAGGCAAAGAAAGAACATCTTAAAATAACATGATGAAAAGAAGAACATAAAAACTGTAGAATATTTGAAATCAAACTTAGATAATCTGAAAGTCGTGAATATCATTTTCAGATCAAAATTACTGGATGGTTTACCCAGATAAATTAATCGGATATAACTCAGACGAGATCAAAAACCAGTATGTTTTGTTGTGTGATTTTGGTGAACCAAAAGAAGAATTCGAGAGAGAGTGATCATTCGATTTTAAGGAGAATCTGGGAAAAAGCTATCGTTTGATAGTTTTGTTTTGAATTAAAATGACAAGTAAAAATGTGTCTTTTTCACTTGAATTTCACATGTGAAATTCAGGAGGAAAATCGCCTCGAAATGCATTTTTAATACATTTTTAGGCACCATTTACTTTGACTTTGACTTGATATCGTGGACAACACTAACACTAACATATATTTCGTTCACCATACGCATCGCATGTTTCTCGAAAGAAAATTAACTTTTTCAAAGTCAATATAATTTTAAAGACTTCAAATAGTTTTGGTTAAAATAAATCAAAGAAAAGAAAGAGCCATATACTTATTAAAGTCTCAACCACTTTTATTATCATCTGCATGAAAAAAAAGTTTATAATACAAAGTGTCTTTTCGTACAAAATATGAAGGTGGATCTATCTTGCCAAAAGAAGTTATAAATACGCAAGAGGAATTACACTTACGTAATATTATAAGGGCAAAGATGGAATTATTAAATACGAACACCTTAGTGTGTGATAATTTCATATTTGTTTGATAACTACATCTCTGCGTAATTAATTTTACCATTTGTGTTATAATTCAACCTGTAATGTTCCTTCTTGCGTATTTTTTTATACACTTCGCACGAAAAAACAATTTTTATTTTAACCATCCCCCAAAGTTAATAGTTTACAATTTGTCTCGTCCACGTTGTTGAATGTAGGGAAGTTGATAGTTTACAATTAGTCTCATCCACGTTGTTGAATGCACTATACTATAAATATAATTACTACATATGATGTTACATAACACAATCATGTAATGCATGTGGAACAAACATAAAACATATAGAAGTATGAGAGTGCATTCAAAATGAACTTCTTTTACATGTATTAAATGTTATCACAAAAAAAGTTCAACGATCAATTTACACCAAATAAAATGTTTAATAATAAAACTTGCTATAAAACTAGAATTAAACTCACCGCGTTACGGGGCGTAAAACCACACAAAATAATACTAATGTCACGCCACCATTAATGATCATCAACACTGAAATTGCTATGTGTTAATACAAAAAAAAACCACAGCATAAAACATATAAAAAAACTAAATCAATTTAAGACTCACGCGTTGTGACGAACCTGTTAAAGGGGGAAAATTGATGTAAAAACGATAAACCACACACGTATGTGTGTTGTGTTAACTCACAGAATTTATAACGAAACATAAAGCGAAACGTAAAATTGGTGAATCAGACATGCATGTTTGTGTCATGTCAACTTGCAAAAACTAGAACAAACGTAAGATGAAAATTTATAAAATATAAAAAGTATAGGGGACCAAAGTAGAAAGTATAAAATTTTGTGAGTTTAAATTGCAAAATATGAATAGTTTTGGGTTTAAAGTAAAATAATTAAATTTTGAAAGGTTACTTTGTATAATATGAAATATTTGGGATAAAAGTGAAAACTTAATTTATTTAAAAACACCCTATACATAAGGTACGAAACCATTATGCATAGAAAATTTAGTAATTAGTATAATGTAAATGTTTAGTTAGGATTATCAAAATAATGAAAAGTATATATGAACAAAACTCAATGCATCTTATAAAATAAGTAATCATAGATAGGCAAGGAAAGAACATCTTAAAATAACATGACGAAAAGAACACAAAAACTATAAATTACTTGAAATCAAACTTGGATAATCTGAGAGTCGTGAAAATCACTTTCAACTAGACCCCAACTAGGGGTTCTGTCTCTTGGACCGCGTCAGAGGGCTTCCGCCCCTTGGACCCCGCTACCAGGGTCGCTGCACCAGGACCCCCGCCAAGGGGGTGTTACCCCTTTGGAATCCCTAATATGTAGGGCTTCGCCCTATAGAGCTTTTTAATATCGAAGATCATAATAAACACAAACAAGCGTATACTCCGTACCTCCTAAATTGTTTGATGGATATTATAATCACATTGGTTATTATTCAATCCAGTTACACTAAAACATTTAACATTTTTTCATAGTGTAATCTCTCATTAATTTTAAACAAATTTGTAAAATAAAATTTATTGAATATGAGCTTTATAAATAACTAAATTTACTTCTACTTTTTCCATAAACTAGGTGTTGAACATCTCATTCTCTTAGAAATTTTTAAAAAAAATTACTAATTTATCACACAAAACAAAATCTGAATATATGGCCTCTTTAGATTAGAAAATTGATGTTTTAGAGTTAACTCTACAATGCTAAAATGAAAAACATACAACAAAGTACCTCATGATCATTGATATACATCGAGTGTGTAACTTCCTGAATTTTAAACTGAGAACGAGGTAAGCTCTTTGTAAATATATTCACAACCTGAATTTTGATTGGTATACATCGAGTGTGTAACTTCCTAGAAGTAACGAGCTCACGCAAAATATGATAATTCAATTCAATTTGTTGACCCTGTTATGTGATGTTGGATTGATTGAGGAAGATGGCACTGCGGTTGTCACAAAGTAAGGTTGGACGACTTGCTGGAAAGGCATGAAGTTCTTTAAGCAGGCAAATTAACTAAGTCAACTTGGCAACCGTGTTTGCCATTTTATATTCGGATTCACAACCTGATCGAGATATTATTGGTTGTTTGCACTTCAGGAAATGAGATTTTCCCCAAGAGAATAGAATACACATAAGTTTAGTGGCACAATTCTAGGCATCAGGTCCAATCAACATCTAAGAAACCAAGTAAAGAGGACTTTGATTTTTTGCTAAAGGTGAGGCCATAGAATAAGTTATCTTTGATGCATTAGAGAATGCATTTGGATTGATGATAATGATTAATTAGAGCACTTAGGAACTGACTAACTTGGTTGACCAAGCAAGAAATGTCTAAACGAGTGATAGTTAGGTATTGTAGAGCTCCAACAAGAGAATGATATTGTGTAAGGTCATAAAACAGTTCCTCATCTTTAATAAAAGAGGCAATTGCCAAAAGAGGTGTGGTAAATGGTTTTGCATCCAACATATTGGTACGATCAAGAATCTTATAAGGATATTTGGATTGGTAATAAAAGATCACCTTTCAAGAATGTTGCTTCAAGCCCAAGAAAATAGTTCAATTCTCCTAAGTTTGTAAGTGCAAATTTTTTATTTAATCCGTTGATAAAAGATGTGAGAATTGCTTCATCTTTACCTGTCAAGATTAAATCATCCATGTATATTAGCATGTACATATGTAAGCACCTCTTTTAAAGACAAAGAGAGATGTGTCAGCACGACTAATGGAGAAGTCCTTAGCAAGAAGAAATGTGCTTAAATGATGAAACCAAGCATGACAGGCTTAGTTTAAATCATAAAGTGCTTTGTTGATTTTGCAAACATGATTTGTATAGCTCGGATGAAGAAACCTTTGAGGTTGTTCCATGTAAATACACTCATCAAGATGATCATACAAAAATACGTTGTAACATCAAGTTGATGTAGTGTCTATTTCTTTACGACTGCAGGTGGCACATAACACATACAATTGATGTTTTAACAGCCGCACTAAAGGTATGCCCATTAGAGTGAAATTAAGTGCGACATAATTAACCACTTGGATCCAACATTAACTTGTCGGCCAATAGGGCGGGGACTAGACACCAAGTGTTGTTTTTGTGTATCAATGGGACCTTTTGGTGCCATTTAATTTTTTAGGGGTGGAGGAGGTTATAGAGCGATATATAGAGAAAGAGAAAGTAGTTGAGACAAGCCGGCAACATGGCGAGGCTTGAAAATCTTGTCTTTAGGACTAGTTATCATGGAATGTGAAGGATCTGGGTGTGTTAAGGTGGTAATAGAACATGAGGGATGGTTCACATTAGGAGTAGTACGTTTCAACCACTTAAGTTGGAGGTATTTTAGGAGTAGAGTAAACCGGAGGCAGGGAAGGTATGTTGGGAGGAGGTGGTGCTGATTGAGTGTTAGGAGGGGCGACGAGTGGGCGGGTGTTTCAAATTGGGTATGCGTTCAGTGTATGGAGTGGGTGTTGTGATTTATATAGTTTTTAGATTATAACAAATAAATATTTTATTTTTTTAAACATTTCATGCCTAATAATAAGGTGATCGAATACAAAAATGATAAAAGAAAAATAAATAAACATCTTTATTAAACAAACAAGTTGAGATCAGCCCGCGCTTCATGGCAGGATTTTTGCTTATGAAAACGGATAGAACAATATCGCTAACGACTCGTGCATCCATTCAAATAGTATGCATCGACGTTGAAGGCTCCGAAAGAAAACGTATTACATCGTCATCGCCTATCAAATTAGGTATGTTTCCATACATACTACTATCATCATTTGATTATAATTACAACGTTCAACAATGTCAACTTAAAATTAAGGTCCACTTTTTCGAGGCTTAATAGGAGAAGTGAAAGGAATCCGAAAATAGAAACACACAACTATACAGGTCCTCAAATGAAGACACCATCATCATCCTTGAATTTTTTTACATTCAAACTAAAATAACCACCATCAAAAACCCACATATGGTTCTCAATCGAGGATGGCCTAATCATCTTAGAACTAAAACTACAAAAGTACTAATAGGTTCTCAAATGAAGTCTTCATCATCGCCATTATCGAACATAAAATAAAACACAAAATAACAAAGATGCCAACATAAACCCAATAAAACATCATCATTGAAAAAATCATCGTAGATGAAACATTCAAAAAGAAAACCCAACATAGCCGAGATATCATCACATACCAAGATATGGTTTCTCAGATAACACCATCATCATCACCGAACCGAAGTAACATTTAAACATTCAAAACAAAGGACAAAATAATAGATAGACCAGATCTAGTCGGTTTTTAGGTGAGGCCATCCTCATCATCATCGAACACGGAGAATAAGCAACATGACCGACGACATGAGCATGGACGACCAGTTTGTGAAAAAGGGAGGACAGGAATGCAAAAACTTAATAATGATGAGGCGAAAACATAAAGAACAAAAACTTCACCATTACTCACGCCTCATCTATCAAGTTTGGGAGTGACAATGGCCAAGTAGCAAAACTACAACGAAAACCAACGATCGTCACGGGCCAATCGTACCCCAATCTTGTTGGGTTAATCGGGTTTAGTTCACGGGTCACACAGGTCATAGGTCGGTGTGGAATGGGTCACCGAACATCAAACGGGTCACGGGTGTTGAATTAATCCATGTGATCGAGTAAGCTAGGAAAATCGTGGGTTAATTGATGTGGTTTTATTTATTGTTTTAGTAATATTAATTGGGTTGAAAAAGTCTTTAGTTAGTGGGTTATCTTCCAGATTTTTAGGAGCATATTGGTAGATCGTTGGTTTCTTTTATTTCCTATTTAATGTAAAGTTTGCTATCAATGAAGGACGCTTTTCTCTTCTGCAAATTCACTTTTATATACATACGTGAGTGAGTGTGTGGAGAGGGGCCTGAACCAACAAATCTAACAATAGATTGACAATAAACGAGAAAGACGGCCAGGAGGTGAGGAAACGGTGTCAAAGAAAGAGCACCGCTTCCATTGCCACCGGCACTATCCGTCACACTAAACACCCATCACACCATTTTCTTCTCTCAAGATAACCCGCAGATCCGCCAATGTACCCTATAAAAGGGACGGTAATTACAAGAGGGCGACTGACAACAAGCGAGGAAACGGTGGTATCGTCGGGCCGGCCACCACTTCCACTGTTACCGGTAGCAACGGTGACACTTTTTTGGTCTCAAGAAGGTTCTAGAAACATATATATGCAGTTGTTTGAGTTGGTCACCGTGGAAGACCAGATTGCAAAGACGGGAGTCCCATATTGCAAAATACAGATGATTGTGTGATGATAAGATTGCAAACGAAGTAACATAATACAAAAACTAAATAATGGTGTGGCTAACCACATAACCTCATCTTTATTGTTATGTCATGTAATTACTTAGAGTAACTCTTTCTCGGATGTCAAGTTGCCTACATAACATAACATGACAATTGAGCACAACAATTGTCCAATAAAAATAAATCCTATCAACCAAATTAACAAATAGTAAGCAAAGTATAAATATGAAAATAAATCATCTCATTATTTAATATATATCTCAAACATACAAGTGATTAAAGCATTTAGTAATTATACGAGCACACAAAAATGATATAAAAAAGCACATAAAAATGTTAAAAACAATACAAGTGTACTCTCTCAGTGTTATAATTTACTAATTCAAAAAAGCTAAGCCAACTGCCAAGAAGGTGGCGCTAAACACGGTGGTGAAAGACGACGCTCCACTACTAGGTGGTGGCAGTGGAACGGTGTTGCCGGAGGTGAAGGTTGGTGGTGATAATGGGCTGGAGCTTGGAGATGAGGTGGGAGGACATGGTTCAGTGGGTGGAGTGAGGGTGGTTGTTGGTGGAGATGCTGGTGTCATTGGAGTTGTTGGAGGAGGAGAGGCGGCGGAGGTAGAGACGTTGATGGCTAACTTCTGACCAATCTGGCAATGACTGGTGAAAGTGCATATGTAATAGTGTGGGCCCGGGGTGGTCAAGGTGATCGAGGCGGGGCCGGTGGTGATGAGGGTGATGGGGTTTGTGGACGTGCATGGATCATATGCAGCTGCTAAGACCTCTGCAACGTCGTGTTCACCGTTGGTGAAGTTAAAGACAAGAATGTCACCAACGGTGAAGGTTTGTTGGGACGCCCAAGTGTTGTATTCCGCGGCGCCACTAGGAGGAATGGTCCATCCCAACACGTCACCGACTACGTGCCTAGTTTGTGACATGACTCCATTAAACTGCATGGATGCAACCATTATGGCTGTGAACATCACCAAATTCAAACTCAAACCTCCTGCCATACTTGAACCTAATTAAAGATAAAGTTTTGTTTTTCAAGTAGTGTTTTTGTTAATATGTGAATGAATTATGGTGTACTTGGGTTTTCATATTTATAGGAAGAACATTAAATGCTTCCAGATATATAGGGTCCTTCTATATATCCTTGAATTCAAAAGATATAAATGATATGATGGTGATATACTGATAGGAGTTGAACGGTGTAAGGGCTCAAGGGGGTAATTATCCATAAGTCATTAACAAACTATAACTAACGTTCATAGCATTATTTTAATACATCATTAACTACATGCAATTACATTACACTATAGTTAATTTTACACTATATATAGTTAATTTTTTTAGGGAATAAACAGTATTACAACTTTGTCTAGCCTAGGGTACAACCCTTTGAGTAAACTTTTCGAGCGGTTAGTTGAATTAATTGCCATGGAATTATAGTGTGAATTACCACCATTGAATTAATTGTTATGTCAATCATCATTTCAATTTTGTGATGAATTAGCTGGGAGGGATTTACAAAATACACATAAGAGCACACCACAAATCACCCTAACAATCCATCAATCATCATATTTTGTCAAGTCATAATACATTATACTACACCACAAACTCAATTTTGATAGTACGTCACACCATGCTATGCCACACCACACCACTATACTACACACACACAAAAGTTCACGGCGTGTACATGCCAAAAGATTAAAAAAATGCGGCGTAGAAGGGGAGGGCGGCGGTGTTGTTGTTCGGTGCCGGCACATGTCGTGGCCTCACGGCGAGGCAAGCCTAGTCTAAAAGCAGGATGAAGCAGAGCCCCACCCCCTTATATTTTCCATAGCTTTTGTGCGTCTTTACATCCACATTAGAGCATTGGGCCTTACCGGAACCACGCACAATTTGGTATAGGCCGGTTCACCAGCCAACTCTCAACCCTCAACATTTTTAATCCTTTATTTTTTTTATAAATTATAAAATGTAGCTATGACAGGTTTCAAACTCTTTGGGTTAATCCCCTTTACATTTTACTTAAAAATATATTTCTTACCTTTTTATTTTTACGTATGTATCGGTATAAATTTGAGTTCGCTTACGTTTTAGCGTAAATTACAAATCGTTTATGTGCTTATGTTTACGTTTTTTTAGTTGCTCTATGTTTTAACTTAAAGTATGGTTGGAAACGAGTTAGGTCAAATTTAACATTTTTTCATTTTGACGGTATAAATTTAAGTTACTCTACATTAAGACATAAATATAGTTTGAAAATAAGTCAATGCGATTTTAGTCTATATTTTATCACACCACATACAAGGCTGCGCATGTACTTATTTTTATTAACATTTTGAGTTGTTCTACATTTCGACGTAACTTTTGTCTGGAGCCGTGTCAAATACAAGGACTTTTTAATTCGACAATATATATTCGAATCATTCACCGTTTCGACATAAATTTAGTTCGAAAATAAGTCAGGTCGATTATAGTGTATAATTTAGCACGCTACGTAAACGTGCTGCCATAATATGAAACTTATAAAACAAACAATTTATTGTATATTTTCATAAGCTTGTAGTTGGGTCTAATATTAATATTATGTAATTATATTAAATCAGCCTATTATTTTTGAAGGTTGAAACATTGCCTAAGAGAAAGTTCCCTGAGATTTGCCGTCGTTTTAATCCGTTGACAATCTTGACATAATCTTTGACATGATTTGTATGTCTAATTTCGTAGACTTTTAGTTTTAGTTTTGACCAATTCTGTTATATCCTACAATTTTATTATTATTATTGTTAGTAATTTGTTAGTGCTATTATTACTACTACTATTACTATAATTATTAATACCCTATATGTTTAAAAACAAACGAGATAAACAATATATTACTTCTTTTTATGCATTTTGTACAATATCTATTGCAGGTTGCTTTCCTTTTTATTGCATCTCTCTTTTGTAGAGAGAGATTAGAGAGAGGCGGTGTGGGTTTGTGGTGTAAGATAATAAAAGGTTAAATAAATGTTATCGATAGGTTTGGTTACATTATATAGAGTTTATAACGAAATTCTAAAAACCTAAACGGTCTTGTGGGCTCAACCCTAATAATAATTATTAGTAAACCCTAATAATAATTTAATCTAATACTCCCCCCTAATCACAACTGTAGAGAATCAGACTCTCAGACTCGAACCAATAAAAAATAAACATAAAAAACAATAAAAAATAGTCAAGATTTCGGTCCCAATTTCGGCTAAAATTTCATAATCTTGCAATCTTCAATCAAAACCTTTAAATGTGATCCACAATATTAAAAAATCTTGTAATCCTATAAGGGGCATCCAATGTGGCAGTGTGATGGTGGCGTTGGGCGGCAGACCATAGTCCTATAGGCTGTGTGGCAAAGGGCGGCTCGGCGGCTTGGATCATAGCCTAGTAGGCGGCGTAGCGGAAGACCATAGTCCAACAGGCAGCGGGACAGTGGCAACATCATGTGGTCGATATCCCGATTGAAAAGGTAAAAAAGTTACAAGATGACACCCGACGATCGTAGTCGTGCGGTGGTGTGTCATACCGAAGGCCGGTGACCGTGGCCAGACGGCGTTCTTCGGTGGCAACGGACCGTGGTCCGACAAGAACAAACAAAGATGAAAAAAACACAAGATCGGATATGGGTTTTGTGAAGAACAAAGATTTAAGATAAGTAGATTAAATCTAAAACCACGACGAATATTTATTTAAAACGGAAATGATAAAATAACTAAAATCAAAGAGTGGAAAAGGCGGCGGCACGTCACCCTGTCTAGGGTTTGAACGTGATGGTGTAGTGATGTACAGGGTTTGGAATGAAGTTTATCATGGTTAAATGGTTAACGTTAATGTATTTAATGTGTTTAAGTGCAAGAGATTGCGTTGAACAAGTTAACTACGATGATTTGATGTATTGTAGGTTAAACCCAATCATTTGATGGGTTTTGAAGAATGCACATGGATAATAAGTGAAGACCATGATAGACGAGGTGATCGGGAATTCAATTACGAGAACGTGGCTGCAAACGGGGATGAAAACGTAGTTCAACGAAGAAGTTACGAAGAAAACAAGAATCGGACAAAGCTGGTTGGCCATGACCTACGGTAGAAACAGGTCCTACGGTATACCCCCTTAACCTAACTTATGGCCGAAAGATGACCTACGATTCATCAGCTCAAAAACTAAACAGAATGCCCCTACCATAACTTACGGTGGAAAGCTGACCTACGGTACGTGACACGCTAAAATCACTTATAAGGCGGAAAAATTAGGTTTTCAGGGGATCTTTCATTCCAAGCCGTCCCCAAGTCCCAAGAACATCCCCAAGGCTTACCTATGGCCCCGGAGGCGATTTCAAAGCATAAGATCTTATTTTTATCATTCGGTTTGAATCTTTAACGTTAGATATAATGTTTACCTTCGATTTTGATTTGTTTTTCGTTTCCATGTCCGACTAATCCACCCTTGATCTTCTCCGGGTGTTAGCGTTTATACTATGACTTGTTCTTGACGGTTTTTGGTTGAGTTAATGTTTGAACATGGCAAGTTAAGCCGAGTAACATTATTTATTGTTTAAAGATTTTAAAATACGTGTGTTGCTTTCAATTCAATTGTTTAGGTTTTAATTGTTTTAGATTTTTTCATCTGTAAACGTCAATTTTGGATGGGGTTGGGTAATACAAACGTAGGATATGATTCGAGTAGTTCTTTAACAACAGTCACATTCAATCTATTGTCTTTAATCAATCAACCGGTTATGCCTATGTAACCACTTTTAACTATCAAAGCAAGTCTAAGTTGTAAACCTTAACCCGGAGGAGATTACTCTTTCCTATCATTGTTTACAATCAACTTTACTTTTCAATTTCAAGTACCTTTTGCAAGTTAGTTAATTTACAATTATTTTTAAAACAAGTTTTTAACTTTATAAATTGAACCACACTTTCCACATATTCCTGCGGATCGACCCGACTTACCTTAGCTATTTTAGGTGAGTTTGAATTTTTATAAATTATTTTTGATTAGGCCTGACAAACCGCAATCAAAATGGCGCCGTTGTCGAGGAATTAGTGCGCAAAGTGTCAAGTTCAAATTTATATTTGTTTTGCTTATTTTATTTATTCTCTTTTCTTTGTTACGCTAGGTGTGCTTGTGTGTGCAGGTGACAGCTCCGTGCATGCATACCCGGTATGCAAGGAACAAGTCTACGTTAGTCTTTGATCCCGAAATCAAGAAGATCGCTTGAAGAAATCAAACACAATCCCAAACACAAACTCAATCAACAAGTGTAGTCAAGGAGTGTAAGATGGAAAATCCATACCCACCACCACAGTTTTACCAAAATCCATCCAATGATCAACCACCAAATCTACCATAAAGCCAACCTCCACGAACCAACCCAATGACCCATTAGTAGATCTGAATTTACAACCACGAAACAACCACAAAGACAAAATCCAATTGCTCAAAATCAGCCACTTCAGAGACAAAATCATTACCCTCAACCAAGACAAAACCCTTACCACCAAAGAAATCCAAGACATAATCCGAGACAGCAGTGGGGGGTTAACATGATCGAAGAGGAAGTGGGAAGATTCGATAGGTTGAGTATCCATATATGGGATGATGAGGTAGATGGATAGAGTGATGAGAATGAAGATGAATATCTTGATGAGGATGTGTAATACAATGAACCTAATAACAACCAAGGCCGATACAGACAGAATGAACAACCAAGGCAGCAAAGGAAGAATCAGAGCCGAGGTTAAGGTAGAAGGCAAGAATTTCCTCGGGCGAATCAAAACCTCGGGCTTCAACCATACCAAGCTATCATTCATGGGGTTGACAACCATTTTTGCGCTACCATAGTTGGAGTTGCATCACCTATAGTTAGGCCATAAGTTAAAGGGAGATCTTTTGAGATTAGATCCAATAGTCTAGCTATTCTTCCAGTGTTTCATGGGCTATCCAAGGAAGAACCTTATCTATATCTGAATGAATTCAGTGCCATCTGCGAGACCATTGGGGCACAAGGTTTCACACCAAAGGAAGTGATGTTGGTCCTGTTCCAGTTTACACTAAAAGGAAATACAAAGAAGTGGTTTCACTCACTACCTACTGCTAGCATTTATACATGGGAACAAATGCAGCAAGCGTTTTAGAGGAGTATTATACCCCGCAGAAGACCAGTGAGGATAGAACCGCCATTCGAACATTCAGTCAACAACAAGACGAACCATTCATGAGGCTTGGACAAGGTTCAAGGAGTTGTTGAGAACCTGTCTCCATCATGACATTCCCTAATGGGAATTGATTTCCTCCTTTTATGATGGGTTGTCTGCTGAAGATATGAGAGATGTAAACTCGGCAAGTACGGGAACGTTCATGACAAATACTGAGGATGAAGACTGGGAGCTACTAGAATGAATAAGCATACATTCAAAAAGACAAGCTCAGTCTCGTAGGAAATCGAGGAACGTGGTTGATGATTTGGATAGGAGGGCTTTGAGGTCGGGTCAGTCGGCAGGTAAGGCTATAGTGAAGGCCACAAGCTCCTTTACTACATGCTAGGGATGTGGTGAAGCTAGACATACTGCCAGAGATTATCCATACTTTGATGAGGGGGTGAAAGAGGTGAATTATGTGCAGGATGATAGGCGGCCATATAGCAACACCAACAATAACACCTATCACCCTGGTTTGAGGAATCACCCAAACCTCAGATATGGTAACTCAGACAACCAGATGAACCCGACTTTTCAAGGTAATTCTCATCAACAATATCAGAATAGGTCAATGGGTCAAAGTGGTCAGTACAATTAGGGGAGCTATAAATGGGGGTGGTCAAAGAAACTATCAAAGAAATCAAAACCAAGGCACATTAGGAACAAACATAGAACTAACAAATAAAGAGCTCTTGGATTTTTTAAAGGAGACGAAGAAATCTAATGAGGTTCGAGACAAAAGTCATGAGGCTTTGAGCAAGCAAGTTGGTCAACTAGCAGAAGAAGTGGCAGCTCTTAGGAAAGGTTTGGGGAAGCTACCAAGTTATATGATAATGAATCCACAACATCAAGGGATAACCACAAAGAACATGAAAAATGTACACATTAATTCGGTTAGTAACCTTCCCAATTCTATAATTTTCACTGACGACTTTACTTCTTTTTCAAAACAAGTTGCAAGTAAGTCAATGAAATAGAACAGGATGACCCAGGAGAACCCATCATTCCAATCAAAGTGGAGAATTTTAAGATAAAAAGGGCACTCTTAGATTATAGGGCAGGTGTCAGTATCTTTCCTGATGCGTTTATGATTAGTATGAGTTCAGCCCTTTACAGGAGGTTGCTACCACTGTGGTGTTAGCTGACTTGACTTGCATACGTCCTCGGGGGATGGTAAAAGACGTGATCATCAAGTTAGGAGATTTCTACTACGCGGTGGACTTTATGGTGCTTGACTATGCTACAGTGAGAACAAATAAGCAACCAAAGGTTATTTTAGGTCGACCATTTTTGGTAACTGCCAATGCTCAAATCAACTGTCGGGATGGAACAATTGATATGGCATGTGAAACCCGCAAGTTATATTTTGATGTGTTTTCCAAGGCGATCACTTATCTTGTTAATAATAAACTTTTTGATACAAATGTTACTAACGTGTGTGCCTCCCTACATCTCACATGTAAGCGAGCACATAACTTTTGATAATGGTTGCAAGTATGATATGGATAAACAGGTGGACTTGAAAGAGTTTGTAGATTCAAAAGAAAAGAAAGAGCCAATGATGGGGATGGAAATAAAGCATGTGAAGCCGAAATAGAAGAAAAAAGTTAGTGATCCACCTGATCCTAAAAATGCTCATGTTAAGACAACGATGTTCGGTCCATGTTTGGATGATGTTGGGAACCCACTAGATCAAAAAAATCAAACAGTTATAGAACTCTCAGAAGGCAATCACCAGTTTCGACCACCGTGAGTGGTGACAGGTATGGTCTGGCTGAATACCTAAAACTTAGCGCTACTTGGGAGGCAACCTGAGATGTTTGTAATTCTAGTTATTTTTATGATATTTTTTGTTTGGAACTTTGTGGGTGTGTTCACTAGAAACCCTCACGAGACTTCACTCGTCCACTCGGGCCTATCAAGAGGTTTAAAAGGCTTGTTGCATATGCTAAATGCAACCATGATTCCTACGAAAGTGAGTTTTATTAAATTTTTTTAGTTTTTGTTTTATCTTTTTAGTTTCAAGCTGATGCAAACATGCAAGTGTGGGGAAGCACATGGAATTTTAGAAGCATATTTGATAAGGTGCTTAGCAGGTTTACCCATAGTCTTCATATAACAATATGGAAACACTATCAGATCATCTACCATCAGGCCCATGTGAACTTTCTTTGACTTTATTTGTTATTTTTGTTTTGCACTTGGGGGAGTGTTTGGGGTTGGTAAAGATCATAAGAAATCATTTTGAATTTTAAACAACCATACATTAGGGACAATGTATCCCAAATATGGGGATGGGGGTCTAAAGGGATTGCCAAGTTTAAATTTTTGACAAAAACCCATACATTGGGGACAATGTATCCCAAGTGTGGGGATGGAGGAGCCCAGGCAGACATATTTTGGAGAAATGGAAATTAGACAAAAATTGAAAATTTTTAAAATTTTTCTCTAAAATACTAACTGTTAGAAGACGTTCTTAGTCATGGTTAATTCCTTTAATGTTTAATACTCGGAGTGTTTGTGAAATTTAAAAAGGGAAATCCTAACTAGGATAAGCAAACCTTAGGTGTAGTAAACTTGCACAGTTTATTTCGACGACCTGAATTCATCATTTCCATTGGTGAGAAGCCTTTAACTTGTTACATATCTTACTTGCTTATTTGAGTGTGCAATGACATATGTTAGTGGTAGAACTTGTGAAGTGTGTACACTTCGAGACTCGAGACCGTGATTCATATTAAGATGATTGAGGCAATAGGATTAACCATAGAATAACCCCATAGGATCCACCTACCCGACCTTTATGCATTAGTCACCAATTTTGAGTCTGTTTCCTCGCTCATTCTGCTTAAATTCATTATCATAACCATTAAGCCTTTTGTAAGCCTTTTTGTTTGTTTAACCTTGTGATGGAACTTGAATTAGTAAAGTATGTTTGATTGTTTCAAGTTTTGAATTATAGTTGGAAGACAACTAAGTTTAAGTTGAAATCCAGTGGGCGTATTAAAAAAAGAATAAAAAAAGAAAAAAAAAGAAAAAATGAGAAAAAGCAAAGAAAGGTGTCAAAGTAACTTAGGTTGAATGACCAAGTTAGGAGACAAGAAAACCATTGTATTTAGCAAATAACGTGTGTTAGAGAAGCATCATAGTTTGTTTTTGACATTGAATAAGTAGTAGTTCGAGTTTTCCATCACCTTAGTCACTATTTCCCAAATAATTCCTACCCGAACCTAAGCCTAACTTTACAACCCTATGAAAGCCCTCATGATTAATGTGAATTATCATGTTACTAGGTGGAGAATTGATTGCTTTAAAAGCCTATGCTCACTAATTTGTATCATTGCGTGATGCACAGAAATATCCGGCACATCTTTTGCCGAGTTTAGAAAATTAAACTGAGTGGAGAGTTTCATTATGAGTGGTGTGACATGTGCAAGGGAGTCACTTAGAGTTTGAGAATTTTAATCAGGCAATCCAATGGGTTAGAGGTTGTATGGTTATAAATGGGTTCATGATTATCAAGTTTGGGAATTGGGTATGACTTTGAACCTTGGGTGATGGTTAGTATTTGTGTGTCTTATTTGAAAAAGTTTTAACTCGAATTGTTAAGTTTACCTCGCTTGGGGCAAGCAAGAAACAAGTATGGGGATGTGATGTATGGGGTTTGGAATGTGTTTTATCATGGTTAAATAGTTAACGTTAATGTATCTAATGTGTTTAAGTGTAAGAGATTGTGTTGAACAAGTTAACTACGAGTATTTGATGTTTGGTAGATTAAACACAATAATTTGATGGGTTTTGAAGAATGCACATGGATGATAAGTGAAGACCATGATAGATGAGGTGATGGGAAATTCAATTACGAGAATGTGGCCGCAAACTGTTAGGACCGAGTACGAACTGGTACTAACCAAAGCTACGTGAAACCGGATCAAATAGTGCGAAATCCTATTTGATTGGCGATCCAATCAGGGAGAACGTTAATCTGATCAAAACTAACGATTAGAAAACGTTAAGAATTGATTATCAATAATCAGGAACGCTCTACGAAGTTGGAAGGGACGACTTGGACGTTCTGGGACGGCTAGGGTTATGAATTATTGAAGTGTTTTTTTCATAAATTAAGTGGTATTTATAGGTTACAGTCTTCATTCGTAACACTGAGCCATGAGTATGGCTCAGTCGTGCGACTGAGTCATACGATCCACTCACACGAACGACTGACCCACACGATTGATTCATTCGTATGACTGAGCCAGTCTTATGACTCAATCGTGCGTTTAGCTCAATCGCATGGTTCAGTCGTGCGACTAGCCCATTAGCATGGTCCAGTCGTGCGACTGGATCATAAGCCTTAGTTAAACACATTCCTGAATCTTTAACGATACAGAATTATGTCTAACAACTGTAAACCCATATAACATGTTCATATAAGCATGTAATAAATAATAATATAAATAGATATGACATTCAATAACCAATAATCATTCAATAAAGAGTTTTCATTACATATATCAAAACATTACATCAGTGTAATCAAAATGAAAGTCATTTACATTTAAGCACACTAGAACTAGAACTACGGACATGTGTACCAACAAACTCCCCCTTGGACCTAGTTCTATCTATTCTTTGACTTCCTTGGAAAACTCTTCATATCTCTTAAATCTTTCTTCCTTTGAGACCCCAGAATGAATATCAAATGCGAAGCATAAGCGTATGACATGTTGAAACTGAAGCGCTTGCACGATATCATGCGTATAAAAAAATAGTGGCCACTTGTACAAAGTATATACATCGTTTGCTGACAAGTTTGTGAGCCACATTGGGTCGAACACCCTTAGTGTCTCGATTTTTCCCTTCTTTTCCAAAACAATGATGGCTTCAAATGTACGCTAGTCATAGTACCACCATTTAAAATAGGTTGTAAAGTCTTGTGGCATCTCCCTCAACGGTATACGTGACATCGTGCGCGGAGGGTGCCATTTCAAGACTACATTTGGTCTTCCTGAGATAGGGTCAACCTCTATCTTATGAATAAACCTTTTGGGCTGTTGAGGCTTGAAGTTGACCCACATCGTGTGGTATTCGCTTTTCAGTGCCTTCTCGAACCATCCCAATTTCTTTCCGAGAACTGCATAAATCAGGTTCAAGTTAGCAAGACGGTTAAGCTCAAATTCAGGGAGGGTTTTTAGATCGTGTGGGAATCTGAAATACTCTATTCCCTTCTCTCTCTTCATAGAATAGACGTTTAGGTCCTCAAAATACGCCCAGCTTATGATCTTGCCAGACACCTTCTGATGCTTCTTTACTTTGTAGAGCTTGGTGTAGGCGTTAGACTTTGCAGGCTCCCGCTGTTTCCTCATTTCCTCCAGGCAGGCTGCCCACTCAGCCTTTTTGTTTGCTAGATCAGCATCATCCGCCTGAGGAGCTTCTTTTCTAGCTTCCTTTTCCGCTACCTTTTCTTCAACCTTATCGAATGCACTGCTGCCAAATGTTTCTCCCAGATCTGGTAGTACCTCGCCATCAGCGTTCGTATACTGGGGATAATGGTCAGCAGTAATTTCTGGGTGAGCCGGACTCTCATAAGTGGTACCTCCTCTGAATCGTCAGAATCATCCAACTCATCCAGATCAAAGTTACCCAAATCCTCCATTTTGGAGAAATCTGGGTGAGCCAGACACTCATCAGAAGCACCCACCGATGCCTCTCCACCCTGTACCTGGCCCGAGGCCTCATCACCACCATGATCACTATCCTCATCATCATCATCCTCATCATCTGAAAACACTACATCCTATACGTCAGAATCACTGTCGTTGTGCCTCCATTTCTTCCCTCTCGGAGCCACATAGTCAGCTCTAGCAATATGACCAAACAACCTTCAAATAGGAGGCTTTTCTGCCTTGCCTCTGTAGACCTTCATCCTTCCCAACGTAGTGTCATCCATAATCTCAAGCTTTACTTCATCAGCTGGACACTTCAGCAGGTTGGGAAGCTTGCTGTCGAATATCATCTGCAGGAAGCGAGGATACATGCAGAAACCCTCCTTTCCCTTCGGTTCAATGTTTTCAACAAGATAGTTAAAGAACATCTGGGAGAAGCTGAACCACGCGTTGAGCACCAACGCGACAAATGCATGTTGCATCTGGTCATTGAGCTTATCAAAATCTCCTCTTGATGCAATGCACTTCAGTAGCACATGAGCAAGGTACTTGAACTGAGGGCACATGTTGCTCTTGTTCAGTACACCGGCATTTAGGTCACCGATGTACTTGATGCGTAGAAAGCACCCTCGAACAACCCTCGGGTGCAGCTTCATGGGATGATCACCATCGTCACCTAGCACCAAAACCCTCTTGAAATCCTCCTCTCTAATATCTATATCCTGATCCAATATCTTGCTCCGAATCCTGTAGGGCTCCACAGTGCGATCAATAACTGTATTCTCCTAAAACAACTGCTGATGGGAGCGGTAAGGAATGCAGTGAGTAGATATGGCAGTAAAAATCCTCGATCTAGTGAGAAACTCAATGACCCCGGCAAAATCTGGTGCTTTCCTTGATGCTAGGTTCAGGTGGGCACATATGTTGTGCTTGGGGTTTATAACCCATCTGTTAGCCATCTGTAAAGCACAATAGATAAACATGTCAGATCTAACAACCACAGACAGATGGTTGAACTTTGAAATTTTCACAAGTGTGATTAAACCGTGCGATTGAACCACATGACTGAGCCTAATTGTACGACTAAGTACCCGACTGAATTAAGTAGTGTGTCAAGTCATACGATTGAGCCAGTCGGACGACTGGATGGAAGATTGGTTCAACCGTGCGATTGAATCATGCGTACGACTCAATCGTACGATTGAAGTTCATTAGGGTGTCCAGTCGCACACTGAAATACCGCGTTTTGTAATTTTGAACATTTTGTAAATCAACATTATTGGCCCTGAAATTTGAATCAATAGACATGTATTTACATCTTAAACACCATTGACATGATTAATTTAACTTTAATGGTCGTTTAGGTGTTTATTTTAAGAGATTTCAGTTCGGTAATGTTTATTGTCCTGTACGATCGATTTTCGACCAAAAGGGACATGATTCCTGCGAATATATACCTGCAATTGGTACGGAAGTGATCAGCAAACACAAGTGCACTGGAATATCAAAGAAAAACTCGGCAAGGGGAGTTAGCAATTTGGGGATTCGAACGTGAGTCAGGTATGCGATTAGGGTTCGCGACCGACTCGCCTTCCTTTTATACTAGGGTTTCCTCCAGTCGTGCGATTGAACCTAGTCGCATGATTAATTCATGCGACTGAGGGTCAGTCGTGCGACTTGCCCATTCGGTCACCTCCAATCGTGCGATTGAGGGTCATTCGTGCGACTGTCACAGTCAGTCACCTCCAATCGTGCGATTGAGGGTCAGTCATGTGACTGTCACAGTCGGTCACCTCCAATCGTGCGATTGGGTTCATACTTATGGTCCAATCGTATGACTGGTCCATACTCATGGTCCAGTCGTGCAAATGGCTCATACTTATGAATTTTGACATTATGACCATTTGACACTTAGCCCCGTTTTTACAGTTGTTAAAACATTTTGAGTATTCGATCTCTCAGACATGACCATTTTAACTTAAGGAACCTTTGATAACCTCAGACGTGATCCATTTATCTTTTTCAGAAACAAGTGTGTTGGGTCATTATAAGGCTGGTGCAACCAAAACCACTTCACATAGTCATTTTGGTGCTACATTCAAAAGGCTTCCGAAGCTAAGTATGAGATCTTCTGAAGTCTGAAGAAAGAACTGAAGACAAAGTCTGAAGACTTCTGAAGACAAAGTCTGAAGACTTCCGAAGACAAAGTCTGAAGAAAGAACTGTAGACAAAGTCTGAAGACTTCCGAAGACAAAGTCTGAAGACTTCCAAAGATAAAGTCTGAAGGCTTCTGAAGACAAAGTCTGAAGAAAGAACTGAAGACCAAGTCTCCTTCCGAAGACAAAGAAGACTCCAAGCCTCGGAAGAAGCAGTCTTCCGAAGTATAAGTGGCTTCGGAAGAAGTTATTCTTCTGAAGAAATTTATCCTTCGGAAGACATTGCTATGTCCAGTAGACATAAGTATGGTCTCTGACAGTCCGCTGCAGACCTCTGATACAGCATGGCTTCTTCCTAAAAGAACCATGCTGTTGACCATACTTTATTCTACTGTATACCTTTTTATGATAGTACATGTTACCAACTTTAGTTGGTGACAAAAGGTAAGTTAGGGACATGTCCTGACTACCAAATCTCAGGCAAAAAGTCTGAGTTACCTCACCTATAGTCTTGTAGTATAGATGTTTGGTTAGAGGTTTTCAGCTGGTATCAAAGTATATCCAGCTGTAGGTAGTATTATATATATCTTCTCTTTGTAACTCATTAGGTAGTGACATTTGAGTCCAAGAGTCTTGTAATCCTTTGAGTTGAGAAGCAATATATAAAAGTACCTTGAAAATTTACATCCTGTGTTTATTTACTGCTTGTTACTTGTTATATTCTGATCAACTCTTTATAGACTCTTTCTGAGTGTCGTTCAAGGTGAGTTTGAGAGAAAAACCACTTGTTAAGTGACCAGCATACGATCCTGCAATTGGTATCAGAGCGTCCAGGCTCTTGATTGTGAGATCTTACCATCCAAATCAACCAGTTTTTCACTCCTCACTACAAACCACTCACTCAAATGGCCGCTCTCACTAAGGTGATATGGAGACCGGTACCATGACCAAGTCCCCACTGATCACCCCTGAAGACTTTGACACATGGTGCACTAGAATGGAAGGCTTCATCAAGTGTCAAGACTCAAGGATGTGGGACTCCATTGTCAATTGTCCTTTCATACCAAGCACTACTTCTGCTACTGGTAATCGCATCATTCCAAAAGATGTTGATGATTACTCAGAAGAAGATAGGAAGAGAATAGAGCTAGATCAAAGGGCTATGACTTCTCTTCAAACTGCTCTCCCAAACTCCATCTACAGAGGCTTCAAGAAGTGCAAGACAGCCAAAGATTTATGGGATGCATTGAAACTTATGTATGAAGGATCCAAGGAAACCAAAGAGAACAAGAAGGATCTCTTGAAGCAGCAGTTTGAGAACTTCACTTTCAAGGCTGGTGAGACATAGTTAGGAAGTTCATGTATTCCCTTCCTAAACTATGGACACACTATTGTGTCGTAATCAAGAGAACTTCAGACCTTAAGACTCTTTCTCTCATAGAGTTGTATGGTATCCTAAGTGCATTCCAGATGGAGATGAACATGCAAAACTCCTCTGGTCACTCCAATAACCAACTGAGTTCAGCCCTTCATGTGGTTGAAAGTGAAATCACGAACCACAACATCAGTTGCTGTGCTACCCCGACAACTCACATAGTGCACCCTACATTACTCTACCTGATACTCCAAAGTCTCAAAAGGCTCACCACAACTCCTTTCAGGATAGTTGTGCCTTTGTCTCTAGAAGTGGACACTAGTGATTTTCAATACTGCTTTGATGATCTTGAGTGCTTCAGTCCAGATGATGTAGAGTATGTGTACATAGTCCAACAGATGGCTCTTTTAACTTACAGAGCGAAGAAGTTCTTCAAGAGAACTGGAAGGCAATTCCCTCAGAACCCTGTCAACAGAAAGTTTGGGTTTGACAAGACCAAAGCAAAGTGCTACAACTGCAACCAACTTGGTCACTTTGCTAGGGAATGCAAGGCTCCCAAGAACAACCCGGGAACCCCACAGGCCTCCACACATCCCTCAGTTTCAAAGCATGAAGAGAAATCAACTGAAACAGCTGCAATAGCTCAAGAAGTTGACTGGAGCTTCATGGTACAGGATGTGACTCCCGCTCAAGCACTCATGGCCGGAACAGATGATGATCAGGTATATGAACATCTTTGTACTGCTGCCTGTATTGCTAAAGTTAAACTCTATAAGGATTACAATATGGAAATCAGATCTGATGTTGAGTCTTTAAATATCTTAAAATCTGATTTTAAAGAGCTGAATCTGACTATCAAAAGAAAATTGAGGAGTTAGAGAAAACTGTGTCTCTTTTAAAACATGAAAAGACCAACTACAAGACTCAAATTAAAGATCTGATATCCAAACTGTCTAAAGTTCAAGCCCAGTTGGTCACTGCTGAGGCTCAGGCCAGGAAGCAAGCTATTGCTGAGCAAAACTTCCAAGCTATTCTTACATTATCCTCTCAATTCAAAATGTTTTATCAAAACAAAGAAGGGTTGGGAACCAATGAAATAGCTCCACCACACTCTTATGAGTCTATTAGACTACCTAGATGTGGTACTGAAGAGCAAGAGGTTCCAACTGCTGACCTTCTCTATTGGAACTAAATGATGAGGCAAAAATAGTGGCCACCACAGGGGAGAAACAGGAAGATACACTCATCTCCAACTGTGAAGACCAAATCCTAACCACCAAGGCAAGAAGAAGAAGAGCTAAAACTGCAAGAAGGACTGCCAAGAAGGTTGCAGAGTCCAAGCTGAAGATTGACCCAAAGCAAAAGGGTGTCTTCATCTCTGCCGGATTCCAAGTGGTAGGTGCTTCTGATTCAGGAAAGGAGTGTAATACCAGCACTCCTGTCCTACCAAAGGATCAGAAGTTGAAAGGGAAAGTTTCTGATGAAAAGAAGAAATCCAAGAAACAGCAACCTGCAAATTCCCAAAAGACTAACATTGCATGCATAATGTGTGGTCTGCATAACCACAAGGCTAAAGATTGTTATTACAATCCAGCAAGCACACATTATGCAAATAATGTTAGAAAAGAAGGAGTCAGGGAAGGTTTCTCAGTTGAACCATTTGAGACGATCCAAATGATGAAAAAGGGAAAATTGGTCTCGGAAGCCAAGTTGCTTTTGGAAGAAAGTACTTCTTCCGAAGGGAAAATGGCTTCGGAAGCCAAAGCTTCTAAGGTTCGGAAGAACAAGAAAGCTCCCTTGAAAACATCCCAGAGGAAGACTGCTTCGGAAGAAAAGGTGGTCAAGGCTTCTTCCAAAAAGAAAGAAGCTTCGGAAGAAGACCATGCTGCAAATGCTTCAACAAGCTCATCCTCAAAGATCAACCAAGGGATGGATTGGAAGATCAAGAAAGATGCTGCAGCCCAAACCTCTTTTTCAACGACCTCTGTTGAACCCCAATGCATATCTTTTGGTTCAATTATGTCATTATCTTTGGAAGAGCCCAAGACCAACAAGGCTTGGGCTTCCAAACAAAACTAACCATCTCATCTTATGTGCAGGGACATCCATTTGATAAGAACAACAATGTCTGGATTATAGATAGTGGATGCTCCAGGCACATGACAGGGAACAGATCTCTCCTTCAACAATTCCAGAACTTTGATGGAGGGCCTGTCCAATTTGAAGGTGAGACCAGAGGATATATTTCAGGCAGAGGAAATATATCCAATGGCAGAATAAACATTGACAAAGTTCACTTTGTCAAACAGCTTGAACACAATCTGTTAAGTGTTTCTCAGTTCTGTGATCAAAAGCATCAAATGCTTTTCACAGAACATGAGTGCATTATCCTCAAACCAGGGATGACAATTCCACCGGAATTGGTGCTTCTTAGATCTCCCAGGAAAGGGAATATGTACAAGCTAGATATGAACAACGCTTCTCCTGTGGGTGAAGTATCATGATTTCTTTCTAAAGCTGATAGTGATGAGTCAACACTATGGCATAAACGTATGTGTGATGTAAATTTTAAGACAATGAATAAATTGGCTAAAAATAACTTGGTACATGGTTTGCCTAAAAAGGAATTTCTCTGCAAAGATAACTCTGTTGCATGCCTGAAAGGGAAACAACACAGGACATCTCGTAAGTCCAAATGTGTTAACTCTATCACTACTCCATTAAACTTATTGCACATGGATCTCTTTGGTCTCACAAGTATAATGAGCATTGGAAGGAAATCATACTGCCTTGTGATTGTTGATGATTTTACAAGATTTACATGGGTATTCTTTTTAAGAAGTAAAGATGAAACTGCTGAAATGTTAAAATCTTTTATTCTTAAAATAGAAAATCAAATTGATCACAAGGTTAAGTTCATTAGAAGTGATCAAGGGACTGAGTTTAAGAACTTTGTTCTTGACTCATTCTGCGACTCAAAAGGGATAGCCAGACAATATAGTGCTCCCAGAACTCCTCAACAAAATGGTGTTGCTGAGAGGAGGAACAGGACACTAATTGAGGCTGCTCGAACCATGTTAGCTGATTCAAAACTATCTCTAACATTCTGGGTAGAGGCAGTTAGCACTGCATGCTATATGCAGAACAGGGTTCTCGTAGTTAAGCCCCATGGAAAAACCCCTTATGAGTTATGGAACAAGAGGCCACCGTTCATTGGCTTTCTAAGGTCCTTTGGCTGTAGGTGTACCATACTTAACACAAAAGACAACTTAGCAAAGTTTGCTGAGAAGTCAGATGATGCTATCTTTGTTGGATACTCTTCTAGCTCCAAAGCTTATAGGGTATACAACATTAAGAATCAACAATTTGAGGAGTCATCCAATATAGTTGTAAATGAGCACACTCCTTATGTTAGGGGGAATGGACCTGATTATATCTTTGACATAGAATTGTTTCTAAACTATTCTAAACCATCTTGTGAGAATGTTTCAGCTAGAACAGGTGCTCAAGGTGATGCTAATGCTGATCAACTATTTGAGCTTCCCAGACCTCCTCCAAATTCTCCAAGAGCTGAAAGGCAACAAGCTTCAACCATCCATAGATCTGATAGTGTAACTATCTCCAGGAATAGTGAAGCTTCAACAAGTGAATCACCTGATGAACCCCAAAGCTCTTCAGGTGATCCATTACAAGACCAGGTTGAAGGAAGTAGTATTCTGAAGGAACAGGCAACTGTTAATACTACTTCACGACCAACCATTGATGATGTTTCTCAATCATTCAATCAGTCCTCATTGAATGACTTTGAAACAACAGCTGGACAGAGTAATCCAGTTCCTGATCAGAATATGTCCAATCTGGACTTATCTCTGTAACTGGAAGTGATTCCTCGTCTTAGGATTCACAACACTCATCCACCTGAGAACATCATAGGAAATGTCTCTGAGGGTGTGAGAACAAGAGGACAAACTCATCATGGGAATGTCTGCTTGTACTCATGCTTCTTATCTCAGATAGAACCCAAGAAGGTGGAAGATGCCTTAAAGGATAGTAGTTGGGTTGAATCGATGCAGGAGGAGCTGCTTCAATTCAGAAGACAAAAAGTCTGGAATCTATCCCACTACCATCTGGTCAAGTACCCATAGGCACTAAATGGGTGTTCAGAAACAAGAAAGATGAAAGAGGCTTGATTATCAAGAATAAGGAAAGATTAGTAGTTCAGGGATACACCCAAGAGGAAGGAATCGATTATACTGATGTCTTTGCACCAGTTGTAAGACTTGAGGCAGTTAGGATCTTCCTTTCTTATGTTGCATCATATTTGGTTCTTCAAATGACCAAATGTGTAAGGACTTTGAGAGCATTATGAAGCAGAAATTTGTAAGGACTTTGAGAGCATTATGAAGCAGAAATTTGCATTGCCATAGGTAAGACTCTCTTCATGAGGAAGATTGGAGAGGGCATTTTGCTTGTTCAAGTCTATGTTGATGACATCATATTTGGTTCTTCAAATGACCAAATGTGTAAGGACTTTGAGGGCATTATGAAGCAGAAATTTGAGATGAGTTCCATGGGAAAATGGACTTTTTCCTTGTAATTCAGGTGAAACAGATGAAGGAAGGGTTCTTCATAAATCAATCTAAGTATGTCTCAGACATCTTAGATAGATTTGAAATGAAGAACTGTAAACCAGCCAAGACACCCATACCCAGAAACCATAATCTTTGCCTTGACCTTGAGGGGGAGGATACTGATCAACATCAGTATAGAGCAATTATTGGTTCTTTGATGTATCTCACTACTAGTAGACCTGATATCATGTTTGCCACATGTATTTGTGCAAGATATCAGGCTGCTCCTAAGGTGTCTCATTTGGCTGCTGTTAAGAGAATCCTCAGATACCTCAAAGGATCACCTAAACTAGGTCTCTGGTATCTAAGAAATAGTGATTTCAATCTCTATGGATACTCTGACAGTGATTATGGTGGCTGCAACATTGAAAAGAAATCAACATCAGGAGGATGTCAATTTCTTGGTGGAAGGATTATCTCATGGCAATGCAAGAAACAATCCTGTGTCTCTACATCAACTGCTGAAGCTGAATACATTGCTGCTGCTAGCTGCTGTGCTTAACTGCTATGGATTCAAAATCAGATGTTGGACTAAGAATTCAACTTCATGACTACTACTATCCATATTGACAACAACAGTGCTATCTCCATTATTGAAAATACAGTGAAGCACTCCAAGACAAAGCACGTTGATATCAGGTATCATTTCATTAGAGATATTCATGAGAAAAATCTAATAAAGTTAATCAAAGTTGTCTCAAATGAAAAATATGTTGATTTGTTCACAAAAGCTTTTGATGAACAAAGATTTAAGTATCTCATCTCAGCTATTGGGATGATAAACATTGATTAACTACCTCTTTTGAAAAACTTTTTAATGTGTAATGTCTTGTGTCAATACAATTTAAGCCCTGTTACAAAAGATCTTTTTATATTCCAAGTGTAAATTCCTTCCGAAGAGGAATTAACTCTCGGAAGATATTCTTAAATATCTTCCGAAGCCAAATTCCTCAATGGAAATTTTCTTCTCGGAAGAGTTTTTAGTCTCGGAAGAAGTGATTGATTTTGCATCAGATCTACTTCCGAAGCTCATAAAACTCTTCATTTGGAAAGAAATTTTTACCTTCGGAAGCAATGCCTTGCTTCGGAAGAGAAGATTGCCTTCGGAAGTTAATTACCTTCGGAAATGTTTTATATTCGGAAATAGAGATTTTACTGTGTAACGAATATCTTTTGGGCCCCACTCTGTAAAAAGGTAAAGATTTTGCTTATGATGGTCAGATTATTTAAAATTATCCTTTGCCGCCATTGGCACTTCACAGCCGAAAACCACCATTACCCCCAAACAGTTACCCTATTACCGCCTCTACCACAATTCATCCCCTTTAAATAATCCAGACTGTTCAATTTCATCTTCTTTTACCAATTTACTATCCTAAATATTTCCTTCACTGTCAAACCTGAAATTCACCCAAATTCAAGCTTACTTTCTCTACAATGGCGCTAAACCCTCAGCACAACCAAGTCGCATTACTTGATTTGTCAAGAGATGCCGACTTCAACCAAATCATCACCTTTCTTACTGAATCAACATACTTCACGGTGCTTACTGTTAACCCCACCGTTTACTCCAACCACATGACTGAATTTTGGAGTAACGGTCAAGCTGAAGTCCTAAATGGGGTTTGCGTTCTGAGAACTCGCATTTGTGGACAGGAGTTGATCATCAGTGAACAACTCATCAGGGAGCATCTCGAGCTTCATGATGATGGAGCTCCTACTGAGTTTCCCAAAGAAGACTTGGATAGCACCTACATCCTCATGGGATATGGTGGAGATGTGAGCAGATCAACAGTCTACAAGTTTAACTTCTCATATCATTGGAAGTTTCTGCTGCACATCATTCTGCACTGCCTATCCAAAAAGTCTGGTGGATGGGATCAAATCCCATATGAACTAGGATGCCTAGTTCACGGGTTGGTGAGAGGTCTGCACTTCAACTACTCACGGTTTGTGTTGACCAACCTAATCGAAAATCTTAGAAGGGATACATTCTTCATGTATCCCCGATATATTCAACACATAATCAATTGCGAGTTGGAACAGAGCAAGCTTGTCTGTGCAGCTGCTCTACCTGTTCCTCAAGTGCGGCCTACCATCTTCAAGACATTGAAGAAGGTATCCATCAACTTTACTGGACGGTACACTCCATTACCTCCAGAGATGATTGAGCGCATAGCTCCTGGTGACATCCCTGTTGACCCTACAGGTGATGAACCCACACCAGCAACCCTCACCACAAATGTCCCAATACCTTCTCCACCCATCAAAATTACATATCAGAGACGTCCCAAATGAACCCTTGTTCAATCTACTCTGATTGAACAAGCTCCTCCAGTTCACACCAAGAGGGCTAGAGTGGAATCATAGGCTCCCACTCAGTCCGAGGTCACACCATCCTTCTCATTTGACCTCAATTTGGGTTTTGAGCCTCCTCAGTCTCAAACCCAAGAGCCCGAACCTCAAGGGACAGCCCACAGGGTGAGTCTTTACACTCCCCTGTGAAGCCAACAAGGGACAGCCCCACCAGAGGCTCAATGCCTGTAGACATTGATCTAGGTCCCGGGTCTGTAGGTTTAACCTATTTATCTTTCACTGACCTCTTACTCCGAACTGATGAAGAGATAACATTTCTCCATGGCCATGAAGTTGATCTACAACACCCTCTCAAAGCTCAACAGAGCCAAGAGAGATCCATTATCTCTAGCCCCCATCAGCAGCCAACTACTGAGGTGAGTCCCACTGATGTGGAGGGGACTCATGTAGGCTCAGCTGCCACTGCTCAGAGTCTCTCATTGACCTCTCAGGACAGTAGTAACATAAATCAGACTGAGTCTACGGCAACTTTGCCCATTGACATATCTGAAAGAGATGAATTTGAGCAAAGGTATCCAGGGTGCCAAGAAGCCACATCTGGTGGTGAGACTGAACATACTAGGTATGTTATCTCATCTCCCCGTGATTCTTCACATGAAGATGAGGGAAGTACGCAACTCACACTCCAGTACTTGCTCTCTAAGGTCTCACACCTGGAATCTCAGGTGAGGCTCTTAGAGTCAAGGACAGCCACTCAGCAACTTGAGATTGATGATCTCAAGGCTCAACTAGCTAAGAACAGACGGAGAGGTCTGTTAGGCATGTACCTATTCAGGTCTCATTGACTTGTTCCTCTAGCTCATCTAGCTCTCAAGATGATGCTACCAAAAAGGGGGAGAAAGATCAGAGACAAACATCTGGGGAACCACTGATCCAATCTTCTACTTCACAACTTATCACCCTACCTGAGTCATTTCAATCAACTCTAAAGATTGACTCATAGATGCTTCATGATCTCTACAGACTTTTCACAAAGTTTGTATTGAGGTCCTCCTTAGAACAGCCCAGCCCCGACAACACATTCATATACTTTGGGGCTGAGGAGCTTCAAAGACTGACTACACCTTCTACCACTGTGGAAGAAGTTAGTCAACCTATGGTCGACATGGAACCTGAGATTAACTTCGAAGGGGAAATGGGGACTGATGGCCCAGCAACTGAAACAGTTGGGACAGAACTTGCATCGACCTCTTCTTCCGAAGCTCAGGCTGAAACTTCCGAAGCTAAAGTTGAAACTTCGGAAGAACAAGATAAGTCTTCCGAAGCTGAGATGGAAGCTGTGGAAGGTTTGTTCTAAATGTCCGAGGAACTGATCATCACAGATGTTATTGCTAAAATAGCATCTGAGATGAGCAGGGAGGACACTTGTGATCTACCTCCATCCAAAACACCAGCTGATCCTCTCTCTCAATCCGAACTTTCTATCCAAGAACCACCACAGACAAGTTCTGCTAAAGACAAAGGCAAAAAGAAAATGACTGCGGCAGAGCTTCAGGAGGAGGAAAGGATTGAGAAGCTCAAGAAGAAAGGTAGGTTTCCTGCTGAGAAGCTACTAGCTGCTAGTTCTAAGGCAGCTGCAGCCAATCAGGAGGAAATCAACACCAAGAGAAGGACAGCACTCATTGATCAGCTCATCAACTTAGGAGCTGCCAATGAGGAAGTACTCCTGCTACCACTAGAGGAGTTGGTGACTTTGGAGAGGACAACCAGGCTAAGGCAAGAAGAAGAAGCCAGGTTGGCTTGGAAAGAGAAGAAGAAGAACAAAGGAAAGCAGCCCTGCAGCTGAGAGATGCTAGGATTAAATTCCTGCTCTCAAGAGGCTTCAGTCTTCCTAAACTGTCTCCACATGATGATGATATGATCCTGCTGCTCCACAAAAAAGAGCAGGATCAAATGGAGAAGGAAAGGAAGAAAGCTACAAGAGAGAAGATGAAGGAGAAGAAGCGGAGGGAGGAGGTAGAGAGGGTCACTGCCACCAAGAAGCTCCGTGATAAAGCCTGGATGAAAGACTATCTCTAGGCTCATGGCTTCTCTGGTAGGCAGGTGGGACCCATGTCCGAAAGGACACTCCAACGGATTGTTAGCGAAATAAAAGCTGACATCCGTTTGGGGAAGAGGAAGGAGATGTATAGGAGGGGACAGGGAATGGTCTTCACCCCAGCCACTCAACCACAGCCAACCACTCAACCACAACCCACACCAGAAGAACCAATCCCATTTCCCATCAAAATCGAACCCTCAGATGAAACCTACACCCCTGAACCTACAACTCTACTCAAACCTACCTCATCACCTCAACCACCTAAACTTCCTATCCTTAAACCCAAAACACAACCTAAAACCACTAAACCTAAACCTACCCAACAGAAACCAAGATCATCCCCTCAGCCTTCTAAACATCTCTCTCTTGAGGAAATAAAGGAGATCAAGACAAGGCTCACCAACTACACTACTATGAGCCGCATCTCCTGTGAAGGATACCTTATCAACATCACCTATGCTGATAACTCTTCAAGCTCCCTCACTCTAGGTCAATTTCTTGAGTTGCCTAGAAGTACTTTGGGCTAGGCTGCAAGACTTCTCGTTCTCAACTCTGATACTCTGAATGCTGAAGAGAAGAGACTAAGAAGGAAACTGGCGACTCTACTGGATACAAGGAAGGAGGATAGGATTCCTAGTCAGTCTCCTGGACCTAGGAAAGTTATAATCCAGTGGAGGTTTGATGAACCTTCTCATAACTTTGTTGTGGAAAGGGAGAATGGTGAAACCAACAGGCTTAATGCCACTTCTCTATTGCATCTCAGCAGATTTGACATTGCTGAGCTTGGAGAGAAGCCATTCTCCAACCCCTCCAACTCAAAGACTGCAACTATCATCAAAAATTATCTCAGCAGACTTCATCTAGCCGAGCTAACTGCAAAGGCCATGATCGAAGAAGAGTTAAAGTTGAAAAGACAGGAAGACAAGGAAAGACCTACCACTAAAGGCACAGCCTTTCTACAGATGGTGGAGGGTCCGGTATTGGAACCTATAGTTAGATGGGAATATGACTATAGTTCCCATCAACTAACTCTTTTCAGAGGGCCACAACAAAGGGTACACATAATCCAAGGTGACAGACTGGATGTTCTGTCTACCAAGGATTTGTACAAACTTCTCAGCACTACATCAGGAAAGAACAACGACACAGATAAATATATACTCTTCTTGGTGCTGAAAGTTTTAAGAAGAAAAGAAGTGATGTTTTGGTAGCATCAGCCTAGGGGGAGTTTGTTGGGTCATTATAAGGCTGGTGCAACCAAAACTACTTCACATAGTCATTTTGGTGCTATATTCAAAAGGCTTCCGAAGCTAAGTATGAGATCTTCCGAAGTCTGAAGAAAGAACTGAAGACAAAGTCTGAAGACTTCCGAAGACAAAGTCTGAAGAAAGAACTGAAGACAAAGTCTGAAGACTTCCGAAGACAAAGTCTGAAGACTACCGAAGACAAAGACTGAAGGCTTCCGAAGACAAGGTCTGAAGAAAGAACTGAAGACCAAGTCTCCTTCCGAAGACAAAGAAGACTCCAAGCCTCGGAAGAAGCAGTCTTCCGAAGTATAAGTGGCTTCGGAAGAAGTTATTCTTCTGAAGAAATTTATCCTTCGGAAGACATTGCTATGTCCAGTAGACATAAGTATGGTCTCTGACAGTCCGCTGCAGACCTCTGATACAGCATGGCTTCTTCCTAAAAGAACCATGCTGTTGACCATACTTTGTTCTACTGTATACCTTTTTATGATAGTACATGTTACCAACTTTAGTTGGTGACAAAAGGTAAGTCAGGGACATGTCCTGACTACCAAATCTCAGGCAAAAAGTCTGAGTTACCTCACCTATAGTCTTGTAGTATAGATGTTTGGGTAGAGGTTTCCAGCTGGTATCAAAGTATATCCGGCTGTAGGTAGTATTATATATATCTTCTCTTTGTAACTCATTAGGTAATGACATTTGAGTCCAAGAGTCTTGTAATCCTTTGAGTTGAGAAGCAATATATAAAAGTACCTTGAAAATTTACATCCTGTGTTTATTTACTGCTTGTTACTTGTTATATTGTGATCAACTCTTTATAGACTCTTTCTGAGTGTCGTTCAAGGTGAGTTTGAGAGAAAAACCACTTGTTAAGTGACCAGCATACGATCCTGCAAAGTGATTCAAGATTTATGTTAAGTTCATTTGTGACATTCATAGAGATGAATCTCGTAGCACAGTCCGACACTTACACACTATACATAAAACTTGAAAAACTAGGAAACTAAACTAAGTAAAAAAATTAAACATGTTTTTGTGATTTTGTTGGGGTAGGGTTTAAAACACTTTAACAATCATTTTAAAATGATCCCCCCCTGGAGCATAACAGCCTATTCGCATTAACGTCATTTCTAAGACAGATTCATATGGAATCAGACAGGCATACGCACACTTACTTGGAACTTTTATAGATATATTGAAATGGAAACAACATATTTACATATCACAGTTTCTCATTCATCTAAGACTTCTAAGCGCTAACTGGAAATCATGCTTAATCTGTTATGTAACACATATTGATTTTGAACATCAGGCAGTGCAGCCACGATGATTGTCAGTATACTTGTCCACTTAAATCCATACATAGATTTTTAACACACATCAGTGATTAATTAGATGAATTAGATCAACAAGTATTTGTGTGTCCCACAGGTATATGGTAATCAATCTTCCTCAGGAGATTTTTTAGCGGTCCAGGAAATAAGAAGATTTTGGTTCTAAGAGCTTTCAAAGAGATGCAAAGCCCCAGGTCAGTGCCATCGCATAGCAGAGAGGCGTAAAGAACAATGAATTCTTAGAACGGATAGTTTATGCCAAGCCGCAGGTCAGTGCCATCACACAGCAGAGAGGCGCAAGACCTATCTTCTTCTTGCAGTAATGTACTATAATATACATTTCAGCAGTGACTTTTGTCATCTTTTGCTTTGTTTTTCGGGTCTTTACAGACACTTGTGGCATTCAATTGCTCCTCACCCCTTATTGGAAATTGATTGATTGTGCAAACTAGGGATACTATGGGAACCCACAACTTGTTGATTGATTAATTTTAAGTTGAATCACCAATGGTGTCTACTAGTCTATTGTGTTGAATCTACCGACACATCGTATGATAAACTAGCACCTCCCTAGATCGACTTTCTCCGTGTAATTACAGTAACAAACAAGCGTAGTATCATTTTCCCAATTTGTTAGACTTAGAATTCTCTGACTAACAATTTTCTGTGATTTAATTAAACTACAATTGCAAAAATTGAAAATCTTTTTGGTGTTCCAAGTAACTCGACGCCTGTGTACCATCACTTTCCATAGTGTTGAATCACGTTCTTAAATTTGTTGTTTTTGCCTTTTTTAGCTTATCTGCCCTCCCCCTCTCTTCTTTTTTTTACGTAAATAAATACTGAAACTAAACTAATCTTACCCTAGAATTCTAAAACCGAAAATATTTTTGTGTTTTTTGGATTTTTAAGACAGGAAATTAAAATAAGATAAATAAAAGAAAAGAAAAAGAAAAAATAAAACTAAACAAGTGTCGGACTAAGCATTTGCATCTTCTGGAATGACGTCACTTTTCTTTTTCACGCCGTTGACCTCTAACAGATACAAAAATCTAGGTTTATCGAAAGGTTTAGTGTAGAGGTCGGCGTGCTGAAAATCCATGTTTATTTTAATCACATCAATTAACTGTTTTTCATAGCAGTCATATATGAAATGATACTTATGCCGATGTGTTTTGTTTTAGGGTGTTGAACATGATTTTTAGTTACAGCTATGGTAGCAGAATTATCAACAAAGATAGGGGTCTTAGAAAATTGCAAACCGTAGTCCCACATTTGCTGTTGAATCCAAATGATCTGAGAGCAGCAACTTATAGCAGCAACATATTCAGCTTCACATGTTGACAAGGCAACAGACGCCTGCTTCTTGCATTGCCAGGTGACTAATCGCCTTCCAAAGAACTGATACCGCGCTGATATAGACTTGTAATTCACTTTGCATCCACCATAGTCTGAGTCACTATATGCTGTTAGCTCAAAGTCACAATCATGAGGATACCATAACCCTAGTGTTGGAGTACCCTTCAGATAACAAAAAATCCTCTTCACCCCGATCAGATGGTTTACTTTTGGTTTGGCTTGATATCTGGAGCATAGACATATGGCGTACATGATATCTGGACGTGAGGCAATGAGACACATGAGAGATCCAATCATCCCACGATACATAGTGGCATCCACCAAATCCCCATTATCATCAGGTGCCACATCATGGTTTATGGCAAGTGGGGTACCGGCAGTAGTGACATTTTCCATATCAAATCGACTTAGAATGTCTCCAACATACTTAGTCTGATGTAGAAAAATACCGTAGGTGTCTGATCCACCTGTAAACCTAGGAAGAACTTCATCTCTCCCATTGCACTCATTTCAAATTCTGCCTTCATCACAAATTCGAATTCTTTACATAATTCTTCATTTCGAGAACTACATAAATCTGCACCATTAGTAAATCTCCATCATTCTCTTTGATAAACAACGTGCAGTCAATCACACCCCTGCGAAAACCATGTTTTAACAGGTGGGTGGAGAGCTTCTCATACCAAGCTCGAGGAGCTTGGTGTAGCCCGTACAGAGCCTTGTCCAGCTTGTAGACTCTGTTCCGATGGTAAGGATCCTCAAATCCTTCAGGTTGACTAACGTAGACTTCTTCATAGATTTCCACATTAAGGAATGCACTTTTAACATCCAGCTGATAAACTTGATCTTCATATAGGATGTATAGGCTAGAAAAATGTGAATAGCTTCCATTCTTGCCACTGGTGCAAACACTTCATTGTAGTCGACTCCCTCGACTTGTCTGAAGCCGTGAACGACCAATATTGCCTTGTTCTTGATTACGACACCTTGGTCGTCATTCTTGCAGCGTAGCACCCATTTGGTGCCTATTACTTTCACTCCTTTGGGCCTGTCAATGAGTGTCCACACTCCAAGCTTCTTGAACTGTAACAGCTCTTCCTGCACAGAGTTGACCCATTCCTCATCCTTCAGGGCATCACTTACATGATTGGGCTCAACTTGAGAAAGAAAACATTTGAAAGCCCTATAATTCACGTAGCCCTTTTCCATAATCGCAGCATAATCAGCAGAGTATAGTTGATTTCTCGTCTGTACACCGGAGTGAAGATCCCCAACGATAGTCTCCAGGGGATGATTCACACTGAACCTAGTCACAGGCATCGTAGGAATGACAACTTCAGTATACAGATTTGTGATGGCAGGTTCAGTATTCGGATTCCCTAATGCATTCTCAGCATCTGTTGAGCTTCCATCTTGATTAACGTTATGCTTATTGCTTGTCTTAACTGCTTCTTCATCTTCTGATGAATCATCACTCTCGTCGTGAGCAGTTGGTAAAGATCCCGAAGCACCACTGGCTGTGCTATATTGCTGATATCCAGGTTCGGTATATTCAAGACATCGAACATCATCTGAGCAGCAATCTCGTCATCTGAACATGTTGAAGGAAGATTAAATGATTTGAAAAAGCCATCGTAATCGAAGAATGACGACGGACCTTTTCCAGCAGGGGAGGTGGTGTATCTTTGCGCATATACGTTGCACCACACTTCTACCTGACCTGTCGAGTTGTTATAAACCCGTTTGTCTGGTATGCTGTATCCTAGAAAGATCCCCTAATCGAAGAATGAAAATGGACCTTTTCCAGCAGGGGAGGTGGTGTATCTTTGCACATCTAAGTTGCTCCACACTTCTACCTGACCTGTCGAGTTTTTATAAACCCGTTTGTCTGGTATGTTGTATCCTAGAAAGATCCCCTGATCTGCTTTCTCGCTGAACTTGCCCTTCAGAGATTTCTTCAGTAACGTACATGGAGCTCCGAATGGTTCCAGATACGCCAGGTTTGGTTTGCGCTTCTGAAGTAACTCATATCAAGTTTTCCCATGCCGCTTGACTACCAACACACGATTAAGTGTGTAGCACACATTGGCAACTGCTTCATTCCAGAACTGTACTCGCAGCTTTGAATCTGCCAACATAGTACTTGCAGTCTCGATCAAGCTCCTATTCTTGCGTTCAGCAACCCCATTCATCTGTGGCGTGTATGCAGAGGAGAACTGATGAACAATTCCCTTTTCCTTGCAGAAAGCATCTATCCACTGATTCTTGAATTCAGTTCCATTGTCTAAACGAACCTTCCTCACCTTCAGATTGTAAAGGGACTCAAGTGTTGTGAAGAGCACTTTGAACGATTCAAAAGTTTCTGACTTAGCTTTCAGAAACATCACCCAGGAGAATCATGAGTAGTCATCTGTGACTACAAAGTAGTACCAGTCTCCAGCGATACTCTTCGTGCTGACAGGACCGAACAAATCCATATGCAGAAGCTCAAGGGGCATCTCAATAGAGTTAACGTGCTTAGACTTGTAAGACTTCCTGGTCTGCTTTCCCTTCTTGCACGAGACATAAAAATCCGGAAGTTGGAAGTTCTTAACAGTTACTTCCTCAACTAGGTTGTTCTGAATCAGATGATTCATCTTCTGAGGATTTATATGTCCCATTCTCCTGTGCCATGAGATAGACTCCTTCTCCGTTGCCTTTGACAAAAAGCACTAAGCAGTGGACTCAGTAGTAGAAGCATTTGACATGTCCAAGACGTACAAATCGTTGTACCTTGACGCTGACATTAATACCTGCTCCTCCGGAATATCAATCTCCTTCTTCAGAATGTAACACTTCTTATTGTCAAACATTACTTTGAAGCCCTTGTCACATATCTGAGAAACTAAAAGTATTTTGTTTTCTAACTGTTGAACAAAATTTACTTTATCGAACTTTACCTTTCCATTACCTACTTCTCCTTGCGCGGTAATGTATTCTCCTTTGTTTCTAGCGAACGAAACATGTCCCCCTTTAATTTGTTTGACGTTGAAAAGGAGAGACTGATTTCCTATCATGTACCTGGATGCTCCGCTATCTACAATCCATGTGTTGGTAGAAGCGCTGTAGCGGACAACCTACACAAAATAGAAATTAATTAGTTAACAAGGGGGACCCAAGCCTTTACTGGCTTGGGTTTCCTATAGGCATCGCACAACACAAACTCCACCCACTATCCATTTGGAGTTGGAGAAACCTCATTCTTCTGCTTATCACCACTATCAGACACATCAGATGTTTTAGCTTTCCACAGACCATCCTTGTGTAAGGATTGTTTGTGGTAAACCGATGACTGATTAACAGTTTGAATTTTAGGTCTATTTTCCAAAATTGGTTTTGCCTCAGGCATCACAGACTTGCCTATGGCTTGTTTGTGTTGTCTTTAGTACTGGGTAGGGGGTGTGATACCTAGCAGGTGTTTTAGACCTCTATTTTAAAATAGACGGTTTAACATCCTGATCTAGTTTGACTTTACGCCTAGGTGTCTGATAGCGAGGACAGTGTGAAGAAATATGTCCTCTTTGTCAACAAGTATAGCATGATCTCCTCTCAATAGGACTAGGAGATCTCTTGTGGGGTGGGGAGTACACTTCAGGCATGGGCTTTTTGGTCTCAACTTTTGGTTTATCACCTTCTTTGACAAAATTGATTTGTTTAATGTTATGATTACTTTGTCTTTTCAAATGCTTGAGATCCTGCTTAACCAGTTTAGACTAAGTAGTTTTTGAAGTTTTTGGTTGTGTAACAGCAGATTGTGAACCCAACCTAAGAGGTACATTATCATCCTCTTCCACCCAGTTCTCAATAAGGATTTTATCCTTTGTGCCCAATGTTGAAGCCTTCTGATCACCAACCGGAGGTACAGGTTTAACTGCAGTGTCCGGATCGCTGACCAGAGGAGTAGTCACCATATGGTCCTTGATGGGGTTATTGTTAACAGGTCTCTGTTTGGTTTTTAAAAGGATCTCATGTGGTGGGGGCACAACTTTATAACCCAGCCCTTCCCCATTGTTTCTTCCTTTAACCAAGTTTTACAAGATGTGAGAGGAACTAGCTAAACTATGTAGTTTTTGCTTTAAGGACTCATTTTCAACTTGTAAAACAACTCTTTCCTTTTTAGTTTCCTCAATTATCTTTATGTAAAACTTTATGTCATTTTCTTGGTTAAATGCTACAACTTCGGTTTCTCTTAGTTGTTTTCTCAAAACTTCGATTTTCCCTTTATAACTGCTCTCATTTTGTTTTAACACCCGATTAGCCTCAGTGCACAGTTTTAAGTCTTTTACCAAATTGTCATTATGATCTAACAAGCTAGAAAATTTTAAATCTATGCTTTCTCTAAATTTATTACAATCAACACAAGCATGTTTATCAAAGAGAGCTTCTTTCGATTCTACCTGTGCAGATGTAGAGGTGCCGGCCATGAAAGCAGCCTGAGGTTCTTGTTGTGTTGCAGATCCTGCATTCAGTTCATCCTCCACCAAGTGATCAACAGCAGCCATAGTCTCATTCACATCAGCAGTATCATGCTCAGCCAAGTTCTCCCCCCCACTGGCTGAGTCGTCGTTTAGATCATCAACCAATGCAATGTTAGCTTCACCATCAGATAAGAAACGGAAGGACCAGTCTTGTCCTTCATCACCCTATGCTACCATGGCTTTGGAGTCATGGCTGGTTCAAGCTACCTTTTTGTCCTTATCCTGCCTGTTGGTTGAAGAAAACGGGTTGCCATTTCCTGCCTTCTTGGGTTTGACACATTCTCTCTTGAAATGGCCTTTCTCACCGCAGTTGAAACAGGTGACTTTTGACTTGTCAAATCCAAAAGTTGTATCCTTTGTAGCCACCAGGTTCTACCCGTCTTCTTAACAAACTTCTTTGCTCTACGCACAGCACTAGCGAGAGCCCACATGATATCCATCCGCTCTAGCTCAGTTTCATCCACTTGCTCATAATCTTCATCGGCCAAGTGACAGTTACTAATTTTCCCTGCTACTAACCCGTCATACGAATGGACCACAACAGCAAGTAAATCCATATGCTCCTTAGAAACTTCCACAGTTACGTTGCTCAGATTCTCTGTCGTTAACTTCATCGGTTGAGCTTCTGTAGAACTGTGTTGAAGACTTGATGAAACACTTGATTCACCACCTGAAGATGCACTTTGAACATTTGCAGATGTGTTAGACATGAAAGCAGTCTGCAAGGGTGCACTAGAAGATGCAGTAGTAGGAGTCACATTGTATAGAGAAGGATTCTGAGTGTAGGTTCCCTTTTTAGACTTGTATTGATGTCGTACCTCTTCCTCTCTCAATTTTAGAATAAAGTCATTAATATCCAACATTCCAGCACTGCATTATGTCTTAAAGTGGAAACGAATGAATTCCACTTATCAGGTAAACCATCCGTCAAACTTGACACTTTATCTTCCATAGACTTTTTAACTCCATGAGTGTGCAGTTCACTCATCAAATGATAGAAGCGATCAATAATGTCATCCAGACTCTCATTTCCAATTGACGAGAAGTTATCAAACTCCTTCTTCAAAGCTTTAGCCTTTAGAGACTTAAGCCTAGCATTTCCTTCATAATGTTTCTCTAGAGCCTTCCATAACTTTTTGCATTACTTGTGTTCTGAGAACTGATGAAAAATGTCTTTTGGGATGGACTGTGTCAATAGTACATAGGCCTTTTTTCAGCATTGTGCGCAACCTTTTGCGCCTCATTCAAACCACTTAGAGTCAGTGGAACACCATCAGCTCCAACTGACATAGTGTAGCCAGTCTCAATAGTGCTCCATAAGTTGGTGTCCACTCCATTCAAATGAATTTCAAACCGCTGCTTCCATTGAGGATATTCGTCAAGTGACAGAAGCTTCGGTGGTTTATTGTGATTTCTGATCTCATTTTCCAAGAGCAAGAGATTCTAAATTCCGGAGTCCTTCCCGGCTGAGAAAGCAAAGTGTTGTTCGTCCATGATGACTTAGACTGAAAAACTTGACAATCTAACTGAATGATGCGACTAAGGAATGCGAATGAGACTCAACCGTGCGATTGAAGTCAATCAGACGATTGAAGAGTGCGACTGAATTCACACGTGCGATTAAGGTCAATCGTGCGTATGAATCTATGCGTATGAGTTCAGTCGTACGGATGAACTATACGACTGAGGTGAACTGAATGAACAAGCTTAATCATGCGAATGAACAGACGATTGGACCAATTGTGCGACTGAGCAATGCGTATGAAGTTCAGTCGTGCGATTGGATCAATCGTGTGACTGAGAGGTCTGACTTCGAAATTTCTCAAAATTTTCACTCGATTCGACAAAAAACACGATTTTGAAAACCTTAGTCGGCTAGAACTAAAAAAATAAGAACTTGAACACATGTGCTCGTAAAAATCAAATTTTAATGCAAACGGAACGGATCTTTGATTGAAAAACGTTGACTTTTGCAAAAATGTGATTGAATCGACGTAGAATCGAGAGCCAAAGCTCTGATACCACTTGTTAGGACCGAGTACGAACTTGTACTAACCGAATCTACGTGACACCAGATCAAATAGTGCGGAATCCTATTTGATTGGCGATCCAATCAGGGAGAATGTTAATCTGATCAAAACTAACGATTAGAAAACGTTAAGAATTGATTAGCAATGATCAGGAACGCTCTATGAAGTTGGAAGGGACGACATGGACGTTCTGGGACGGCTAGGGTTATGAATTCTCGAAGTGTTTTTTTTCACCAATTAAGTGGTATTTATAGGTTACAGTCTTCATTCGTACGACTGAGCCATGAGTATGGCTCAGTCGTGCGACTGAGTCATACGATCCACTCACACGGATGACTGACCCACACGATTGATTCATTCATATGACTGAGCCAGTCTTATGACTCAATCGTGCATTTGCCTCAATCACATGGTTCAGTCATGCGACTGGCCCATTAGCATGGTCCAGTCGTGCGACTGGATCATAAGCCTTAGTTAAACACATTCCTGAATCTTTAACGATATAGAACTACGTCTAACAACTGCAAACCCATATAACATGTTCATATAAGCATGTAATAAACAATAATATAAATAGATATGACATTCAATAACCAATAATCATTCAATAAAGAGTTTTCATTACATATATCAAAACATTACATCAGTGTAATCAAAATGAAAGTCATTTACATTTAAGCACACTAGAACTAAAACTAGGGACATGTGTACCAGCACAAACGGGGAGGAAAACGAAGTTCGAACGAAGAAGTTACGAAGAAAACAAAATTCAGACAAAGCTGGTTGGCCATGACCTACGGCGGAAACAGGTCCTACGGTATACCCCCTTAACCTGACTTACGGCCGAAGGATGATCTACGGTTCATTAGCTCAAAAACTAAACAGAATGCCCCTACCATAACTTACGGTGAAAAGCTGACCTACGGTGCACGACGCGCTGAGATCACTTATAAGGCGGAAAAATTAGGTTTTCAGGGGATCTTTTATTCCAAGCTGTCCCCAAGTCCCAAGAACGTCCCCAAGGCTTACCGAAGGCTCCTGGAGGTGATTTCAAGGCTTATTATCTTATTTTTATCATTTGGTTTGAATCTTTAACATTAGATACAATGTTTACCTTCGATTTTGATTTGTTTTTCGTTTCCATGTCCTGCTAATCCACCCGTGATCTTCTCCGGGTGTTAGGGTTTATACTAAGACTTGTTCTTGATGGTTTTTGGTTGAGTTAATGTTTGAACAATAGTCACCTGGGCTTTGTATTCAAAAGATTAAATATCACAGCTGAATAGTCCCACTCAGGTGCGGACCTATGAAGGGGGGAGGGGTAGGCTCCGCTACCCCTCAAATTTTACGCGTAGTGTAAAAAAATTTATATAGGAAATTGGTTTTTTTAAGATTTTACGTTACCCCTGAGAAATTTTTACGTTACCCCTAAAAAAATTTTATACTCAAAACATTATAGGAAATTTTAAATTTTTAAAAATTAGTGTAATATTTTATTAAAAATATTACCTTTTATAAAAATATTAAAAAACCCAATTCAATTTAACCCACTTAAAACCCAACCCTATTCAATTCAATTTAACCCATTGACCCAATTTAATAAAACCCAACCCAAATTAATAAAACCCAACCCAATATATTAAATCGAACCCCCCTCCCAATCGAAGACCGCTAAATCAGAACCCCCCTCCTAATCGAAGACTGCTTTTCCGCTGTGCTGCCTCACTGTGCGCTGCTCTCCCACCGGTGGCCGCTCTCCCATCGGCGACCGCTCTCCCACCGGCGACCGCTCTCCCACCAGCGACCGCACCCTCACTGGCGACCTCCCCCACCGTCACCGACGACTGCTCCCCGCTGGCCCGCCTCCCCCGCCGGTCCGCCTCCCTTACCGTCACCTGTGCTGCTGCTGCTGCTCGTTTGAAGGTGTTCATTACTTGTTTACTTCAAGATGTTTACTTCATTACTTGTTTCTTTGCAAGATGTTTATTTCATTACTTGTTTAGAGTAGAATAATTAATTTGTTTAGAGTAGAATTATTGATTTGAAATTAGGCTTATGAACTTGAAGTTAGGGATTTGAAATTAGAGATTTGAAATTAGGTTTATGAAATTGAATTTTGTTATTTGAATTGTGTTATATGAATTGTTTAATCTTAGTTTGTTATTTGAAATTGAACTAGGGATTTGGAAAATGAAGAAACAAGTTCCAATAGGTAATTTTTTTAAAAAAATTACCAGAGGAAGATATTGGTTGTAGAAATGATGATAATATTGGATCTACAACTCCTTGAGTTCAATTCCCTCGGTTTCAATACCTTCGGGTTTAATTCCTTCGGGTTCAATTCCTTCGATCCCAAATGGATTTGACTTAAATGATCTTCCTTCGGACCCCTTTGATAAGCCTCCTATTGCTAGTTATCATCCTAATCAAATGGATGACATAAGAAGACATTATCTTGTTAAAAAGGCTTTTCAACCATAAAATCATAAGTTTCCATTCAAAGAGTATTCTAGTGGGCAAAGACGTTTAATGTAAAATGGTTTGATGCATATCCGTGGTTAGAGTATAGTACTAAAGTGGACAAAGTGTATTGCTTATATTGTTATTTATTTAAAGAAAATGTTGGTAATCAAGGTGGAACATATACTTTTTCAAGTTCAAGTGAAGGGTTTTGTAATTGGAGTAAACCGGGTGCCTTAAAAGACCATGTTGGATCAGTTAACAGTCATTATAATAAGGCGATGCAAAAATGTGATGATTTTTTGAAACAAAAACAATCTATTGATGTTAAGTTAAACACGATAAGTGATCAACAAAAAGTTGCAAACCGGTACAGATTATTAGGATCTTTTATTAGTGCTAGATTTTGCCTAGAAAATACTTTACCATTTTGAGGTCATGATGAATCGGAGAAATCTCGTTCGAAGGGTTGTTTTCTTTCGGTATTAAAGTTGGTTAGTGAGAATAATCCAGAGATTGGTAAGTACACATTGGGGAATGCAAAGAAGAAGAATAAATTAACAGCTCCATATACAAAAGGAGATTATTGATTACTTTGCGAAAGGAGATAACAAAAAAGACTTGTGAAGAAATCAAGGATAATGTGTTTGGATTGTTAGTAAGTTAATAAATGGAACAAAAAAGATTTGGAAGCGAGTAAGTTAATAAATGGAACAAAACAAGCATTGAATGATTTAAGGCAAAAGGGGTTTGATGCTATGTTGGAAAAAGGTAACTTGTTTTTATGAAAAAAAATCATATTATGGTGTTGGATATGATGGAAAGTTATGGTAACCCAAGAAACCGAAAGAATGTCATTACTAATCGATATCATTTTGAGGTTGAGATTTTTAATACGGTTTTGGATATGCAAATTCAAGAATTGGGAAATCGATTTAATGAGGTATCAACTACATTCGTCGAAAATATGTCGGGTTTAAATCCTTGTAATGGATTTTCAAAGTTTGATATATCTAAAATAGTGGCTTTTTCGGCGATGTATCCGATCGATTTTAATATGAATGAAAGAGGATGTATTTTGGGTGAGGTTAAGGTGTTTTATCACTTGGTAAAAGAAGATGATAGATTTACAAACTTGAACGGAATGTGTCATCTTGCTCGGCTAATGGTGGAAACCGGAAAAAATCTATCTTTTCCTTTGTTTTATCGGATATTGAAGCTAGCATTGATTTTGTCGGTTGCAACCGCAACCGTTGAAAGATGTTTTTCTAAATTGAAGCTTATCAAGACGGATTTACGGAATCGAATGGGAGAGGAATATTTGAACAATGCTCTACTATGTGCGGTTGAAAGGGAAACGTTTGACGAAGTAACAAATGAGGATGTAATGCTTCGTTTTCAAGCTATGAAAACCAAAGAGGAGAGTTCTGAGATCAAATTGGTTTTTTTTAACTATCTTTATTATCATGTTTTTTTATTTATATTAATGTACCGTACGATAAATTTTTTTAACTTGTATTACATTACCCCTTAACTAACTTTCTAGATCCGCCACTGGTCCCACTTCATCCATGCAGTTAAGAGTAGAACAATAGGCATTGTGTGGACTATGCAGAAAAGTAACACCTGTCCAAATATCTTTGTTTTTCTAATAACTACTAACTAGGCTTTAACCTGTCGCGCGTTGCGGCGGCGTTTGCGGCGTGATAATGTATAAACAACGACCAGCCGACTCGTTCCCCAACTAAATTTATGTCAAAACGTAGAGTAACTCGAATATTTACCATTGAATGATAAAATGTTATATTCAGCCCAATTATTTTTAAAACAAATTTATGTCGAAAAGTATAAAACTCAAAACGTACATAAAAAACACGTGTATTGACGTTGTATGCGATGCGATAGAGTATATGTTATAAAAATACCCGACTCGTTTATGAGTTAAATTACATCGAACTGTATTTTCTATGTCGAATAAACCATATTATATTTAACCCAACTCGTTTCCCAACTAAATTTGTGTCGAAATTTTTTTATCGCGTCAATTGAAACATATTATATTTGACCCAATGTGTTATTATAATATATAGTATATAACATATAATATTCAAAAAAAAAAGAAAAAGATTTGGTTTTAGCGCGCGCGTTGCCGTGTGTATGCGAGTTTTAATGTAACCCTAAATCAAAATCAAAATGAAGGTTCAAAACCATAAAATCAGTAAAATACGCAAAGTAAAACACACAAAAACCCTAAATCCATAACACACCAGAATATGCAGAACCCAAAAACTAAATCAAAGCCCAACACCATATGAAAATTAAAGCCGGAAGAAAGCGACACAGTCCAAAATAGAAAACCGACAAAAATCAAAGCCCCGAAAAGAGCAAACAAAAGAAAAACCCAAACCTTAATAGCGAGAATCGTCAGGGTATCGATAATGAAAGAAAAAAAAACAGGAACCCAGAGAAAGACAACGTCAACGAACCCTACAAATCAAAGATACGTGTCCAGATAAAAAAAAACTCCACCCCAAAATCTCGAACCAACACCCAAAACAACCCATATTAAAACACACAAAAAAAATTAAAACACAAACAACATAAACAAAATAAAATTTCACACAAAAAAACAAAAAAAACAAAACAAAGAGAAATCCACTCACCGATTAATAACCAAAAAACTAAAAAAAGGGAAATCCACTCACCGACCAAAGCTAATAATATATATTATAATATCCTATCTATTTTCCAAAGCTACTTTTAATTTAACCATTTCAACCTTTAAAAATTAAAAAGTAATATGCAGTAAACTAGATAAGTGACACAAAAAAGGACAATATACCCGGATAGAAATATGATGAAATAAGAAGAAATTTTTCAGACCACATCTGATGCAGCCAAACCATTTTAAGGAATCCAACTCTGCTGAAGCAAGGCAACTCTAACAAGTCCAGCCTTTATGGAAACATAGCTACTTGACATTTTATAATATATAACTATTTAACTATACTTGAAAATTAAGCCGAATCAACTGTATATAGTTGCCCTATACATCATAATACACACCAAGCCTATTTAAAACAAAGAAAACAAATCAATCAGCCAAACGAATCTCCGTCGCAACGCGCGGGTTGGATAAACTAGTTACTATTATTATGTTTGTGAACCGTGTGTTACACGAGTTAACAAATACTTAAAATGATACATGGGTAAATAAATTCATTTAAATTCATAGTTATACATATATATCTATACTATATGTATATTCATTTGAGAAGGCCACCAAGGTAATTTTACCCAAATCTCTTAATTTTAAGAGATGTACAACATTATTTGCATTTGTTACAAGTCAGTGAAGCATTAATCACTCAACAACCGTAGATAAGGCTTTCATGAAGAACAAGCATCACAACACCATGGATTTTCATCCTTCCTAAAGAAGAAGGTCACCACTGCTTCTTTTCTTCCTCAGCACCCAACATAACATGAAAGAAGATATGTTTTGGCTTCTTTCTAAAGGGTTTTGTCCAACATTATTTGCATTTGTTACAAGTCAGTGAAGCATCAATCACCCAACAACCGTAGATGAGGCTAAATGAGCGACCGATTCAAAATTCTAATCTCACCTATGAAGTCTCACGTCTAGAATTCGATTCTGCACAAGGATCATTGTACGATTTAATGAACTCACGTAAGTCACATACACTTTATTTGAAACCCTAACTAAGTTTTGTTGCTAAATTAAGGTTTTTGGTTAACGATTTAGTCAATCGTTTCTCTGATTTTAGGTGCATCATTGTTAGATTATGCTTTCGGATTTAGGTTTTCTTACGATTCGGACAGTTGCTTGTTGTGTTGTTTGCTGAACTCACGTATGTCACATATACTTGATTTGAAACCCTAACTAAGTTTTGTTGCTGAATTAAGGTTTTTGGTTAATGATTTAATCAATTGTTTCTCTGATTTCAGGTGCATCTTTGTCAGATTGTGCTTTTGGATTTGGGTTTTCTTATAATTCAGACAGTTGCCTCTTGTGTTATTCACCACTAGGTACTTATTTATGCTTATAGCAGTCTAAATTTTCTAGATTGGAGGTAAAAAAAGTGATTTGATTTGTAAACGCATATCCTTACATTCTACCAACTCAACTTTTAATACTTGTATTCATGAAACAGATAGCTGATTTGTTTAAAACTTGCAAACGAAACTAGATTAATAGAAATACAATTGATGAAATTGGTATTGTTCATACTCATTTTGATGATGTTTGTAGTTATTTGGCCTTACATTGCCTAAATGGTTGGTATTTTAATAATAGATGGTAGCAACATTGAATGTGTTATGTGGTAATAAAAATGTTTGGTTCCTATTAGAAAGTAATATTCCATTGTTGAACTAAGTAACTCTCATTTGACCCACTTATCTTACTTTATATAAATTTTGAGTTAATTTTATGTCTCTATTGGAGACCTATGATGGTTTAATGATTATTTATTTGATTTTATGCAGGATTATAGCCATTTCGTGAATGATATGGGTTGAAAGAGGGGGTTAAGTAATTCTATACATGTGCCAAATACTAACTAAATTAACATGTTTATTTGATTAATTTTTTTTGACATAGTTTTGATTTTATTGAACATAAGTGACATTACACCCTGATGTTTTAATTTGAAAGATTGTTTTTTTACCATGTAACCTAATTGATTTATTTTGGTTAGGATATGAAAGTTTTACTATTTATTATCACATAATACAAGCATTATAAATGGACTATTGTGTATAAAAATATTCAGTTCTCACGGTGTAGCACTCCTTCAAGTATAAACATTATACCTGGAGTGGTATAGCTTGCTTTTCTTCATAATGTTGGGTGCTAATGCATAAATTTTCATTAATGTAATAGCAACAATGCCATGAGCTTATGGTCTAAAATAAAAGGCAAGGGTACAGAATTTAAAGAACCACAACCTGTTGGACAGATAAAACTGTTTTCATTTTGTGGAAGTGAAATGTTCTGGATGCTGAGTGTATAGAGTAATTTTTATTCTAACACCATTTACATGGTTCTATGTGATCTTTCTAATATGCAGGCGATCATGAGAAATCTACCCGCATCTGACATGATAGAATCATGCTCTGTAGCTGGTCCTGGCTTTATAAATGTTAAGTTATCAACACAATGGATAGCTAATGTATTTATTCTTTACTATCTTTTTGAAATATGTCTTATAAGCCTGCCTGATTTTGTGCCAACTTTTCTGTTATCGCTGTTTTTTTTTCCGCAAAGCATACAGAAAATGCTAACTGTTGGTATAGACTCATGGGCACCAAAGCTTCCAGTCAAAAGGGCAATAGTTGACTTTTCATCACCAAACATTGCAAAGGAAATGCATGTGGGGCATTTGAGGTCGACTATCATTGGAGACACACTAGCCCGTATGCTTGAGTATTCTAAAGTTGATGTGCTGCGCCGAAACCATGTTGGGGATTGGGGTACTCAGGTGTGTGACATTTTGTTAATTAAATCTTATATGTTGATACGTGGGAACTAAGACTGTGGTATTACATGTATATGTTCTTTCATATGTATTGTGTAAATAAATAAATCAAATATTTTTTATGTTACCCTTTCTGCAGTTTGGAATGTTGATTGAGTACCTATTTGAAAAGTTCCTGGATGGGAAAGTTAATGATCAGGATATTGGAGAACTTGAGGTGAGCATAGTCTACTTTGAAAGTGCACCACTTATTTCAATTACTTATTTTAATTGATAATTCATATGAGATGTATGGATGTGCAAGAAGTCAAGAAGCATTCCTAGGTTTCATTTTTCTAAATTATTTCTCCATCTTCTAATTAGTCATATCCTAGATTAATAGCCTCCACAAACAACAGTTCAGAAATATTATATTCGATACTGAACAAGTGATGTTATTCTGATTTAGTTGGTACTTTGATAGGTGTTCTATAAGGCTTTAAAACAGCGGTTTGATGGTGATCCTGAATTTAAAGAGAGAGCCCAACAAGCGGTTGTCAGTCTTTAGGTGAATTAACGAACTTTGTGGTCCACATAGCCATTGTAATCAACACCTACTGATAATTCAGTTTATATATAATACCTTTATTTATATGTAATTTAACAATTTTTGAAACAGGGTGGGGAGGAAAAGTATAGGAAGGCATGGGCACAAATATATGAGATAAGTCGAAAAGGTTATGAAAAAGTTTATCAGTGTTTAGGCATCCACTTGGGAGAAAAGGTATAATTTTTCTTATCTCTTAATATGAAGTAGGCATATATTCATGTGCCCCAACCAGACCGACCCGTTTTAAGCCATTTGATAGCAAATGAGTTCGGTCATTTTAAAAAAAATATCAATTTGGTTCAGGTCAAAACGGGTATAAGCAAAATGAGTTTCTGTAATTTTAAAAAAGTATCAATTTTGTTATGGAATAATGAATTGTTTTGTCTATTAAGGAAGAGTGTGTAATGGTAGTGTGTATAATGTGTATGTATTGGTATGACCTGCAAATTTGTGCAGGGGCAATTTTGGTCAAATAGTGATTTCTTTGTGCCGGCTACTTTATGTATTCAAAATGAGTAAGAATGCAACTGCTTGGAATGAGTATGGCTTCGAGAATATTTTACAAACGAGCAACTATGGCTTCGAGAGATTATTATGATACTCTTGGAGTGAGTAAGAATGCAACTGCTTCAGAAATCAAGAAAGCATACGACGGGGTTTGTATCTTTTTTGAAACCATTATTTCTTGATCTTTCTTCAGCTGTAATTTGGTTTCAAATGAATGGAACTATTCATGTGCATTGATTTTGTGTTCTTTTGTTTGTCTTATAAAGTTGTTGTCAACTTATAATTACTGAGTGATGATTTTTTTTAAATATATATTTGGCATTTCTAGTTAGCAAAGAAGTGGCTTCCAGATGCAAACAAAGATGACCCAGAAGCGGAAACTAGATTTCAAGAAATTTCAAAGGCATATGAGGTATTAGGTTTGTTTAATGTTAATCAAACTATACGATTTAAGTTTTTATCAGAAAGTGTATATAATTTTAAGTTAACACTTCTATTAAATTAGTCCCTCCTTTATTATGCAGGTTCTGAAAGACGAGAATAAACGAGCAGATTATGACTAGGTTGTGATATGCATTTTTTTTACAATATACCTTTGGATTATTGATTCTTGCTGTTGTATTTACATTTTCTCTGCTGGATTAATGCTTCTATAGGTTGGCCATGCAGCTTATGAAGCAAGTGTTAATGGTGAGCTGGTCCAGATGCTGGTTCATGGAATCCTTTCCAAAATTTTGAGGACGTAAGACTTACCCAAATGTTTTGACATAACCTAATCTTTTTGTCTAATCTTCTTGACTTGCAACATAGCAACGCTCATTCCATTAGTGATCTGTGGCCAATTTATTTACAATTTCACCTCTGCAATTGTGTTTTTTTTACATTTTAATTCTATATATGATGCATTGATGCACGTGACTTGAAACCGTGTTGTGAAAACCAGTCTGGACTGGTTGGTCCGACTGGTTGAGTGGGAAAGCTGGTGCCCTTGGTCTGATTTCGAACAAATGGACTAGGATACAGTGGACCGGCTAGTTTTAGCTATAATCAGACAGAACTGTCCTAATGGACCAGGATACAATGCATGTATTCGGTCGACTGGCATTTGAGACTGGGTTGACCAGGTGAACTGGTTAACCAGCGGAGGCGCCAGTTTGGTCTTAAAGCATTGCTTGAAACCAAACAAGATGGGTACTGGAAATAGTCTAACACAATAAGTTTAGTTGATCGCAATCTATCATGCTTGATTTTCTGGACAATAATATAAAAGTTGAGTTACTTTCTATTCATTGACTGAGAACTAGTGATTGATTCTTGGATTTGAATATTGATCGAACATCAAATGATGCATGAATTTGCATTATAATAATGCATCAATCCTATATATGAAATTACTATGTTAGTGATCTTTATTTTTATGAACTACGATACGTTGAGTTTATTTTTATTTATTGTTTAGATTTTTATATGCCACTCATAAAAAAGTACCCACACACACACAACAAGTCTTGTGAGCTCAATACCGACGAAACCACTTTAAAATCAAAACATTCTTTCATAATTTTGTTGTTTAGTGGTAGAGGTAGTTACTTCGATTATGAATGAGTCTATTTGGTTTATGTTTTATCTCAAATGCGATGTTGAATACAATGACTCAAAAACAACTTATGGTTGGTAAACATCTGATTATTTGGGTATATACTTTAAGCGACTCTTAGACCATTTGGCTCATTGTCCAGGTTTGATCTGTTATTAATAATATACAGCCAAAAATTCCCCTTTCATATAAATGGGGTGAAATTGGTCAATGTATATACCTGTGTAGAAGACCCTCAATTATCAAGTCTCCATAATCGCTATCGGCTTTTAAGTGCAGTAATATAAGTTAGTTTTTGGGGACCTCATATTGCAAATTAAATTAATTAATTTTTATAAAAGGTGAAATCTTTACTAACATTTTGTGTAATTTTGCATAAACCAGGTTCATAAGCTTGTGGGGCATGAGTTGATGATTTAAGGGGAGCACGCTTACTGAATTGAAGATATCAGATACATAAATCAAAATTGTGTGTTTCTATTTATCTGTACTTCGAAAACCACACAAGTATTTTCAGAAAACGAATATCGCATTGTAAAATATCGTCGATGCCGCCGCCACCACCGCATCGCGCGGGTTCCTTACTAGTATATATATATATATATATATATATATATATATATATATATATATATATATATATATATATATATATATATTATATGACTTTAAGAGATAAACTAGAATAAGAAATTCATTATAATATAATAATATCAAAAAGTTAGAGGCCGTTTCACAATATAAACAAATAAAGGTATAGTGGTTGAATAGAAAAATAAACAAAAAATATCAACCAATGAACAAATTTGATAAAATATACAGAAGTAACACTAATACAAGACTAAGACAAGAAATAATTAAAATTAAAAACTAATTGTGCATAAAGATATAAATATTTCTTTATGTAATAGCATTGAAAGTTATAAAGAAAGGATAAAAGTCATATCAATATAAGTTTGTTAAAAAATAAATATTACCAAAAATATGAATAATGCCAATAATTTAAAATTTATCAAAAGAAAAAATGTCATTTTGAAAGAAAATATGACATAAACTGTTATTTTAATAAAACAAAAAATTATTAACAGTAATATTAAATTAATAACATAATCGTTATTTGTTAAGATAATTAACAATTCTTATAACCATTAAAACGACTGATTCGTTATTAGGTTCGTTGTCTGGTCCGTTTTTAAAAGCATCGCATTTTAGTTTATTTGAAATGTGTTAGGGTTTTTATATAGAAGTTATAAGATATATCCACCTTAGTGAAATTTAACACCATTTTAGGTCGTAGGATAGCATAAGTTGCGTGACCTTAATGATTTGGATGGAATTAAGGTAAAATTTTTAGTGAAAACTCATGTTAACATCAAAATACTTTTTTGTTATTACAAGTTAATATGATTAATTATAAATAAGAGATTTTATTTATTTGGTTAATCGGGTAACGAGGGTTATATTTGCTAATTTTATTATTCAAACTATTGTTTACTTTATATAAGACTATATTGTCATGCTATGATGATGCCTAAAGTATAAACTACATGAAACAATCTTGAAGGTACTAGACTAATTTGTAAGACACATGCATGTCACTACAACCAATTTGCTCATTAGCAGCGAAAACTGTTGCCGCAAATAGCGCCTAAAATCGCCGCTAATAGCATGTCGCCGCTAATAGCATGTCGCCGCTAATAGCATGTCGCCGCTAAAATGTCGACGCTAATGTTTCGACGCTAATAGATGAAGAATCGCCGCTAATAATGTCGCCGCTATTAGACATATTTGCGGAGACAAATATCGTCACTGTTTGTTTACTTAAAAAAACGGGGAAAGAGTATTAACGGTGACACTGTCGCCGCTAATAGTCACTGTTATTTAAAAAAAATTTGTTTTTTCGTATTTCCATTTTACAAAACCAGATATACTTGTATAAAATAAATCCAACTATCATAATAACACAAATTACACTATAGTTCATTAACGAAAATACAATATAAGAAATACATAAACATTAACGAAGTACGTTAAACATTGTTTGAGTTAAACATAAAACTTCAATAAAAACAAACTTAAACCAGTTATCCATGACGCTATTCATTCCCCTAGTCCGAATCATCTTCATCAGCATGATGTGGAGCTTTTTGCGAGTCAATAAGTTACGTAATTTGAGACATAATATTTGTATTTTAATACAAACTTGCGATTTGAGCCTACAAAACAAAACATACATTATAACTTGTGGTATTTTGACAAAGTATATATATTATAAGATACCGCATTCATATTTAAATACATCAAGTGTGTTTGTATCATTGTGACCCATTCAACTAAAAACTAGATAATTTAACTCAAACTTACCCATTTTGACCCGCTTAAAGTAAACCAACTATGATACACTTACAACATCCAACTTTAAGCGCACAAAGTTCACTCTTACCAATTTTGACCCGTTTTAACTCAAATGAACGTGTTTTTAATTATATCAAGTGTATTTGTATCATTTTGATCAATTTCAACCAAAACTAGATAATTTAACTCAGATGTTTTTACTCATTTTGACCCATTTATACAAAACCAACTATGATACACTTAACACATCCAACTTTAAGAGCATAAAGTTCACTCTAACCCGTTTTGACCCGTTTTAACTCAAATGAACGTGTCTTTAAGTATATCAAGTGTGTTTCTATCATTGTGACCCATTTCAACCAAAAACTAGATAATTTAACGCAAACTAACCCATTTTGACCTGTTTAAAGTAAACCAACAAAAAAAACACTTAAAACATCCAACTTTAAGCGCGTAAAGTTCACTCTTACCCATCTTGACCCGTTTTAACTCAAATGAACGTGTCTTTAAGTATATCAAGTGTGTTTGTATCATTTTGACCCATTTTAATCAAAAACTAAATAAATTAACTCAAACTTACCCATTTTGACCCATTTAAACAAAACCAACTATGATGCACTTAAGACATCCAACTTTAAGCGCATAAAGTTTACTCTTACCCATTTTGACTCATTTTAACTCAATAAACTTCATCCGTTAGATCTAAACTCCGATCAACAGCTAGATCTGAGTTAGATAATAATAGGCGGATCGCCCATATCGCCGCTATTAGCATCTTGCCGCTAATGCTAATGTCGCCGCTAATGCCAATGTCGCCGCTAATTGTGACGCCGCTAATGCTAAAATTTCTTGTAGCGTGTTGAGGGCCTTAAAAGATCAAAGAAATAACAAACGAACTTGACGATGGATCAATTAATCCCACACTAAAGGTTTAATGCTCCTATGATTGCACGTAAACACAAGAGCAGAATGTGGCAGCCACTGATATTTAAGGACACACAACACGAGCCACACATGTGAAATACAAACTCGTTTTTTTATAAAAACCGATCGACAATAAAGACATGCAGTGAATTGTTATGTAAGGATTTACTTGATACTCAAATTTTAACTCTGTTGGGATCTAATGACCCATAAAAGGTCTACTTGATACTCAAAGTTTAACTATGTAAGGATCTTATGACCCACAAACTAAGTCCCCACGTGGTTTATAAGATGAAGCTGAAAACAAAGTATGTGTATTAAGTATTTTTCATTTCTTACAATACATGAATAAGATCCCTATTTATAGGAATCATTAGTAGATTCTAGAGGAATATCCTAACTAGAATCTAACTAACTCAACAACCATGAACTACCATAACAACCACAACTAACATCCAAGCCAATCCATAATATTACTAATATGCCCCCTCAAGCTGAACTAGGGGAAACCACGTGAAGCTTGGAGCGAAGATCATCAAATCGAGAAACTGATAGTCCTTTGGTTAAAATATCCGCAAGCTGAGAGGCAGTAGCCACATAGCGAACAGACAACTACTGAGCCAACACCATATCACGAATAAAATATAGGTCAATCTCAATGTGTTTCGTACGCTGATGAAACACAGGATTGACAGCAAGGTAAGTGGCACCCATGTTGTCACACCATAAAGTAGGAGGATGTAAGACAGGAACATGCAACTCATGAAGCAAAGGCATAAGCCATCGAAGCTCAGCAGCGGTATGAGCAAGAGCACGATACTCAGCCTCAGTGCTCGAACGAGCAACAGTATGTTATTTCTTGGAGCTCCAACTAATAAGGTTGGAGCCAAGAAACACACAATAACCAGTAGTAGATCGACGATCATCTGTACAACCAACCCAATCTGCATCTGAATACCCATGAAGATCAAAAGAAGATGATCGGTGAAAAGTCAACCCAAGAGAACTGGAACCATGAAGATAACGTAAAATACGTTTGACTGCTGCCCAGTGTCGATCAGTAGGTGTCTGAAGAAACTAAGACACCTTACTGACCGCATAAGCAATCTCTGGACGAGTCAAGACAAGATACTGTAAAGCACCAACAGTACTACGATATAAGGTCGGATCAGATAAAGGTATTCCCGAATATCGAGAAAGCTGTCGACCAGAAGCAACATGTGTAGATAGTGGGCGACACTGTGCCATGCCAGTACGCTGTAACAGATCAAGTAAGTAACGCTGCTGACAGAGATGAAAACAATCATCAGTGAAGGTCGCCTCTACACCTAAGAAATATGACAAAGAACCCAAGTCCTTGAGTGCAAACTGTGAATGTAAACGAGTAATCAGAGAAGAGACAAACTCTGACAAACTACCCGTAATAATAATATCATCCACATATACAAGAACATAGCAAATGCTATCACATGCTGATAGACAAAAAGAGAGGTGTCAGACAGACACTGAGTAAAGCCACCAGCCAAAAGGGCAGAAGAGAGCTTGGAAAACCAAGCACGGGGTGCCTGCTTAAGGCCATAGAGAGCCTTCCGAAGAAGACAGACATGATCAGGATGAGAAGAATCAACAAAGCCAGGTGGCTGAGACATATAAACAGTCTCAGACAAGTCACCATGAAGAAAGGCATTGTTAACATCAACCTAACGAATAGACCAACCCTGGGAGAAGGCAACAGAGAGAACAAGACGAATGGTAGTGGGTTTAACCACAGGACTGAAGGTCTCAGAAAAATCAACCCCAGCAGTCTGATGAAAGCCCTTGGTAACAAGCCGGGCTTTATAACGACTCACAGAACCATCAGGATTACGCTTAATCCTATAAACCCACTTACAGCCAACAATATTGGCAGAAGCAAGAGGAGAAACAAGATCCCATGTATGATTGGAGTGCAAAGCTCCAATCTCAGTACGCATAGCATCCCACCAAACATCATGGTGTTGAGCTTGAGAGAATGAGGTAGGCTCAATGGTGGGAGTAGTAGTAGTATAATGAAGGACATAATCCGGACACTGTCTAGGCTGTCGAGTGTGATCACGAGAGCGAGTGACCATAGGATAAGAAGAACGAGGAGGAGAAGAGGAAGAAGGAGGCAAACTGGAAGGAGAAGAAGAAGTAAGAAAGGAGGAGGAGGAGGAAGAAACAGATGAAGAGGGAGGAGAGATAACAAAATCAGACATAAAAGAACAGTCTGAGGATGTATCAGAGGAAGAAGAAACAGAGGAATCAAAGATAGTTTCATAGAAAGTAACATGATGAGAGGTAATGGTACAAGCAGTAACAGGGTCATAACAAAGATAACCACTGTGACGAGGTGCATAGCCAAGAAAGATACAAGGAGTAGATTTGGGTGAGAGCTTATCCGGACGTGTATCACCAAGGAACGGATAGCATCTACACCCAATAGTAAGAAGAATAGAATAATCTGGGGAAGCACCAAACAAGACCTCATAAGGAGAGGACTGATGAAGAACCGGCGTAGGAAGCCGGTTAACGAGAAAGGTGGCAGTAGCATATGCATCATACCAAAATTGCTTTGGTAAGTGAGCATGAAATAGTAAGGCACGAGCAACCTCAGATAAATGACGATTCTTGCGCTCAGCCACCCCATTTTGTTGAGGTGTATAAGGGCAAGAAATACGGTAGGAAATACCAGCAGCAGTGAGATACTGAGCCATGGGACCATGAACTAACTCAGGGGCACCATCACACTGAAGATGCTTGATGGTGGAAGAAAATAAATTTTCAACCAAAGGTCGAAAATGACGAAAGCAATCTACTGCCTGTGAACGATGTGTCAAAGGATAAATCCAAGTGAATCGACTGAAATCATCAATAAATGTGATGAAATATCGATAACTGGAACGAGAAAGTACTGGAGAAGGACCCCATATATCACAATGAATCACATATAGAGGAACAGTAGAATGAGAAACAGTAGAATGAAATGGCAATCTACTAGATTTTGAAATACAACATGAATTACAAGGTGATTTTAAGGAAGAACTAGACAAGTTTAACGAAGTAAGCCTAGACAGCACAGAATCAGACGGATGACCCAAGCGAGAATGCCACAACTCCCGAGACGTGGAACATGCAGCTGTGAGAGAATATAGCTGATGAGGACTAGCTCGCATGTGGTGGAGAAGCTGCCCGATGTGAGTCTGTACAGATAAACCAAACTGTGAGAATAAAACAGAAATGGGATAATCAATCACAAGTTGTGTGATTGAAAGTAAGTTCTTGGCAAGGCCAGGAACAATAAGAACAGACCGAAGTAACAACACACACCGTGACAGACGAAGATAAGAAAAACCAATATGAGATATGGACAGAGATGTACCATTACCGACCACCACACGCTCAGAGCCAGTATAAGGAATAGTACCAAAAACAATCTTGGGATCAGATGTCATATGAGCGGTGGCTCCGGAGTCGGGAATCCACGACTCAACAGTCTGACAAGCACGGGATAGATCTGCGTGAAGCCCAAAATGAGAAGTGGAAGGCCCAAACTGCTAAGAAGTGGGCGGAGAGGAAGCCCAAGACTGAAAGTGTTGGGGCCCGAAACCAAAAGATTGGTTCGGCCCAACACCATGAGTAGGCGAGCCATAAGTTGATGAAGCATGAGATGGTGCTGGGCCCAAAAGACCTGGCCCAATCGAAGAAAACCCAGAAGGTGGACCTGAATAAAAAGAGGAACCATCTCCCGTTTGGTGCCCTACATCACGAGAGAAACCATCAGCAAAATCAACAAAGTTAGCGGTGAAACGGCTGGAACTAACGTGACCACCACCGGTACCAGATCTACCACCATGTCTTCCTCCAAATCTACCACCACCGGAGCGACCACCATGCCAACCACTGCCACCACCACCGCGAGCACCTGCAAACCGAGGAGAATTGGTTGGTGTGTACCGGAAGTAACACGTCGAAGCTCGATGACCAGATTTAGTACAGATCTGACAAATAATCGACTTTGAAGAATCAGTGCTTGATGATTCGGTGTGTGGTGGTGTAAGAGTAGAGGCGGCCATCGCTGCAACCAATGGTTTAGTTTGTGTTTGCCTCTGCTTCAACCGAGCCTCATAAGTAAGCAGCTTCGATCTGAGTTGAGAAAAGGTAGGTGTGGTTTCTAAATTCTCAATGTTCATCACAAAGTTCTCAAAATCAGAATTGAGACCTTGAAGAACTTGTAACACCAGCAGATCATCAGAAATGGGGTCTCCAATTGCATTCAACGAATCCACAATTTCTTTAGCCTTATTTAGAAAAACAATAACTGATTTTGTGTTTTGTTTGAGCAGATAGAACTGAGTGCCTAATTGAGACTTTTTGGCAAACACAATTTGAACAAATGAGTCTTCAATTGTCTTCCACAGTGCAGCTGCTGAAGAGGAATTTCGAGCAAGATGAACAAGGGAAGAAGATAAAGTAGCAGTGATTAAAGCTTGCACATAGCCATCACTCTTCTCCCATAATTCTCTATCAGATGAATCGGTTGGTGGTGGAGGTATGTCTGACTTTAGAAACTTCAATAGTCCTAAAGTTTGAGAATTGTAACAATTTGATGCTTCCAGTTGAAAAACTTGTTATCATCAAGTTTGATTGATAAGAAATTTGCAATATTAGGTAAGGAAGTGAAAGAAGATCCACTTGTGTGTACTGTTTCAGAAGCAGAAGACGATGATGAGCTCGAAGAAGCCATAACAGCAACTTCGAAGTAAACAGCAGTCACCGGAGAGAACTTGCAACAGTCACCGGAGAAGACAGCTCGCCGGAGAAGAAGGGATTACCGGAAAATGTCTCCGGAATCCACAGAGCATATGCTCTGATACTATGAAAACAAAGTATGTGTATTAAGTATTTTTCAGTTCTTACAATACATGAATAATACTAAGATTGCAATGAAAGATGAAAAATAACGAATTTATAAAACGAAAAATAACATAAAAATAAAAAAATAAAAATACAAAAATGTTTCCCTAGTTTGATCTCATAAAAAATATTGTTCTAAAAATAACCATACCTGAATACACTATATGATTAAATTTTACACTTATCAAATGAACAAATCAAGGATTTGAAGAATGTGATTTATTAGAAGAATGTCATTTTAGTTTATGATTATAAGCCTTTATTTTACTCGGTTTTATAACCAGCCCATGTATTTTTAAAACTAAAGTGTACTTTGCAGGGTAGTTAAGATGATTTAAACACAACGTTAGTAAGGAAATATTAGTGAAACTTAGAGAAAACTTGACAGATGTAATTAACAACTTATTCGTGTTAGAAATATTTATATAATATAATAGATTTTATTGTTCGATTATAATTGTATTGCAATGAATGAAAAGTAATAATCATGGTTGTTGACATAAATTCCCATATGTTATCGATGCAAGCATGATGAGTATATATTTTGATAAAGATTGTTTTGTACATATTCAATTTTAAATAATTTTTACTAATGCTAAACTATACACATAAAATACAAATGTACATGTCGATCGTATGGTATATAGTGATGGTAACAAATGAGTATCAAGCCACGAACACACTGAGTTTACTCAACAAACTTAATATTTAATTATCAAATAAGATTTCAATTTAAAAAATGATTAGTTTGTTTTAAGTTAACCAAATTTTTAAATTTTTCAAAAAAATAATTTAAGTAAATAAAAGATAGTTAAAAGAGAGACTTTTGGGGAGTTTTTAGGGAAATGAGACTATCATCCTAATTTATGTTAATTGTGATAAATTAATGGTGTGATTTAAAGATATTGGATAATATAATTATGTTAATATTTTCAAACGCGAGCTAGTGCGAAGTTATTCTAATCCGGCTCTTTAAGAAAGAAAGTTGTATTGAGTCACTTACAACACATTTGTAACACCCGGAAATCTTGACAAAATAAAGAAAGAAAAGCAAAAAAGAAAAGGAATGAGAAAAGAAAACAAATGTAATTAGAAAAAAGGAAAGAAACATAAGTGGAGGGGTTAAAAGTGTAAAAATGACAAAATAGTATTATTATTTTGTTTAACGTAAGCATGACCGCCCACTTCTCTGCTACACCAACTTCTCGACGGTTTTAGAGAGAGAAAGTGGAAGATTTTCGGCTTTAGAGAGAGCAGCTGAATTTGGTCTTGGTAAGTAAATTTTAGCATAATTGATTTGGTTTTAATGGTGTTTTCGACTAAGAAACCGAAAATACATGTTCTTATGTGTGTATATGTGCTCGGGTATGTGTTTTTGACATGTATAGGTGTTAGAAATCTTTGAAAAACTCAAGTTGAAGGAGTTAAGCTTGGAAGCAATCTAGGTGAGTTTCTAGACCCCAGTTTTGTTATATTTAAAAGTTTTGGGGATGAAAATGCATGTAAAACATTTTTCTAAGTGAAAGGTATGTAATCGTATGTATGTGTGCATGTGTTTAATGTTTTATGTTTGTAAATGCTTGTTTGATGTTTGGGATAGTTGTATAAGCTTAGAACAGGCTGAAATAATGTTTGGGACTGAAAATAGTAGTGAAACATGTTAAACAGTGTAGTTCATGCGCCTAAGTTTTTGCTGAAACGCCTAAGTGTAGGGGTGATGTGCCCCAATAGTGTTCATGCGCTTAAATTTTACTCAGGCGCCTAAGTGTAGGCTCATGCGCCTAAACAGTTCATGCGCACAAAAGTGAGAAATGGTTAAGTATAGGGCCATGCGCCCAACTAGTGATGAAATGCCTGAACAGGCCTCATGCGCCTGCATAGTGTTAAAGTGCCCAACACTTAGAAAATTTTTTTGAATTTTTAGGAAAATCAGATTTTTAGGGTTTTGACCCTAGTTTGCCCTAAGGCATATATATGCATATTTTATGCATAGTTATGCTTTGTTCTTAGTGTTCATACGCCTAAATTTTACTCTGGTGCCTAAGTGTAGGCTCATCTGCCTAAACAGTTTATGCGCCCAAAAGTGATAAACGGTTAAGTATAGGGCCATGCGCCCAAATAGTGATGAAACGCCTGAACAGGCCTCATGCGCCTGCATAGTGTTAAAGCGTCCGACACTTAGAAAATTTTTCTAAATTTTTTGGAAAATCAGGTTTTTAAGGTTTTGACCCTAGTTTGACCTAAGGCATATATATGCCTATTTTATGCATAGTTATGCTTTGTTCTTATGTTCCTTATGTATATTGATGTATAAATGTACGTAGTGTGTTTATAATGATAAACGCAAAGTATTATCATTAAAGAAAGAGATAAGATTAATGATAATGAAAGTGAAACATAAAGAACGAAAGAAAGAAAAGGCTTGCAAGTAGAATGAAAGAAGGATCACAACTCATGATAGTTGTCAGCTCAACTGTGTGTATTATAGTGTGCGATTTTGGCTAACCCATGAGGGTTCACACACAGGGGGATTAGTCTTGGTGACTGAACCATAGTACGAAACAGGATCCTTGGTACTCGACCCCCCCCAGAAATGATGAGGCTCTGTGCCCGGAATGGTGGCTTCGGTACACGGGCTTTGTGCCAAGAAATGACCCGGAATGGTGGCTTTGGGCCACGGGTTTTGTACCAAACAGTAATGATGCTTTGTGCCCGGAATGGTGGCTTTGGGTCACGATGGGGGGAAAAGTTTGACAAGATCTAGAATCAGTACGAAACAAACGAAATGATAAAGTGAAAAACGAACGAAATGATCAGTACGAAACGAACTTAATGATAAAGTATGAAACGAACAAAATGATAAAGTACGAAATGAACTTAATGATCAGTACGAAACGAACGAAATGATAAAGTATGAAATGAACGAAATAATCAAGTACGAAATGAAAGAATACGTACGATAATGAATGATGAATAAGGTTACACCTTGTTGTATGTACGATGAATGATCACGTACGAAAATAAAGAAAGTGTTTTTATGAAAAGAGTATTTTCATATATGAACCATATAAAGTATTTTTAACACTTTAAAAACTAGAACTCACTCAGCAACGCTGACTTTTATGCATTTTTCAGTTGGCAGGTAATGTTGCTGAGAATGACACATGGGAGGTTACTCGGCAAGGCAAGACTAGCATTGATTCACGCATAATAATATTGTCGTTTGTAATGCAATTGAATGGGGCTTTTGTAATTTAACAATATTGTATTGCTTAACAACAGTATATATCAATGAAATAAATGATTTTTGATAACTTATTTTGTTGCTTATCTTATAAATTATGTAATATATATGTAATGATGCGATGATTGTTCAACTGAGAGGTGCCAAAGAACGGGGCCTTACAAGTTAGTATCAGAGCTAAAGTTTAAGTGAATTGGGTAAATATTTCAAAAACCTAATCTTAAACAGAGAATGGGACGAAAAGAAAGGGATGCCAGCACGAGTAGGTACGTGCCATCAGGTATTTCTTTCCTCGAAGTTAATTGGAGTTTTGTGCGTGTGCTATTTGATTATGTGCTTATAGTAGATTTAAATACTGATGTAGTCAGCATAGGAAATGCTTGGGGTATGAAGCGTAAAGTAAGTGGATAATAACCACTAGTCACTGTAATTAGGGACTTACTATACTTAACATAAGCTGAGCTATTCCTTGAATGATCGTGTTAGTGTTTGAATCTTATAGTGATTAGAGAATGGCTGGAGGTAATCATCTAAGGCCTCTGGGGTGGAGTACAGGGAGGACGTGATGCTGAACCGCGTGTTACTAGGAATAAGACTAAGACTTTTGAGAGGGCCCGTGAAGAGCCCGAGGTGCATCACCAGGAAGGTGGTGATAAGAGTGCGAACTTAAGGGCCTCGGTGAAAGAGGCGGTGGTAGAGGAAGTCCATCAAGTCATGCAGAAGATTCTGCCATGTGTAGTGACTGAAGTGATCAAAGCTATAAGGGAGGATGAGAAGAAAAAGAGGAGAAGGACCACAGAAAGAGAGGAAAGAAAACAACCAAAGACTGAGACGACTGTCTCGAGTAAGGAGGAAGAGGAGGAAGCTATGCAGGAAAGTACACGTGGTTGTAACTATGGGGCATTTTAAAGATGCAAGCCCTTGACTTTTGATGGAAATGGCAATGTTGTTGCTGCTCACCGCTGGTGAGAGAGATGGAGGCAGTATTGGAGATTAGTGAGTGCAGGGAGGATCAGAAGGTGAAGTTTGCCACTCACTCTTTTGTAGACTTGGCTCTGTGTTGGTGGACAATATTGTCCAAGCCGAGGGTAGTAGGGTCATTAGCAGGATGAGATGGGGATATCTGAAGAAGCTGGTGATTGGTGATCAAGTGATGTCGGTGTTGAAGAAGATCAAGAAGTATATCCAAGGATTGCCAACTAACATCCGCAGACACCTGATTGCTGCCCGACTAGGTACCTCTTGGTCGGTAGTAGATCTGGCGGGTAGGTTGTATGATGAAAGAGAGCAGTCGATGGTGGTTGAGGTGAAGAAGATGGGTGATAGTGACAAAAGATGGGGCTGGAAACTGTATGAACATGGTGGTTTCAGTCTAAACAATAAAAGGAGGAAGGTGGATGACCTTCGGGAGGTGTCATCAAGCTCAGGAATAAAGAAGTGCGGTAGATGTGGGAGGGAGCACATGGTGAATGCAAATGGGGAATACGTGTGTGCTTCAAGTGTGGAAGACCCAGTCAAGTGGCGAAGATGTGTGGAGTTATACGGTGTTATACATGTGGTGAAGAAGGCCATGTGAGTAGGGACTGCGAGAAGGCACAGGCCGAGGGTTTAGGGGTGAAGAAGAAGCCAGAGGAAAGAGGACAGAGGGCAAGTGCTAGAGCTTTCACGATGACACAAGAGGAGGCCAGAGTGGACCCTGATGTCATGTCAGGTATGTTCCTAGTAAATTAAATTTGTGCCTCTATATTATTTGATTCTTGTGCTAGTAGGATCTTCATTTCTACTACTTTCTGTGCTAAGTTGCCTGTTAGTAGTAGAAGTATTAATGAGCCGTTCGATGTAGAAACTACTATTGGTAAGTCCACTAGAATTATTGATATGATAGAGAACTGTGCCATAGAACAAGAAGGGTTATAAGTTTTTCTGCTAAATTACATCTCATGCCCCTAGGCGGATTCGATGTAGTGCTAGGGATGGATTGGTTAGCAACCTACAAGGAGAACATCATGTGTCGTAAGAAGATGATTTGATTAGTTGCGCCTGATGGAAGTTTAGTGATGATATGCGGTGATCGTGTTACTACGGTGCCAAAGGTGATTTCAATGGCGGTGGCGGAGAAGTGCATGAGGCGTGGATGTAATGCCTACCTGGCTTAAGTGCAGGATGTGGACGCGTCTGTACCACAACTATCGGATGTACCAGTTGTATGTGATTTCTCGGACGTGTCCCCAGAAGATTTACCCGGCGTGCCACCGGATTGCGAAATTGAGTTCCAGATTGATCTAATACCCGGTGCTCAACCCGTTGCCAAAGCACCATATCGATTAACTCTGACTGAGATGAAGGAACTCATGGTTCAACTACAGGATGATGGATAAAGAGTTCATTCGACCGAGTATCTTTCCATGGGGTGCTCCAGTCTTATTTGTGAAGAAGTACGATGGTAGTATATGGATGTGCATCGACAACCGAGAGCTGAACAAGTTAATGGTAAAGAATGGGTATCGGTTATCGAGGATTGACGACTTATTCGATCAGCTTCAAGGTCCCAGTTGATTCTCAATGATAGATCTTCGATCTAGTTACCATCACTTGAAGGTGAAGGAGCAAGATATCCGTAAGACAGCTTTTCGCACGCGTTATGAACACTACGAGTTCCTCGTTATGTCTTTCGGTTTGACTAACATGCCAGCTACCTTAATTGATTTAATGAACCATGTGTGTCGGCCCATGTTAAATAAATCAGTGATTGTGTTTATTGATGATATCCTGATTTATTCGAAGAGCAAGGAAGAACATGCCGGCCACATACGCGAAGTTTTGGAGACACTTAGAAGAGAAAAGTTGTATGCTAAATTCTCTAAGTGTGCTTTTTGATTACACGAGGTGTAATTTTGGGTCACGTGGTAAATGCTAAAGGAATCATGATGGACCCGGCAAAGGTTGAGGCAGTGATGCAATGGAAGTCTCCAAAGACGCCATCCGAGATTCGTAGTTTCTTGGGTTTGGCGGGCTACTACAGAAGATTTATACAAGACTTTTTGTTGGTACACATGTCCCTAGTTCTAGTTCTAGTGAGCTCTAATGTAATTGACTTTCATTTTGTAACACTTATGTAATGTTTGATATATGAAATGAAAAACTCTTCTTTGAATGTTTATTGGTTGTTGAATGTTATATCTATTAATATGATTGATTGTTACATGCTTATATGAACATTTATATAGGTTTACAGTTGTTAGACATGATTCTGTATCAACAAAGGTTCAGGAATATGTTTAACTAAGCCTCATGATTCAGTCGCACGACTGGACCGACTGGACCATGCGAATGGGCCAGTCGCACGACTGAACCAGGTGATTGAGTCAATCGCACGATTGAGTCATAAGACTGACTCAGTCGTACGAATGAATCAGTCGTACGACTCAGTCGCACGACTGAGCCATAGTCATGGATTAGTTGTACGAATGAGAGCTGTAACCTATAAATACCACTTAATTCGTGGAAAAACGCAACCCTTTGAGAATTATCAACCCTAGCCGTTCCTGTTCGTCCAGAGAGTCCCTTCCAACTTCATAGAACGTTTCTGATCGATTCTAATCAATTCTTAACGTATTCTCATCGTTAGTTTTGATCGGATTAACATTCTCCCTGATTGGATCGCCAATCAAATAGGATTCTGCACTATTTGATCTGGTTTCACGTTGAATCAGTTAGTACTCCATCCGTACACGGTCCTAACAAGTGGTATCAGAGCTTTGGCTCTTGATTCTTCGTGAATTCAATCGCGTTTTGAAAAGTCAACGTTTTTATTCAAAAGATCTGTTCTTTTTGCATGAAAATCCAGTTTTTACGAGTGCATGTGTTCAAAAGTTAATCTTTTTCGAGTTTCAGCCTACTAGGGTTTTCAAAGTTGTGTTTTAGGGTCAAATTGCGTGAAAAGTCTAAAAAATTTCAAAGTCAGCAGTCTCAGTCGCACGATTAACTCAATCGCACGACTGAACTCCATTCGCTCAGCTCAATCGCATGATTGGCCCTGTCGGTCTGTTCATTCGCACAACTGTCCTATTCGTTTGCTCAGTCGCACGACTAAGCTCAATCTCCTAGTTGAGTCTCAGTCGTACCCCAGTCACATCCCCAGTCGTATAAACAGTTGGTTTTCAAGTTTAAGACTAATTCACTATGGACACACAGAACTTTGCAATCTTAGCAGGGAAGGACTCCAGATCCAGAATCTATTGCTCTTGGAGAATGAGAACGGGAATCATAATAAACCACCAAAGCTTTTGTCTCTTGACGATTATCCTCAATGGAAGCAACGGTTTGAGATTCATCTGAATGGAGTAGACACAAACCTATGGAACATAATTGAGACTGGTTACACTTTGCCTATTGGTGCTGACGGTGTTCCACTGACACTAAGTGGTTTGACTGAGGCACAAAAGACTGCATACAATGCTGAAAAGAAGGCCTACGCATTGTTGACACAGTCCATTCCTAAAGACATCTTCCATCAGTTTTCAGAACACAAGCAGTGCAAAAAGTTATGGGAGGCTCTTGAGAAGCGATATGAAGGTAATGCAACACTTAAGTCACTGAAGGCGAAAGCGTTAAAGAAAGAATTTGATAACTTCTCGTCTATTGGGAATGAAATCTTGGGTGATGTGATTGACCACTTTTATCATTTGATGAGTGAACTGCACACTCATGAGGTTAAAACGTCCATGGAAGACAAGGTGGCAAGTTTGGCCGATGGGTTACCTGATAAGTGGGATTCATTTGTTTCCACTTTAAGACATAATGTTGTGTTGGAGACTTTGGACATAATTGACTTTATTCTGAAGTTGAGGGAGGAAGAGGTTCGAAATAAGTACAAGTCTAAGAAGGGTAACTACACTCAGAATCCTTCTCTCTACAATATGACTCCTACTACAGTGTCTTCGAGTGCTCCGTTACAGACTGCTTTCATGTCTAACATATCTGCAAGCATTCTTAGTACTTCTTCAAGTTATGAATCAGATGGATCTTCAAGTGTTCAATTCATTCCTCCAGAAATTCAATCGACGAAGTTAAATACAGAGAATTTAGGCAACGTAACTGTTGAAGTTGCTAAGGAGCATATGGATCTACTAGCTGCTGTGGTACATTCTTATGATGGGTTAGTTGCAGGAAAGATTAGAAATTGCCATCTAGCAAATGAAGATTATGAGCAGGTGGATGAAACAGAGCTTAAACGGATGGATATAATGTGGGCTCTCGCTAGTGCTGTGCGTAGAGCAAAGAAGTTTGGTAAAAAGACGGGACAGAACCTGGTGGCGACAAAGGATACAACATTTGGATTCGACAAGTCTAAAGTCACCTGTTTCAACTGTGGTGAAAAAGGCCATTTCAAGCGAGAGTGTGTAAAACCCAAAAGACAGGAAATGGCAATCCGTTCTCATCATTTAACGGCAGGATAAAGACAAGACTCCAAAGTCAACATCAACCAGCAATGACTCCAAAGCAATGGTAGCACAGGGTGATGAAGGACAAGACTGGTCCTTCAGTTTCTTATCTGATGGTGAGGCTAACATTGCATCGGTTGATGATCTGAACGAAGACTCAGCGAGTGAGGGGGAGAACTCAGTTGAGATTGATACTGTTGATGTGGATAAGACTTTGGTTGCTGTGGATCAACTAGTGCGGGATGAACTAAATGCAAAATCTTTAGCACACCAGGAATCCCAGGCTGCTTTCATGGCTGGTACCTCTACATCTGCACAGGTAGAATCGAAAGATGATCTCTTTGATAAACATGCATGTGTTAAATGTGATAAGTTTAGGGAAAGCATTGATCTGAAATTTGCTAGGTTATTAGAACATAATGATAACTTAGTAAATGACTTAAAACTGTGCACTGAAGCTAATCATGTATTAAAGCAAAATGAAAGCAGTTTTAAGGAGAAAATTGACTTGTTGAGAAAACAATTAAAAGAGACTGAAGTTGTTGCTTTCAACCAAGAAAATGACATAAAGTTTTACTTAAAAACAATTGAGGAAACTAAAAAGGATAGAGCTGTTTTACAAGTTGAAAATGAATCCTTAAAGCAAAAACTACATAGTTTAGCTAGTTCCTCTCATATTTTGAAAAACTTGGTTAAAGAAAGAAACAACGGGGAAGGGCTGGTTTACAAAGGTGTGCCTCCATCACATGAGATCCTTCTGAACACCAAACAGAGACCTGTAAATAATAATCCAATCAAGGACCATATGGTGACTACTCCTCTGGTTAGTGATCCAAACACTGCAGTTAAACCTGCTCCTCCAGTTGTTGATCAGAAGATATCAACTTCAGGCACAAAGGATAAAACCATCATTGAGAACAGGGTGGAAGAGAATGTTCAAGCATCTCTTGGTTTGGGTTCAAAATCTGATGTCACATAACCCAAGATTTCAAAAACGACTCAGTCTAAACCGGTTAAGCAAGATAACAATCATCTTAAAAGACAAAGTAATAATAATGTTAAACAAGTAAAATTTGTCAAAGAAGGTGAAAATCAAAAGGTTGAGACCAAAAAGCCCATACCTGAAGTATGCTCCCCACCCCACAAGAGATCTCCTAGTCCTATTGAGAGGAGATCATACTATACTTGTGGACAAAGAGGTCACATCTCTTCAAACTGTCCTCGCTATCAGACACCTAGGATTAAGGTTGAACTAGATCAAGATGTTAAACAGTTTTCTTCAAAACAGAGATCTAAAACTCCTGTTAGGTCTAAAACACCTTCTAGGTCTTTTACCCCACCCCAACACCACAGACAACACAGACAAGTCACTGGCAAGTCTGTGATGCCTGAGGTGAAACCTGTTTTTGAAAACAAACCTAAAGTTCAAATAGTAAATCAGTCATCGGTTTACGACAAATAATCCTTACACAAGGATAGTCTGTGGAAAGCTAAAACATCTGATGTGTCTGATAGTGTTGATAAGCTGAAGGATGAAGTCTCTCCAACTGCTAAAGGTCAGTGGGTTGAGTTTGTGATGTGTGATGCCTCTGGGAAACCCAAGCCAGTCAAGGCTTGGGTCCCCCTCCTTAACTAATTATTTTCTATTATGTGCAGGTTGTCTGCTATAGTGCTTCTACAAACACATGGATAGTAGATAGCGGAGAATCCAGGCACATGACGGGAAATCAGTCTCTCCTTTTCAACGTCAAACAAATTAAAGGGGGACACGTTTCTTTTGCTGGAACTAAAGGAGGATACATTACCGCACAAGGAGAAGTAGGTAATGGACAGGTAAAATTTGGTAAAGTGAATTATGTTCCACAATTAGAAAACAATTTGCTTTCAGTGTCTCAGATATATGACAATGGCTTCAAAGTGATGTTTGACAATTGGAAGTGTTACATTCTGAAGAAGGAGATGGAGATTCCTGAGGAGCAGGTCTTAATGTCAGCATCAAGGTACAACGATTTGTACGTCTTGGACATGTCAAATGCTTCTACTACTGAGTCTACTGTTCAGTGTTTTTTATCAAAAGCAACAGAGAAGGAGTCCATCTCATGGCACAGGAGAATGGACACATAAATCATAGGAAGATGAATCATCTGATTCATAACAACCTAGTTGAAGGAGCGACTGTAAAGAACTTCAAACTTCCAGATTTTTATGTCTCGTGCAAGAAGGGAAAGCGGACCAGGAAGTCCAATAAGACCAAGCATGTTAATTCTATCGAGATGCCACTTGAGCTACAGCATATGGATCTATTCGGTCCTGTCAGCATGAAGAGTTTTGCGGGAGACTGGTATTGCTTTGTTGTCACGGATGACTACTCACGTTTCTCCTGGGTGATGTTTCTGAAAGCTAAGTCAGAAACTTTGAGTCGTTCAAGGTGCTCGTCATAACACTGGAGTCCCTCTACAATCTGAAGGTGAGGAAGAGTCGTTCAGACAATGGAACTGAATTCAAGAATCAGTGGATGGATGCTTTCTGCAAAGAAAAGGGAATTGTTCATCAGTTCACCTCTGCATACACGCCACAGATGAATGGAGTTGCTGAACGGAAGAATAGGAGCTTGATCGAGACTGCAAGGATGATGTTGGCAGATTCAAAGCTGCCAGTACAGTTCTGGAATGAAGCTGTTGCCAATGTGTGCTACACACTTAATCGTGTGTTAGTAGTTAAGCGGCATGGGAAAACTTGCTATGAGTTGCTTCAGAAGCGCAAACCTAACCTGAAGTATCTGAAACCATTCGGAGCTCCATGCACATTACTGAAGAAAACTCCGGAGGGCAAGTTCAGTGAAAAGGCAGATCAGGGGATCTTTCTTGGATACAGCATACCAGACAAACGAGTTTACAATAACTCAACAGGTCAGGTAGAAGTATGGTGCAATGTCGATGTACAACGATTCACCATTCCCCCTACTGGAAAAGGTCCGTCGTCTTTCTTCGACTACGATGACTTTTTCAAATAATTCAACCTTCCTCAGATAGATTCAGATGAAGAGATTGCTACTCAGATGATGCATGATGTCCTAAATACACTGAATCTGGATACCAGCAATATGACACCGGCTAGTGGTGCTTCGGGATCTTTAACAGCTGCTCAGGACGAGAGTGATGAGTCATCAGATGATGAAGAAGCAGCTGAGACAGGCATTAAGAATAATGTTAATCAAGAAGGAATCTCATCAGCTGCTGAACATGCATCAGGGAATCCTGATACTGATCCTACTGTCATAAATCTGGATACTAAAGTTGTTGTTCCTTCGACACCTGTGACTAGGATCAGTGCGAATCATCTGCCGGAGGCTATCATTAGGGATCTTCACTCCAGGGTGCAGACGAGAAATCAGTTATATTCTGCTGATTACGCTACAATTATGGAAAAGGGCTACGTGAATGACGGGGCTTTCAAATGTTTTGTTTCTCAAGTCGAGCCCAAACACGTAAGCGATGCCCCGAAGGATGAGGCCTGGGTCAATGCTATGCAAGAAGAGCTACTACAGTTCAAGAAGCTTGGAGTGCTGACACTCGTTGACAGGCCCAAAGGAGTAAAAGTGATTGGCACCAAATGGGTGCTATGCTGCAAGAAGGATGACCAAGGTGTTGTTATCAGAAACAAGGCATGTTTGGTTGTTCAAGGCTTCAGACAAGTCGAGGGAGTCGATTATAATGAATGTTTCCACCCGTGGCTAGAATGGAAGCAATCCGTATCTTCCTAGCCTATGCATCGTATATGAAGATCAAAGTCTATCAACTAGATGTAAAGAGTGCATTCCTTCACGGGGAAATCCGTGAAGAGGTCTACGTCAGTCAACAGAGGGATTCGAAGATCCTTATCATCGGGACAGAGTCTACAAGTTGGACAAGGCTCTGTACGGGCTACATTAGGCTCCTCGAGCTTGGTATGAAAAGCTGTCCACCACCTTTTGAAACACGGGTTTCACAGGGGTGTGATTGACTGCACGTTGTTCATCAAAGAGAGAGATGGAGATTTACTGATGGTGCAAATTTATGTGGATGACATTATCTTCGGTTCATAAATGAAGATCTATGTAAAGAATTCAATCTATGATGAAAGTAGAATTTGAAATGAGTACCATGGGAGAGATGAAGCTTTTCCTAGGATTACAGGTGGATCAAACACCTACCGGTATTTTTCTGCATCAGACTAAGTATGTAGGAGACATTCTTAGTCAATTTGATATGGAAACTGTCACTGTTGCCAGTACCCCACTCGCCACAAATCATGATGTGGCACCTGATGAGAATGGGGATTTGGTAGATGCCACTATATATCGTGGGATGATCGGATCTCTCATGTATCTCACTGCCTCGCATCCAGATATCATGTATGCCATATGTTTATGCTCCAGATATCAACCCTAACTGAAAGTAAATCATCTGATAGGGTGAAAAGGATTTTTTGTTATCTAAAGGGTACTCCAACACTGGGGTTGTGGTATCCTCATAATGATAACTTTGAGCTAACTACGTATAGTGATTCAGACTAAGACGGCTGCAAGATTAACTTCAAGTCTACATCAGCAGGGTGTCAGTTCTATGGAAGGCGTTTAGTCATGTGGCAATACAAGAAGCAGACCTCGGTTGCCTTATCAACCTGTGAAGCTGAATATGTTGCTGCTACAAGTTGTTGCTCTCAGATCATCTGGATCCAACAGCAAATACGGGACTACGGTTTGCAATTTTCTAACACCCCTATATATGTTGATAACTCTGCTGCCATAGCTATAACTAAAAATCCAGTTCAACACCCTAAAACAAAACACATCGGCATAAAGTATCATTTCATACGCGATTGCTATGAAAAACAATTAATTGATGTGGTTAAGATAAACACGAATTTTCAACGCGCCGACCTCTACACCAAACCATTTGATAAACCCAGATTTTTCTATCTGTTAGAGGTCAAGGGCGTGAAAAAGAAAAGTGATATCATTTCAGAAGAAACAGATGCTTAGTCTGCACTCGTTTAGTTTTTCATTTTTTTGTTTATTCTAGTTGTTTTGATTTCCTTGTCTTATAAAAATCCAAAAACAAAAAAGATTTTTTGTTTTAGAATTTTAGAGGGAGATTAGTTTACTTTCAGTATTTATTTACTTAAAAAATAGGGGGAGGGTAGATAACCTGAAAAGGCAAAAACAACAACGATAAGAATGTGATTCAATGCTATGGAAAGTGATAGTACACAGGCGTCAAATTACTTGGAACACCAAAAGATTTTCAATTTTTGCAATTTTAGTTTAACTAAATCACAGAAAATGTTAGTCAGAGAATTCTAAGTCTAACAAATTAGGAAAATGATAGTACGCTTGTTTGTAACTGTAATTACATGGATAAAGAAGATCTAGGGAGGTGCTAGTTCATTATACGATGTGTCGGTAGATTCAACACAATAGACTAGTAGACATCATTGGTGAACTCAGTTTAAACTAAGCTGTTCAACTGACTATGAGTTCCCATCTTATCACTGGTTAACACAATCAGTTATTTCCAATAAGGGTTGACGAGCAAATAAACGCCACTAAAAGTGTAAAGATGACCACAGAAAGAGCAAAGCACGAAAAAATGAAAATAAACGCAATCAATCTAATAACCTATGTTGTTGGTGCGTTATGTGCAAGAAAGAAATTTAAAGATGCTCTAACAAGAAGATAGGTTGTGCGCCTCTCTGCTGTGCGATGGCACTGACCTGAGGATAAGCATAACTTAGATATTCTAGAATTCATTGCTGTTTGCTGCCTCTCTCTGTGTGATGCACTGACCTGAGGCTTGGCTTCTCTTTAAAAGATCTATGAATAGTCTCTTCGTGTCAAAATACCCGTAGACTGCTCAATAGTCTCCTGAGGAATGTTGATTACCATATAAGCGTGGGATCCACAAATGTTGGTTGAAATAATATAACCTAATACATCACCAATATGTGTCAAAAGACTGTGTATGGATTTAAGTGGATAAGTATACTGACAATCGTCGTGGCTGCACCGCCTGATGTTCAAAACCAATGTGTGTTATATATCAGATCAAGCATGATTCCCAGTTAGAACTTAGAAGTCTCAGATGAATGAGAAACTATGATATGTAAATATGTTACTTTCCTTTCCTATATATATATAAAAGTTCTCAGTAATTGAGTTTATGCCTGTCTGATTCCGTATGAATCTGTCTTAGTGATGATGTTAATGCTAATTGGCTATCCTACCCTACCCTAACAAAATCACAAAAACATGTTTATTTTGTTACTTAGTTTAGTCTTTCAAGTTATTTGTAAAGTGTGTCAGTGTCGGATTCGCTATGTTATTCATCTCTGTGAATGTCACAAAATGAACTTAACGTTAATCTTAAATAAATTGTTTCTAAAAAGATAAATAGATCACGTCTGAGGTGATCAGGTGAATAAATGGATCACGTCTGAGGTGATCAGGTGGATAAATGGATCACGTCTGAGGTGATTAGGTGGATAAATGGATCACATCTGAGGTGATCAATAGGTTTTTAATCTTAAATAGGTTATGTCTGAGATGATCAAATGATCAAAATGATTTATCTATTGTTACAAGGGGATAAGTGTTCAAGGGTCAAAAAAAGGCAAAATTTCACAAGTATGACCCATTCGCATGACTGGACCATGAAAATGGACCAGTCGCATGGTTGGACCATACGAATGAACCCATTCGCACAACTGGACCATGAGTATAGACCTGTCGTACGAATGGACCATACGAATGAGCCCAATCGCACGATTGGAGGTGACCGACTGGGACAGTCGCACGAATGATCCTCAATCATACGATTGGAGATGACCAAATGGGCGAGTCGTACGACTAAAGCTCAGTCGCATGAATCAATCGTGCGACTAGGTTCAGTCGCACGACTGAAAGTTGCACTAGTATAAATAGAGGGTGAGTCGGTCTCATTCATCTTATTCACCCAAATCGCATTTCAGACGCACAATACACACACATATTGCCGAATTTTCGATTGATCATCTTAGACCTGTTCTTGACTCTCTCTGACTGTTTGTTACGACACTATAGGTACTGCGGCACAATATGTGAACGTTTAATCGGCTACTACAACGTCAAAAGGGTCGGAAAAATGACCTAATGTAAACCGAACCAAAGATGACAAATAAACCACTAAAACTAAGCTTTTTGAACAAACTAAAGTTATTAGGGTTTTAGTCGGTCATATGCGAATCAAATGAGTCAATCCTCAACGTTTAACATTAAGTATTGCTCAAAAATCAAATTTGAATGAACAAACTGTCGGACATGCGATTGGACACACTGATGAACTTTAATCGCACGACTGAGCGAGGCTAATGGCTCAGTCGCATGACTAAGACGGACAAATGGTTCAATCGCACGACTGAACCATGCGTCTGAGCTCAATCGCACGACTGAGGTAATCGCATGTGCGAACATACGACTAAGTCCAGTCGTATGACTCAGTCGTACGTATGAGCTCAATCGCACGACTAGATCTCAGTCGTCCAGCTCAGTCGCACGACTAGATTCAATCGCTCAGCTCAGTCGCACGACTGAACAAAATTTTCAAGTTCATGAAACAAGTTTAGTATTCTTTGACACGTACTAATGTTTATTTACTTTGTGTCACAGATGGCTAGTCGGTGGCCGATGAGCACTAAGCATAATATATGTGCTTATCTCGATCTCTCTTCCTGCATTGCTGCGGAGTTTGCTGGTATCATCATATTCTAACGACGTTCGAGGATTTTCCGAGTGATCTCTACGCCATGCACACCATACAGATCCATACAGCAGGCATTTTGGGAAAGCGCTACTGCCGATAGGTCCTCTGAGCCCCATACTATCAGGAGTTCTATATTCGGGGAGGCCATCCAGATTACTGAAGAGGACATTAGGATAGTGCTGGAGTTAGGGGATGATTCTGATTGCCCCACCCGATTACATCCCCTCACTATTCGAGGCTGCTTTATGAGGGCTAAGTAATCTGGGGACATTAACGCAAGTATGCTCAACAAGAGCAACTTGTGCCCCCAGTTTAAATACTTAGCGCATGTACTTATGAGATGTATAGGATCTAGGAAGGGTGGAATCGATGAGCTCTCAGACTAGATGCAGAACGCATACGCTGCACTGGTGGTGAATCATCCTTTCAGCTTCTCTAGGATGATCTTCGCTTATCTGGTGGAGAACATCGAGGCGAAGGGGAAGGAAAGCTTCTGTATGTATCCTCAGTTTATACAGATGATCATAGATCAGAAGCTCCCCTTGCTGCCGAAGGAGAAAGAGGATGCTGTGGTCCTGGAGGTCATGGACGACACGACTCTGGGACGGATGAGGGTGTACCGGGGAAGCAGGTGAAGCCCCCGGGTTAGGAGATTATTTGGGCATCTGGCCCGGGAAGACTATGTGGCGCCAACAAAGGGAAGTGGCGCCACGACGAGAGTGATTCTGATACTGAGCCGATAGCGGTTCCTGATGATGACTCAGATGAGACGATGGTGGTAATGGTGGAGATACAGGTCCTTCTCACACACAGACCACTACTAGTGATGTTACATCTCCACCATCTCCACACGGTGATCTACAGACAGCTGGTTTCCATCAGGACTTCCAGCCTGATAAGGAGGAAGAGTCTGATGAGGAACCACTGACCAGGACGATGGGCAGCCGGGTGGTTGCCACTGAGAGGGGGATTAGGACGGTTGGTGGACATCCGTGTTGGTCTGAGGAGACTACTACAGATCCATCATACACCCCAGACCAGCCCAGCAGGCAAGGGGAAGCCTCCGGGTCCAAGGGGACTCGAAGGAAGAGGATGGCTCAGCCACATGGGCTGAAGCCAAAGAGACGGAGGATCACGCTGATTGCTACCTCCACCACCACTTCCACCACTAGACCACCTATCACCACTACACCACCTACCACACTACACCACCTACCACAACCACCCATCATACCACTCCACCTATTCATACTTCACCACCCGTATTCACCTTAGCCACCACTACCACCGCCAGCCACCAAGCTGGCCCTTCCACATTCCCCACCAGATCATCCCTCCCTCCTATTGGAGTGGAGGAACAGCTTGCAGCACTCAACAGGATGGTGCTGAAGTTGTTAGCAGCAGATGAGGAGAAATCTGCTAAACTACGTCAGCTAGAGGAGCTAAATGCTTCTCAAGCTCAGCAGATTTCTCAGCAGGCTGAGCAGATCGCCCAACTCCATGAGCACAAAGAGGAGTCGGTGAAGAGATTGGAGGAGTTGGAGGCTGCTAACAAGAAGATCATGCTCAAGCTTAAAGGATCATAAGATGAGCCTCTGAAGATCAGGGAAGGAGATGACGATGGTGATGATGATGAAGAGGATAAGAGTGTTGATGATGATGAGGAGGGTGATGGCGAGGCAAGAAGTAAGGAGGATGATGATGATGATGATGAAGGAGATAAGCTACATCTGCCTCTGCTCCTGGTCAAGAGCAAAGGACAAAAAAAAACAAGACCAAGGAGCATCATCGTCTGCCCCGCCTACCTCACCCTCAGCTAAAGACGCAGAGAGGATTCAATGTAAAAGTAAAGATTAGATCTTTTACTTTGTTCAACTTTTGTACTTGAAATCATCAATTAATGTTATGAAATTAATGTATATATTGATTATTCAGTGTTTGATTATCTTGATTACATACTAACTATTGCTGTGTTACATGTTTAAATCAAGCAGATCCAGCATTTCAGCAAGATGAGTACGATGTTGCTCCCATACAGCAGATCAAGTCTCAACTGACTATGATACTTGATCTGTAAGGGATCTTCAGGAGGTCCGTGAGTTATACTCCTGAAGAAGGAGAAGTAACTCACGACCTCACTGATGAGCAACTTGCTGAAATGTTCCAGCTGAATCCTGATGAGATAGTGAAGGATGCTCCTACCTTCGATGTGGATAGAGACGAGGAGCTGAACGATATAGAAGAGATTGAGATACAGGACGTCACGGCTCAGCATTATCCTGAGTATACTGACCGAGAGGAAATGTGTTTTTCGATATGGGTAATACTCTCGGCAGTGATACTTTGGAGAAGCTGAGTCAGAAGGAAAAGGAAGCAGAAGTGTTGGATCATGATAAGGCTGGTGCAACCAAAACCACTTCATAGTCACTTTTGGTGCTACATTGAAGGGCTTCTGAAGCCAAGCAAGAGATCTTCCGAGAGTCTGAGGAACAACAGCTGAAGATATCTACTGAAGGCAAAAGCTGAAGTCAACTGCTGAAGACAACAGCTGAAGCCAACAGCTAAAGACCATCTTCCGAAGACAAGTCTGAGCTTCCGAAGACAAAGTCTGATGAAAGAGCTGAAGACAAAGTCTGAGCTTCCAAAGACAAAGTCTGATGAAAGAGCTGAAGACAAAGTCTGAGCTTCCGAAGACAAAGTCTGATAAAGAGCTGAAGACAAAGTCTGAGCTTCCGAAGACAAAGTCTGCTTCCGAAGACAAAGAAGACTCTAAGCCTCGGAAGAAGCAGTCTTCCGAAGAATAAGTGCCTTCGGAAGAAGTTATTCTTCCGAAGCACTTTATCCTTCGGAAGACATTGCTATGTCCAGCAGATAAAAGTATGGTCCCTGACAGTCCGCTGCAGACCTCTGATACAGCATGGTATCTTCCTAAAGAGCCATGTTGTTGACCATACTTTATTCTACTGTTCACCTTTTTATGATAGTACATGTTACCAACTTTAGTTGGTGACAAAAGGTAAGTCAGGGACATGTCCTGACTACCAACTCTCAGGCAAAATGTCTGAAAGACCTCACCTAGAGTCTTGTAGTATAGATGTAAGGTTAGAGGTGTCCAGCTGGTATCAAAGTATATCCGGCTGTAGGTAGTATATATATCTTCTCCCTGTAACTCTTTAAAGAAGAGTGATTTGAGTCCAAGAGTCTTGTAATCCTTTGAGTTGAGAGGCAATATATAAAAGTACCTTGAAAATTTACCTGTTGTGTTTATTTTCTTACTGCTTTATACTTAGTATATTGTGATCAACTCTTCATAGACTACTTGCCGAGTGTTGTTCACAGTGAGTTGAGAGAAAAACCACCCATAATCGATCCTGCAATTGGTATCAGAGCTCCAGGTTCTTGATTGTGAGATCTTACCATCCAAATCAACCTGTTTTTCACTCCTCACTACAAACCACTCACTCAAATGGCTGCTCTCTCCAAGGCTGATATGGAAACCGGTACCATAACCAAGTCCCCACTGATCACCCCTGAAGACTTTGACACATGGTGCATCAGAATGGAAGGCTTCATCAAGTGTGAAGATTCAAGGATGTGGGACTCCATTGTCAATGGTCCTTTCATACCAAGCACCACTTCTGCCACTGGTAATCGCATTATTCCAAAAGATGTTGATGATTACTCAAAAGAAGACAGGAAGAGAATAGAGCTGGATCAAAGGGCTATGACTTCTCTCCAAACTGCTCTCCCCAACTCCGTCTACAGACGCTTCAAGAAGTGCAAAACTGCTAAAGATTTATGGGAAGCTTTGAAGCTGATGTATGAAGGATCCAAGGAAACCCAAGAGAACAAGAAGGATCTCTTGAAGCAGCAGTTTGAGAACTTTACTTTCAAGGTTGGTGAGACCTTGACTCAACAATACTTCAGGTATTTAAGCTAGTAGATACTCTGGAGGATATTGGAGTAGCTCTTGAGAACAGAGACATAGTTAGGAAGTTCATGTCTTCCCTTCCTAAACTATGGATACATTACTGTGTTGTAATCAAGAGAACTTCGGACCTTAAGACTCTTACTCTGATAGAGTTGTATGGTATCCTAAGTGCATTCCAGATGGAGATGAACATGCAGAACTCCTCTGGTCACTCCAATAACCAACTGAGTTCAGCCCTTCATGTGGTTGAAAGGGAAACCATAGAACCACAACATCAGTTGCTATGTTACCCTGACAACTCACACAGTGGACCCTACATTACTCTACCTGAGACTCCAAAGTCTCAAAAGGTTCAACACAACTCCTCTCAGGATAGTTGTGCCTTTGTCTCTGGAAGTGGACACTCCGGTGATTTTCAATACTGCTTTGATGATCTTGAGTGCTTCAGTCCAGATGATGTGGAGTATATGGATATTGTCCAGCAAATGGCTCTTTTAACTTACAGAGCGAAGAAGTTCTTCAAGAGAACTGGAAGGCAATTCCCTCAAAACCCAGTCAACAGCAAGTTTGGGTTTGATAAGAGCAAAGCAAGGTGTTACAACTGCAACCAACTTGGTCACTTTGCTAGGGAATGCAAGGCTCCCAAGAACAACCCGGGAACCCCACAGGCCTCCACACATCCCACTGCTCCAAAGCATGAAGAAAAGTCAACTGAAACAGCTGCTGTTGCTCAAGAAGTTGACTGGAGCTTCATGGTACAGGATGTGACTCCTGCTCAAGCACTCATGGCCGGAACAGATGATGATCAGGTATATGAACATCTTTGTACTGCTGCCTGTATTGCTAAAGTTAAACTCTATAAGGATTACATTTCGGAAATCAGATCTGAGGTTGAGTCTTTAAATGTGCTAAAATCTGATTTTAAAAGAGCTGAATCTGACTATCAAAAGAAAATTGAAGGGTTAGAGAAAATTGTGTCTCTTTTAAAACATGAAAAGACTAATTATAAGATTCAAATTAAAGATCTGATATCCAAACTATCTGAGGTTCAAGCCCAGTTGGTCACAGCTGAGGCTCAGGCCAGGAAGCAAGCTATTGCTGAGCAAAGCTTCCAAACTATTCTTGCATCAACCTCTCATTCCAAAATGTTTTATCAAAACAAAGAAGGGTTGGGAACCAATGAAATAGCTCCACCACACTCTTATGAGTCTATTAGACTACCTAGATGTGGTACTGAAGAGCAAGAGGTTCTAACTGCTGACCCTTCTCCATTGGAACTAAAGGATGAGGCAAAAATAGTGACCACCACAGGGGAGAAACAGGAGGATATACTCATCTCCACCTGTGAAGACCAAATCCTAACCACCAAGGCAAGAAGAAGCAGAGCTAAAGCTGCTAGAAGGACTGCCAAGAAGGTTGCAGAGTCCAAGCTTAAGATCGACCCAAAGCAAAAGGGTGTCTTCATTTCTGCCGGATTTCAAGTGGTAGGTACTCCTGATTCAGGAAAGGAGTGTAGTACTAGCACTCCTGTCCTACTGAAGGATCAGAAGTTGAAGGGGAAAGTTGCTGATGAAGAGAAGAAACCCAAGAAACAGCAACCTGCAAGTTCCCAGAAGATAACATTGTCTGCATAATGTGTGGTCTGCACAACCACATGGCTAAAGATTGTTACTACAATCCAGCAAGCACACATTATGCAAATAATGTTAGAAAAGAAGGAGTCAGAGAAGGTTTCTCAGTTGGACCACTTCAAAAGGTCCAAATGATAAAAAGGGAAAGTTGGTCTCGGAAGCCAAGTTGCTTTCGAAAGAAACTACTTCTTCCGAAGGGAAAATAGCTTCGGAAGCCAAACCTTCTAAGGTTCGGAAGAACAAGAAGGCTCCTTAAAACCATCTCAGAAGAAGACTACTTCGGAAGAAAAGGTGGTGAAGGCTTCTTCCGAAAAGGAAGCTTCGGAAGAAGACCATGCTGCAAAAGCTTCAACAAGCTCATCCTCAAAGATCAACCAAGGGATGGATTGGAAGATCAAGGAAGATGCTGCAGCCCAAACCTCTTCTTCAACAATGACCTCTATTGAACCCCAATGCATATCTTTTGGTTCAATTATGTCACTATCTTTGGAAGAGCCCAAGACCAGCAAGGCTTGGGCTTCCAAACAAAACTAACCATCTCATCTATGTGCAGGGACGTCCATTTGACAAGAACAACAATGTCTGGATTGTAGATAGTGGATGCTCCAGGCACATGACAGGGAACAGATCTCTCCTTCAACAATTCCAGAACTTTGATGGAGGGCCTGTCCAATTTGGAGGTGAGACCGGAGGATATATTTCGGGCAGAGGAAGTATATCCAATGGCAGAATAAACATTGACAAAGTTCACTTTGTCAAACAGCTTGAACACAATCTGTTAAGTGTTTCTCAATTCTGTGACCAGAAGCATCAGATGCTTTTCACAGAACATGAGTGCATTATCCTCAAACCAGGGATGACAATTCCTCCGGAATTGGTGCTTCTTAGATCTCCCAGAAAGGGGATATGTACAAGCTGGATATGAACAATGCTTCTCCTATGGGTGAAGTATCATGCTTTCTTTCCAAAGCTGATAGTGATGAGTCAACACTATGGCATAAACGCATGTGCCATGTGAATTTTAAAACAATGAATAAATTGGCTAAAAATAACTTGGTACATGGTTTGCCTAAAAAGGAATTTTTCTGCAAAGATAACTGTGTTGCATGCCTGAAAGGGAAACAACACAGATCATCTCATAAATCCAAATGTGTTAACTCTATCACTACTCCATTACACTTATTGCACATGGATCTTTTGGACCCACAAGTATAATGAGCATTGGAAGGAAATCATACTGCCTTGTGATAGTTGATGATTTTACAAGATTTACATGGGTATTCTTTTTAAGAAGTAAAGATGAAATTGCTGAAACTTTAAAATCTTTTATTCTTAAAATAGAAAATCAAATTGATCACAAGGTTAAGATCATTAGAAGTGATCAAGGGACTGAGTTTAAGAACTTTGTTCTTGACTCATTCTGTGACTCAAAAGGGATTGCCAGACAATATAGTGCTCCCAGAACTCCTCAACAAAATGGTGTTGCTGAGAGGAGGAACAGGACACTTATTGAGGCTGCTCGGACCATGTTAGCTGATTCAAAGCTGCCTCTAACATTCTGGGCAGAGGCAGTCAGCACTGCATGCTATGTGCAGAACAGGGTTCTTTAGTTAAGCCCCATGGAAAAACCCCTTATGAGTTATGGAACAAGAGGCCACCGTTCATTGGCTTTCTAAGGTCCTTTGGCTGCAGGTGTACCATACTTAACACAAAGGACAACTTAGCAAAGTTTGCTGAGAAGTCGGATGATGCTATCTTTATTGGATACTCTTCTAGCTCTAAAGCTTATAGAGTATACAATATCAAGAATCAACAATTTGAGGAATCATCCAATATAGTTGTTAATGAGCACACTCCTTGTGTTAGGGGGAATGGACCTGAGTATATCTTTGATTTAGAATTGTTTCCAAACTATTCTAAACCATCTTGTGAGAATGTTTCAGCTGGAACAGGTGCTCAAGAGAATGCTGATGCTGATGCTGATGCAAGTCAACTGTTTGAGCTTCCAGACCTCTTCCAAATTCTCCAAGAGCTGAAAGGCAACAAGCTTCAACCATTCACAGATCTGATAGTGTAACTATCTCCAGGAATAATGAAGCTTCAACAAGTGAATCACTTGATCAACCTCAAAGTTCTTCAGGTGATCCATTACAACACCAGGTTGAGGGAAGTAGTATTCTGAAGGAACAGGCAACTGTTAATACTACTCCACAACCAACCATTGATGATGTTTCTCAATCATTCAATCAGTCCTCATTGAATGACTTTGAAACAGCAGTTGGACAGAGTGATCCAGTTCCTGATCAGAATATGTCTAACCTAGACTTTCTCTGCAACTGGAAGTGATTCCTCGTCTTAGGATTCACAACACTCATCCAACTGAGAACATCATAGGGAATGTCTCTGAGGGTGTGAGAACAAGAGGACAACTCATCATGGGAATGTCTGCTTGTACTCATGCTTCTTGTCTCAGATGGAACCAAAGAAGGTAGAAGATGCCTTAAAGGATAGTAGTTGGTTGAATCGATGCAGGAGGAGCTGCTTCAATTCAGAAGACAAAAGGTCTGGAATCTATGCCCACTACCATTGGTCAAGTACCCATAGGCACTAAATGGGTATTCAGGAACAAGAAAGATGATAGAGGCTTGATTATCAAGAACAAGGCAAGATAGTAGTTCAAGGATACACCCAGGAGGAAGGAATTGATTATACTGATGTCTTTGCACCTGTTGCAAGACTTGAGGCAGTTAGAATCTTCCTTGCTTATGCTGCATCCAAGAACTTCACAGTCTACCAACTTGATGTCAAGTGTGCTTTTCTATATGGGGATATAGATAGGGAAATCTATGTATGTCAACCTCCAGGATTTGAAGACCCACAGCATCCAACTACGTGTGCAAACTGGATAAAGCTCTATATGGGCTGCATCAAGCACCTAGGCTGTGGTATGAGACCTTGTCTCAGTTTCTCCTGAAGAATGGATACACTAGAGGTACCATTGACAAGACTCTTTTCATCAGAAAGAGTGGAGAAGACATTTTGCTTGTACAAGTCTATGTTGATGACATCATATTTGGTTCTTCAAACGACCAAATGTGCAAGGACTTTGAAAGCATTATGAAGCAGAAGTTTGAGATGAGTTCCATGGGAAAAATGGACTTTTTCCTTGGAATTCAGGTGAAACAGATGAAGGAAGGGTTCTTCATAAGTCAATCTAAGTATGTCTCAGACATCTTAGATAGATTTGAAATGAAGGATTGTAAACCAGCCAAGACACCCATACCCAGAAACCATAATCTTTGCCCTGACCTTGAGGGGGAGGATACTGATCAACATCAGTATAGAGCAATCATTGGTTCTCTGATGTATCTCACTGCTAGTAGACCAGATATCATGTTTGCCACATGCATTTGTGCAAGATATCAGCTGCTCCAAAGGTGTCTCACCTAGCTGCTGCAAAGAGAATCCTCAGATACCTCAAAGGAGCACCTAAACTAGGTCTCTGGTATCCAAGAAATAGTGATTTCAATCTCTATGGATACTCTGACAGTGACTATGGTGGCTGCAACATTGACAAGAAATCAACATCAGGAGGATGTCAATTTCTTGGTGGAAGGATTATCTCATGGCAATGCAAGAAACAATCCTGTGTCTCTACATCAACTGCTGAAGCTGAATACATTGCTGCTGCTAGCTGCTGTGCTCAACTGCTATGGATTCAAAATCAGATGTTAGACTATGGATTCAACTTCATGACTACTCCTATCCATATTGACAACAATAGTGCTATCTCCATTACTGAGAATCCGGTGAAGCACTCCAAGACAAAACACATCGATATCAGGTATCATTTCATTAGAGATATTCATGAGAAACATCTGATCAAGTTAATCAAAGTTGACTCAAATGAACAATATGCTGATTTGTTCACAAAGGCATTTGATGAACAAAGATTTAAGTATCTCATATCAGCTATTGGGATGATAAATATTGATTAACTACCTCTTTTAAAAAGCTTTTTAAATGTGTAATGTCTTGTGTCAATACAATTTAAGCCCTGTTACAAAAGATCTTTAAATTATTCTAAGTGTAAATTCCTTCCGAAGAGGAACTAACTCTCGGAAGATATTCTTGAATATCTTCCGAAGCCAAAATTCCTCAATGGAAATTGTCTTCTCGGAAGAGTTTTTGGTCTCGGAAGAAGCGATTGATTTTAGATCAGATCTACTTCTATAAAACTCTCCATTCGGAAAGATAACTTTACCTTCGGAAGCAATACTTTGCTTCGGAAGAGAAAGTACTTTCAAAGACCATTTTACTTCGGAAGCAATGCCTTGCTTCGGAAGAGAAAATTGCCTTCGGAAGACAATTACCTTCGGAAATGTTTTACATTCGGAAGTAAAGGTTTTTATATGTAACGGATATCTTTTGGGCCCCACTCTGTAAAAAGTAAAAAGATTTTGTCCATGATGGTCAGATTATTTAAAATTATCCTTGCCGCCACTATCATTTCTCCGCCGTAAACCACCATACCACCCACAGTAACCCAAACAGTCACCCTATTACCGCCTCTACCACAATTCATCCCTTTTAAATAATCTTGACTGATCAATTTCATCTTCTTTTACCACTTTTCAGCCCTAACTATTCCCTTCACTGTCAAACCTACAATTTCACCCAAATTTCAAGCTTACCTTTTCTTCAATGGCGCTAAACCCTCAGCACAACCAAGTCGCATTACTTGATTCGTCAAGGGATGCCGACTTCACCCAAATCATCACATTTCTTGCCGAATCCACATACCTCACTGCACTAACTGTTAACCCAACCGTATACTCCAACCATATGTCCGAATTCTGGAGCAACGGTCAAACTGCAGTTGTGAATGGGGTTCGAGCACTGAGAACCCGCATTTGTGGCCAAGAGTTGGTCATCACTGAACAGCTCATCAGGGAGCATCTCGAGCTCCATGATGACGGGGCTCCTACTGAGTTCCCCAAGGAAGACTTGGAAGGCACTTATATCCTCATGGGATATGGAGGAGATGTCAGCAGATCAACCGTGTACAAGTTTAATTTCTCTTACCAATGGAAGTTCCTGCTGCATATTATCCTGCATTGCCTCTCCAACAAATCAGGGCGTTGGGATCAAATCCCATATGAACTAGGATGCCTAGTTCATGGGTTGGTGAGAGGTCTTCGCTTCAACTACTCACGATTTGTGTTGACCAACCTTATCGGAAATCTGAGCAGGGATACATTCTTCATGTATCCCCGATTTATTCAACACATAATCAACTGTGAGATGGAACCAAGCAAGCTTGTCTGCGCAGCTGCTCTTACTGTTCCACAAGTGAGACCTACCATCTTCAAGATACTGAAGAAGATGTCACAACTTCACTGGAAGGTACACTCCACTACCTCCAGAGATGACTGAGCGCATAGCTCCTGGTGACATCCCTGTTATCCCCACAGGTGATGAACCCACACCAGCAACATCCACCAAATGCCAAAACCTTCTTTACCCATCAAAGCTACATACCAGAGACGTCCAAAACGAACCCTTGTTCAATCTACTCTGATTGAACAAGCTCCTCCTGTTCACACCAAAGGGCTAGAGTGGAATCATGGGCTCCCACTCAGTCCGAGGTCACACCATCCTTCACAATTGACCTCAATGTGGGTTTTGAGCCTCCTCAGTCTCAAACCCCTGAGCCCGAACCCCAATCCTTAAGCCCACAGGGTGAGTCTCTACACTCCCCTGTGCAGCCTTCTAGGGACAGCCCTACCATAGGCTCAATGCCTGTAGACATTGATCTAGGTCCCGGGTCAGTAGGACTAACCACCCTCTCTTTCACTGACCTTTTACTCCGCACTGATGAAGAGATTACATCTCTCCATGGCCATGAAGTTGATCTACAACACCCTTTGATAGATCAACAGAGCCAGGAGGGATCCCTTGTCTCTAGCCCCCATCAGAAGCCAGTTACTGAGGTGAGTCCCACTGATGTGGAGGGGACTCATGTAGACTCAGCTGCCACTACTCAGAGTCTCTCATTGAGCTCTCAGGACAGTGGTAACATAATTAGGACTGAGTCTATGGCAACTTTGCCCATTGACATCTTTGAAAGAGATGACTCTGAGCAATGGAAACCAGGGTGCCAAGAAGCCACATCTGGTGGTGAGAGTGAGCATACTAGGTATGTTATCTCATCTCCCCGTGATTCTTCTCATGAATATGAGGGAAGTATGCAACTAACACTTCAGTACTTGCTTTCTAAGGTCTCCAACCTGGAATCACAGGTGAGGATCTTAGAATCAAGGACTGCCACTCAACAACTTGAGATTAATAACCTCAAGGCTAAAATAGCTGAGAAACAGACGAAGAGGTCTGTTAGGCATGTACCAATTCAGGTCTCAATGACTTCTTCCTCTAGCTCATCTAGCTCTTAAGATGATGCTACCAAAAAGGGGGAGAAAGTTCAGAGACAAATATCTGAGGAACCACAGACCAATTCGTTTCTTCCCAACTCATCATACTACCTGAGTCATCTCAATCCTTTCTGGAGATTGACTCAAAGATGCTTCAAGATCTCTACAGACTTTTCACAAAGTTTGTATTGAGATCATCCCTAGAACAGCCCAGCCCCTACACCACACTTATATACTTTGGGGCTGAGGAGCTTCAAAGACTGACTGCACCTTCTACCACTGTGGAAGAAGTTGGTCAACCTAAGGTCCACATGGAACCCGAGATTAGCTTCGAAGGGGAAATGGGGACTGATGGCCCAGCAACTGAAACAGATCTTGCAGCAGTCTCATCTTCCGAAGCTCAAGCTGAAGCTTCCGAAGCCTACATGGAAGCCTCGGAAGAACAAGAAAAATCTTCCGAAGCCGAAATAGAAGCTGCAGAAGGCTATTTCAGATGTCCGAGGAACTGACCATCACAGATGTTATTGCTGAAATAGCATCTGAGGTGAGTAGGGAGGACATTTCTGACACTCCTCCAACCCAAACACCAGCTGAACATCTCTCTCAATCACAACCCTCCATCCAAGAACCACCACAGTCAAGCACGCCAAAGACAAAGGAAAACGAAAATTGACTGCGGAAGAGCTTCAGGAGGAGGAGAGGATTGAGAAGGCCAAAAAGAAAGGTAGGTTCCCTACTGAAAATCTGCTAGCTGCTAGTTCTAAGGCAGCTGCAGCCAATCAGGAAGAAATCAACCAGAAGAGAAGAACAACACTCATTGACCAGCTCATCAGTTTAGGAGCTGCCAATGAGGAGATACTCCTGCTACCACTAGAGGAGTTGGTGACTTTGGAGAGGTCAACCAGGCTAAAACAAGAAGAAGAAGCCAGGTTGGCCTTGGAGAGGAAAGAAGAAGAAAGAAGAGAAGCAGCCCTGAAGCTGAGAGAGGATAGGGTCAAATTCCTACTCTCAAGAGGCTTCAGTCTTCCTGAACTGTCCCACATGACAATGACATGATCCTACTGCTCCACAATAAAGAGCAGGATCAAATGGAGAAGAAAGGAAGAAGGCTGCTAGGGAGAAGTTGAGGGAGAGGAAGAGGAGGGAAGAAGAGAAAGAGGTCACTACCACCAAGAAGTCCAATGACAAAGCCTGGATGAAGGACTATCTCCAGGCTCATGGCTTCTCTGGTAGGCAGGTGGGACCTATGTCCGAAAGGACACTCCAGCGGATAGTCAGTGAAATCAAAGCTGACATCCGTTTGGGGAAGAGAAGGGAGATGTACAGGAGGGTACAGGGAACGGTCTCAACCCCAGCCACTCAACCACAGCCATAACCCACACCAGAACCAACCCTTTTCCCATCAAAACCGAACCCACTGATGAAACCTTCACCCCTCAACCAACAACTCTACCCAAACCTACCACATCACCTCAACCACCCAAACTACCCATCCTAAAACCCAAGACACAACCCAAAACCACTAAACCTAAGCCTACCCAACAAAAACCAAGACCATCCCCTCAGCCTCCTCAACATCTCTCCTTTGAGGAAATAAAGGAGTTCAAGACGAGGCTCATCAACTGCAATACTTTGAGCAGCATCTCCTGTGAGAGAGAGCTTATCAACATCACCTATGTTGATAACTCTTCAAGCTCCCTCACCCTAGGCCAATTTCTTGAGTTGCCTAGAGACACTTTGGGCCAGGCTGCAAGACTTCTTGGTCTCAACTCTGATATCCTCAATGCTGAGGAGAAGAGACTAAGAAGGAGACTGGTGACTCTGCTGGATACCAGGAAAGAGGACAGGATTTCTGGTCAATCTCCTGGACCTAGAAATGCTATAATCCAGTGGAGGTTCGATGAACCTTCTCACAACTTTGTTGTGGAAAGGGAGAATGGTGAAACCAACCGGCTTAATGCCACTTCTGTACTACATCTCAGCAGATTTGATCTTACTGAGCTTGTAGAGAAGCCATTCTCCAATCCCTCTAACTCTAAGACTGCTGCACACATCAGAAACCATATCAGCGGTCTCCACTTGGCTGAACGAAGTAGAAGAGCCAAGATTGAAGAGAGTTGAAGTTGAAAGGAGTGGAAGACAAGGAAAGACCAACCACCAAAGGCACAGCCTTTCTACAGATGGTGGAAGGTCCTGAATTGGAACCAATAGTTCGATGGGAATATGACTATACTTCCCATCAACTAACTCTTTTCAGAGGGCCACAACAGAGGGTACATATAATCCAAGGTGACAGAGTAGAGGTTCTGTCCACCAAGGATCTGTACAAGATTCTCAGCACCACAGCAGGAAAGAATAAAGACACTGATAAACACTTACTTTCCTTGGTGCTGAGAGCTTTGAGAAGAAGAGAGAAGTGAAGTTTTGGTAACATCAGCCTAGGGGGAGTTTGTTTGATCATGATAAGGCTGGTGCAACCCAAACCACTTCATAGTCACATTTGGTGCTACATTGAAGGGCTTCCGAAGCCAAGCAAGAGATCTTTCGAGAGTCTGAGGAACAACAGCTGAAGATATCTACTGAAGGCAAAAGCTGAAGTCAACTGCTGAAGACAACAGCTGAAGCCAACAGCTGAAGACCATCTTCCGAAGACAAAGTCTGAGCTTCCGAAGACAAAGTCTGAGCTTCCGAAGACAAAGTCTGATGAAAGAGCTAAAGACAAAGTCTGAGCTTCCGAAGACAAAGTCTGATGAAAGAGCTGAAGACAAAGTCTGAGCTTCCGAAGACGAAGTCTGATGAAAGAGCTGAAGACAAAGTCTGAGCTTCTGAAGACAAAGTCTGCTTTCGAAGACAAAGAAGACTCCAAGCCTCGGAAGAAGCAGTCTTCCGAAGAATAAGTGCCTTCGGAAGAAGTTATTCTTCCGAAGCACTTTATCCTTCGGAAGACATTGCTATGTCCAGCAGCTAAAAGTATGGTCCCTGACAGTCCGCTGCAGACCTCTGATACAGCATGGCATCTTCCTAAAGAGCCATGTTGTTGACCATACTTTATTCTACTGTTCACCTTTTTATGATAGTACATGTTACCAACTTTAGTTGGTGACAAAAGGTAAGTCAGGGACATGTCCTGACTGCCAACTCTCAGGCAAAATGTCTGAAAGACCTCACCTAGAGTCTTGTAGTATAGATGTAAGGTTAGAGGTGTCCAGCTGGTATCAAAGTATATCCGGCTGTAGGTAGTATTATATATATCTTCTCCCTGTAACTCTTTAAAGAAGAGTGATTTGAGTCCAAGAGTCTTGTAATCCTTTGAGTTGAGAGGCAATATATAAAAGTACCTTGAAAATTTACCAACTGTGTTTATTTTCTTATTGCTTGATACTTAGTATATTGTGATCAACTCTTCATAGACTACTTGCCGAGTGTTGTTCACAGTGAGTTGAGAGAAAAACCACCCATAATCGATCCTGCAAGAAGCATCTACAAGCCAAGCCCCAGCCTCGGACGTTGACGTAGATATCAGAAAGGCTGAATGGGCGGCTTGCTTCTCAGAGATCAGAGCCTATCGAGCTGCAGCTAAGCCGAGTACCTACACCAAGATTTACAAAGTGAAAAAGCATCAAAAGGTGTCAGGGAAGATTATTTCATGGGCTTATTTTGAGGATCTCAATGTTTACGCTGTAAAGAGGGAGAGGGGAATCGAGTACTTTAGATTCCCACATGATCTAAAGACACTCCCTGGTTTTGAGCTTAACCAGCTGGCAAGACTGAAGATGCTGTATGCTGACATGAAGAAAATGTCAGGTTGGTTTGAGGCTGCGTTGAAACATGAGTATCTTACCAGATGGGTGAACTTCAAACCTCAACAGGCTACGAGGTACATCAGAAGATTTGAGGTAAACCCTATCACTGGAAGACCAAAGATTGTCCTGAAATGGCACCTTCCGCGCACAATGTCGCGTATTCCACTGAGGGAGATGCCATAAGATTTTGCACCCCATTTCAAATGGTGGTATTATGACTGGCGCACTGGTGAGGCCATCATAGTTTTGGATAGGGAAAGGAAGGCAGAGATGATAAGGGTATTTGACCCTATGTGGCTAACAAACTTGTCTGCTTCTGATGTCTACATCTTGTACAAGTGGCCATTATTTTTTGATACGCAGGATATAGTGCAAGCACTTCAGTTCCAACATGTCATATGTTTATGCTTTGCACTCAATATCCATGCTGGAGTCTCTAAAGAAGAACGAGCTAAGAGGATTGAAGAGTTTAAAAAAGAAGTCAGAGATTAGGTAGAACTAGGTCCAAGGGGGAGTTTGTTGGTACACATGTCCCTAGTTCTAGTTCTAGTGAGCTCTAATGTAATTGACTTTTATTTTGTAACACTTATGTAATGTTTTCTTTGAATGTTTATTGGTTGTGGAATGTTATATCTATTAATATGATTGATTGTTACACGCTTATATGAACATGTTATATAGGTTTACAGTTGTAAGACATGGTTCTGTATCAATAAAGGTTTAGGAATATGCTTAACTAAGTCTCATGATTCAGTCACACGACTGGACCATGCGAATGGGCCAGTCGCATGACTGAACCGGGTGATTGAGTCAATCACACGATTGACTCATAAGACTGACTCGGTCGTACGAATGAATCAGTCGTCCGACTCAGTCGCACGACTGAGCCATACGCATGGCTCAGTCATACGAATGAGAGCTGTAACCTATAAATACCAATTAATTCTTGGAAAAATGCAACACTTAAAAATTATCAACCCTAGTCGTTCTGTTCGTCCAGAGAGTCCCTTCCAACTTCATAGAACGTTTCTGATTGATTCTAATCAATTCTTAACGTATTCTCATTGTTAGTTTTGATCGGATTAATGTTCTCCATGATTGGATCACCAATCAAATAGGATTACGTGCTATTTGATCTGGTTTCACGTTGAATCAGTTAGTACTCCATCCGTACATGGTCCTAACACTTTTACAAGATAGCCTCACCTTTGACTAAATTGACCCGCAAGGACATGAAATTTGTGTAGGGTCGAGAACAGGAGGATGCTTTCGAGGAGTTAAAGACGAGATTGACTCAAGCTCCTATCTTGACATTACCCGATGGGAGTGAAGAATTAGTGGTATATTCGGATGCTTCTTATTCGGGATTAGGTTGCGTGTTAACGCAACGTGGAAGGGTAATATTCTACGCATCCCGATAGCTGAAAACCCACGAAGTCAACTATCCTACTCATGACTTGGAGCTAGCGGTTATGGTCTTAGCGTTGAAGATTGGAGGCACTACCTATACAGAACGAAGTGCGCTATCTTCAACGACCACAAAAGCTTGAAGTACTTCTTCAAGAAAAAGGATCTCAACATGAGACAGAGGAGATGGTTAGAGCTCATAAAAAATATGATTGTGAGATCCATTACCATCCGGGTAAGGCCAACGTTGTGGCCGATGCCCTTAGCCGAAAAGATTGACCCGAACCGATTCGGGTGAAGTTTTATCAGTTGGTTATGACCTCGGACGTGATGACGCAAGTCAAAGGATTTCAAGATGATGTGTTGAAACAAGATCGCCTTAACTTTGAAAGGATGAGAGGTCTAGTCTTGGAGTTGGGAGAAAACCCTCACGGAGTGAGAACCCGCTTTGGACGGATGTGGATCCATCATTACGGAGACCTAAGGGGACGAATTATGGATGAGGCTCATAAGACTTGATACTTCATTCATTCAGGTACCACCAAGATGTATCAAGACTAGAAGAAGGACTACTGGTGGCCGGGTATGAAATATGATGTGGCGCAGTGTATGAGTAACTGTCTTACTTGTTTGCAAGTAAAGACAAAACACCAAAAACCATACGGGAAGATCCAACCGTTGGATATACCCGAGTGGAAGCGAGAGCACATCACTATGGACTTCATAATGAAGCTACCTCGTACTGCGAATGGGTACGATACCATTTGGGTGATAGTTGATCGTCTTACGATGAGTGCTCAGTTCTTACTGATCTGCAAGGCGTATTCATCGGAGAGACTGGCGGATATGTTCATCAAGGAGATTATAGCTCGTCATGGTGTGCCAGTGTCTATTGTGGCTGATCGTGACACCCGATTCACATCGAAGTTTTGGAAGAGATTCGATGATGTAATGGGACGAGGCTACACATTAGCATGACTTATAATCCTCAGACAGATGGTCAATCTGAGAGGACGATTTAGACGCTCAAGGATATGCTTCGAGCATGACTGAACTAGGTGATTGAGTCAATCACACGATTGAGTCATAAGACTGACTCGGTCGTACGAATGAATCAGTCGTACGACTCAGTCGCACGAATGAGCCATACGCATGGCTCAGTCATACGAATGAGAGCTGTAACCTATAAATACCAATTAATTCATGGAAAAACGCAACACTTTGAGAATTATCAACCCTAGCCGTTCCTGTTTGTCCAGAGAGTCCCTTCCAACTTCATAGAACGTTTCTGATTGATTCTAATCAATTCTTAACGTATTCTCATCATTAGTTTTGATCGGATTAATGTTCTCCATGATTGGATCACCAATCAAATAGGATTACGCGCTATTTGATCTGGTTTCACGTTGAATCAGTTAGTACTCCATCCGTACACGGTCCTAACACTTTTACAAGATAGCCTCACCTTTGACTAAATTGACCCGCAAGGACATGAAATTTGTGTAGGGTCGAGAACAGGAGGATGCTTTCGAGGAGTTAAAGACGAGATTGACTCAAGCTCCTATCTTGACATTACCCAATGGGAGTGAAGAATTAGTGGTATATTCGGATGCTTCTTATTCGGGATTAGGTTGCGTGTTAACGCAACGTGGAAGGGTAATATTCTACGCATCCCGATAGATGAAAACCCACGAAGTCAACTATCCTACTCATGACTTGGAGCTAGCGGTTATGGTCTTAGCGTTGAAGATTTGGAGGCACTACCTATACAGAACGAAGTGCGCTATCTTTAACGACCACAAAAGCTTGAAGTACTTCTTTGAGCAAAAGGATCTCAACATGAGACAGAGGAGATGGTTAGAGCTCATAAAAATATGATTGTGAGATCCATTACCATCCGGGTTAGGCCAACGTTGTGGCCGATGCCCTTAGCCGAAAAGATTGACCCGAACCGATTCGGGTGAAGTTTTACCAGTTGGTTATGACCTCGGACATGATGACGCAAGTCAAAGGATTTCAAGATGATGTGTTGAAACAAGATCGCCTTAACTTTGAAAGGATGAGAGGTCTAGTCTCGGAGTTGGGAGAAAACCCTCACGGAGTGAGAACCCGCTTTGGACGGATGTGGATCCCTCATTACGGAGACCTAAGGGGACGAATTATGGATGAGGCTCATAAGACTTGATACTTCATTCATTCTGGTACCACCAAGATGTATCAAGACTTGAAGAAGGACTACTGGTGGCCGGGTATGAAACATGATGTGGCGCAGTATATGAGTAACTGTCTTACTTGTTTGCAAGTAAAGGCAGAACACCAAAAACCATACGGGAAGATCCAACCATTGGATATACCCGAGTGGAAGCGGGAGCACATCACTATGGACTTCATAATGAAGCTACCTCGTACTGCGAATGGGTACGATACCATTTGGGTGATAGTTGATCGTCTTACGTAGAGTGCTCAGTTCTTACTGATCTGCAAGGCGTATTCATCGGAGAGACTGGCGGATATGTTCATCAAGGAGATTATAGCTCGTCATGGTGTGCCAGTGTCTATTGTGGCTGATCGTGACACCCGATTCACATCGAAGTTTTGGAAGAGATTCGATGATGTAATGGGACGAGGCTACACATTAGCACGGCTTATCATCCTCAGACTGATGGTCAATCTGAGAGGACGATTTAGACGCTCAAGGATATGCTTCGAGCATGACTGAACCAGGTGATTGAGTCAATCACACGATTGAGTCATAAGACTGACTCGGTCGTACGAATGAATCAGTCGTACGACTCAGTCGCACGACTGAGCCATACGCATGGCTCAGTCATACGAATGAGAGCTGTAACCTATAAATACCAATTAATTCATGAAAAAACGCAACACTTTGAGAATTATCAATCCTAGCCGTTCCTGTTCGTCCAGAGAGTCCCTTCCAACTTCATAGAACGTTTCTGATTGATTCTAATCAATTCATAACGTATTCTCATCGTTAGTTTTGATCGGATTAATGTTCTCCATGATTGGATCACCAATCAAATAGGATTACGCGCTATTTGATCTGGTTTCACGTTGAATCAGTTAGTACTCCATCCGTACACGGTCCTAACACTTTTACAAGATAGCTCACCTTTGACTAAATTGACCCGCAAGGACATGAAATTTGTGTAGGGTCGAGAACAGGAGGATGCTTTCGAGGAGTTAAAGACGAGATTGACTAAAGCTCCTATCTTGACATTACCCGATGGGAGTGAAGACTTAGTGGTATATTCGGATGCTTCTTATTCGGGATTAGGATGCGTGTTAACGCAACGTGGAAGGGTAATATTCTACGCATCCCGATAGATGAAAACCCACGAAGTCAACTATCCTACTCATGACTTGGAGCTAGCGGTTATGGTCTTAGCGTTGAAGATTTGGAGGCACTACCTATACAGAACGAAGTGTGCTATCTTCAACGACAACAAAAGCTTGAAGTACTTCTTCGAGCAAAAGGATCTCAACATGAGACAGAGGAGATGGTTAGAGCTCATAAAAAATATGATTGTGAGATCCATTACCATCCGGGTAAGGCCAACGTTGTGGCCGATGCCCTTAGCCGAAAAGATTGACCCGAACCGATTCGGGTGAAGTTTTATCAGTTGGTTATGACCACGGACGTGATGACGCAAGTCAAAGGATTTCAAGATGATGTGTTGAAACAAGATCGCCTTAAATTTGAAAGGATGAGAGGTCTAGTCTCGGAGTTGGGAGAAAACCCTCACGGAGTGAGAACCCGCTTTGGACGGATGTGGATCCCTCATTACGGAGACCTAATGGGACGAATTATGGATGAGGCTCATAAGACTTGATACTTCATTCATTCAGGTACTACCAAGATGTATCAAGACTTGAAGAAGGACTACTGGTGGCCGGGTATGAAACATGATGTGGCGCAGTATATGAGTAACTGTCTTACTTGTTTGCAAGTAAAGGCAGAACACCAAAAACCATACGGGAAGATCCAACCGTTGGATATACCCGAGTGGAAGCGGGAGCACATCACTATGGACTTCATAATGAAGCTACCTTGTACTGCGAATGGGTACGATACCATTTGGGTGATAGTTGATCGTCTTACGAAGAGTGCTCAGTTCTTACTGATCTGCAAGGCGTATTCATCGGAGAGACTGGCGGATATGTTCATCAAGGAGATTATAGCTCATCATGGTGTGCCAGTGTCTATTGTGGCTGATCGTGACACCCGATTCACATCGAAGTTTTGGAAGAGATTCGATGATGTAATGGGACGAGGCTACACATTAGCACGGCTTATCATCCTCAGACAGATGGTCAATCTGAGAGGACGATTTAGACGCTCAAGGATATGCTTTGAGCATGCATGATCAATTTTGAGGAAGTTAGGATGATCACTTACCGTTAGTAGAATTGTCATACAACAACAGTTATCAAGCCAGCATTGGGGTGCCACCTTACGAGATGCTATACGGTTGGAGGTGTAGGACGCCCGTGATGAAGGAACTCATGGTTCAACTACTAGAGTTAATGGATAAAGGGTTCATTCGACCGAGTATCTCTCCATAGGGTGCTCTGATCTTATTTGTGAAGAAGAAAGACAGTAGTATGCGGATGTGCTCGACTACCGAGAGCTGAACAAGTTGACGGTAAAGAATCGGTATCTATTACCGAGGATTGACGACTTGTTCGATCAGCTCCAAGGTGCCAGTTGGTTCTCAAGGATAGATCTTCAATCTGGTTACCATCACTTGAAGGTGAAGGAGCAAGATATCCCTAAGACAGCTTTTCACACGCGTTATGGACACCACGAGTTCCTCGTTATGTCTTTCGGTTTGACTAACGCGCCAACTACCTTTATGGATTTAATGAACCGCGTGTGTCGGCCCATGTTAGATAAATCAGTGATTGTGTTTATTGATGATATCCTGATTTATTCAAAGAGAGAGGAAGAACATGTTGGCCACATACGCCAAGTTTTGGAGACACTTAGAAGAGAAAAGTCGTATGCTAAATTCTCTAAGTGTGCTTTTTGGTTGCACGAGGTGTAATTTTTAGGCCACATGGAAAATGCTGAAGGAATCATGGTGGACCCGGCAAAGGTTGAGGCGGTGATGCAATGGAAGTCTCCAAAGACGCCATCCAAGATTCGTAGTTTCTTGGGTTTGGCGGGCTACTACAGAAGATTTATACAAGACTTTTCCAAGATAGCCTCACCTTTGACTAAATTGACCCGCAAGGACGTGAAATTTGTGTGGGGTCGAGAACAGGAGGATGCTTTCAAGGAGTTAAAGACGAGATTGACTCAAGCTCCTATCTTGACATTACCCAAAGGGAGTAAAGACTTAGTGGTATATTTAGATGCTTCTTATTCAGGATTAGGTTGTGTGTTAATGCAACGCGGAAGGGTAATAGCCTACGCATTCCGACAGCTAAAAACCCACAAAGTCAACTACCCTACTCATGACTTGAAGCTAGCGGTTGTGGTCTTCGCGTTGAATATTTGAAGGCACTACCTATACGGGACGAAGTGCACCATCTTCACCACCACAAAAGCTTGAAGTACTTCTTCATGCAAAAGGATCTCAACATGAGACAGAGGAGACGGTTAGAGCTCATCCAAAATAATGACTGTGAGCTCCTTTACCATCCGGGTAAGGCCAACGTTGTGGCCGATGCCTTAGCCGAAAAGAGAGACCCGGACCGATTCGAGGAGAAGTCTTATCAGTTGGTTATGACCTCGGACGTAATGACGCAAGTCAAAGGATTTCAAGATGAAGTGTTGAAAGAAGATCGCCTTACTCTGAAAGAATAAGAGGTCTAGTCTCGGAGTTGAAAGAAAACGCACACGGAGTGAGAACCCGCTTTGGACGGATGTGGATCCCTCGTTACGGAGACCTAAGGAGACGAATTATGGATGAGGCTCATAAGACTCGTACTTTATTCATCCAGGTGCCACCAAGATGTATCAAGACATGAAGAAGGACTACTGGTGGCCCGGTATGAAACGTGACATGGCGCAGTATGTGAGTAAGTGGCTTACTTGTTTGCAAGTAGAGGCAGAACACCAAAAACCATACGGAAAGATCCAACCGTTGGATATACCTGAGTGGAAGTGGGAGCACATCATTATGGACTTCATAACAAAGCTACCTCGTACTGCGAAAGGGTACGATACCATTTGGATGATAGTTGATCGTCTTACGAAGAGTGCTCACTTCTTACTGATCCGCGAGGTGCATTCATCAAGAAGATTGTAGCTCGTCATGGTGTGCCGGTGTCTATTATGTCTGATCGTGACACCCAATTCACATTGAAGTTTTAGAAGAGATTCCATGATGGAATAGGGACGAGGCTACACATTATACGGTTTATCATCCTCAGACAGATGGTCAATCTGAGAAGACGATTCAGACGCTCAAGGATGTGCTTCGAGCATGCGTGATCAATTTTGGAGGAAGTTAGGATGATCACCTACCGTTAGCAGAATTCCCATACAACAACAGTTATCATGCCAGCATTGGCGTGCCACTTTAAGATGCTATACGGTAGGAGGTGTAGGACGTTCGTGTATTGGAGCGAGATCGGACAGAAAGAATTGGGAAGCCTTAAGGTGATCGAGGCTACAACTGAGAACTTAGAAAAGATCAAAGCCTTCATGAAAGCGGCAAACGATAGACAAAAGTCGTACGCCAAAAAAGGTGTGGACCTATCGAGTTCAATGTAGGTGACCAAGTTATGTTAAAGGTCTCCCCTTGGAAGAGAATCATTCGGTTTAAAAAGCAGGGTAAGCTAAGCCTGAGGTATATAGGACCTTTCTGAATCATCGCACGAGTAGGAGAGGTGGTCCATCGATTAGAACTGCCTGATAAGTTAAGTGGAATTCATCCGACATTTCATGTATCTCATCTGAGAAAGTGCTTAGCTCATGAAGATATGATTGTACCACTAGATGATATCGAAGTGGATGAACGACTCAATTTTGTAGAGCAACAAGTGGCAATCGGAAAGAAAAAAGATTAAGGAATAAAGTGGTTCTACTTGTGCGGGTGCAGTGGAAACACCGAAAGGGTTATGAGTCTACGTGGGAGACTGAGGTAGAGATGAGACAACATTACTCACAGTTATTCCAAGAGTGATGGGTTTTGCGGACGAAACCTCTTTAAGAGGGGCGGACTTGTAACACCTGAAATCTTGACAAAATAAAAGAAAGAAAAACAAAAAGAAAAGGAATGAGAAAAGAAAACAAAATTAATTACAAGAAAAGGAAAGAAACATAAGTGGAAGGGTTAAAAGTGTAAAAATGACAAAATAATATTATTATTTTGTTTAAAGTGGGCATGGCTGCCCACTTCTCTGCTATACCAACTGCTCGACAGTTTTAGAGAGAGAAAGCAGAAGATTTTCGGCTTTAGAGAGAGAGAGCAGCTGAATTTAGCCTTGGGAAGTAAATTTTAGCATAATTGACTCGGTTTTAGTGGTGTTTTCGACTAAGAAACTAAAAATACATGTTCTTATGTGTGTATATTTGCTCGGGTATGTGTTTTTGACATGTATAAGTGTTAGAAATCTTTGAAAGCTCAAATTAAAGAAGTTAAGCTTGGAAGCAGTCCAGTGGTTTTTATATATTTTAAAAGTTTTGGGGCTGAAAATGCATGTAAAATATTTTTTAAAGTGAAAGGTATGTAATCATATGTATATGTGCATGTGTTTAATGTTTTATGGTTGTAAATGCGTGTTTGATGTTTGGGATAGTTGTATAAGCTTAGAACAGGCTGAAATAATGTTTGGGACTGAAAATAGTAGTGAAACATGTTAAACAGGTGGTCATGCGTCTAAGTAAGGCTCATGCGCCTGAAATTTGCCTTAGAAAAGTGTAAGTGATGTTCATACGCCCAAACACTACCCTTGTACGCCCAAACAGTACCTCATGCGCCTAACTTTATGCCTTAGAATAACTAAGTGTGTTTCATGCGCATGAACAGTAGTTTATACACCTAAATTTTTGCTAAAAGTCTAGGGGTGATGCGCCCTAATAGTGTTCATGCGCCCCAATAGTGTTCATGCGCCCAAATTTTACTCAGGCTCCTAAGTGTAGGCTCATGCGCCTAACCAGTTCATGTGTCCAAAAGTGAGAAACGATTAAGCATAGGGCCATGCACCCAAATAGTGATGAAACGCCAGAACAGGCCTCATGTGCCTGCATAGTGTTAAAGCGCCCAACACTTCAAAAATTTTCGGCATTTTTGGGGAAATTAGATTTTTAGGGTTTTGACCCTGGTTTGACCTAAGGCATATATATGTCTATTTTATGCATAGTTATGCTTTGCTCTTATGTTCCTTATGTATATTGATGTATAACTTTACATAGTGTGTTTATAATCATAAACGTAAAGTATTATCGTTAAAGAAAGAGATAAGATTAATGATAATGAAAGTGGAACATAAAGAACAAAAGAAAGAAAAGGCTTGCAAGCGATATGAAAGGAGGATGACAACTCATGAGAGTTGTCAGCTCAACTGTGTGTATAATAACGTGCGATTTTGGCTAACCCATGAGGCTTCACACAGGGGGATCAGTCTTGGTGCCTGATCCATAGTGCGAAGCAGGATCCTTGTCACTCAACCCCGAAAATGATAAGGCTTTGTGCCCCGAATGGTGGCTTTGGACCAGGGGCTTTGTGCCAAGAAATGATGACGCTTTATGCCCGGAATGGTGGCTTCTGGCCACGAGCTTTGTGCCAAACATTAATGAGGCTTTGTGCCCGCAATGGTGGCTTCGAGCCACGATGGGGGGAAAGCTTGACAGGATATAGAATTAGTACGACACGAACAAAATGATAAAGTACAAAACGAACAAAATGATCAGTACGAAACAAACGAAATGATAAAGTAGGAAACGAACGAAATGATAAAGTACAAAACGAACGAAATGATCAGTACGAAACGAACGAAATGATAAAGTACGAACCGAACGAAATAATCAAGTATAAAACGAACGAATACATACGATAATAAATGATGAATAAGATTACACCTTGTTGTATGTATGATGAATGATCACGTACGAAAGTAAAGAAAGTGTTTTTATGAAAAGAGTATTTTCATATATGAACTGTATAAAGTATTTTTAATGCTCTAAAAACTAGAACTCACTCAGCAACGCTGACTTTTATGCATTTTTCAGTTGGCAGGTAACGTTGCTGAGGATGGCACATGGGAGGCTCGTGAATTTCAAAGTTGCAATATATTAAACAATCACGAGCCTCTTTTAAATATTGAATGGATCTCCCTAGTCTTTCAAATATTTTAAAAGATTATATTTCTAAGAGAAAACAGTAGCCCTCATCTCTTAAAAGTTCTTTTCAAAGTTGCAAATAAGCTGCTATTTATAGGCTTTTTGGAATGTCGGGTATGGGCTTATGCCCCTGATCGGTGCCGAAGAACCGATCAAATAAGAAGATAATTTGCTTGTTTTGTGATTCCTAAATACCTTAACTAGTTAAAGTAAGTAGCGTGTCGATCTCACGAGGAGTTTGTGGATGGTGTCACGCGTAACTGAGTAAAACCTATTTAACTTACTATTATCACTTGACTGTGATTTATGGTTTACTGAATTTAAACTAAAAGTGATCATTTTAATAAGCAAAATAAAAACTTGCACTTCGTTTAGAACTATTGAGATGAAAGAGATCACAACCAGGTTTCAGGAATGTAATTGAATACATGTCATTTGATTTACTTAATCTTGAAGTCACATATACATAACTTGTTTATCACATATGTTGAAAGCAAATTACCGACATGATATCCGATTATGTTAATTAATTAGTAAACTAGCAAATATTATAATCTAGAACTTTATTTGCAATCACCAATTAATGATAATAACTTAATTACTAATTAATGATTAACAATGTAAAATTGATAACTTGATAATCAATAATCAATAATCAGATTAACTAACAAGAATCTTTAATCAACACATGATTCAAAACATATAAATGAAGAAAAGTTGTTAAACAATCATAGTTTATGTCTTGACTAGGTAAAAGCATAAGCATGCACAATCAAATCACAAACCATACACCCAAAAATGATCACGGATGGTTTAGCCTTGCATCTTCATCATAATCTCTTCAATCTTTGACTTGAGTATACGAATCCTTGATCAATTGATGATTACAAAGAGTTTTAATGGCACAAAATAGTAACAAGATTCATTCTTGGGCTTGGAGACAACTGTCCTTTCAAAAACCAAATGTTAGGATTTAATTGTGTTTTAGAATTTGAAACAATCCTCGATATTGCGTTAGACCGTAACTTACGGTCTATATGTCGTAGGTTTCAACCTCCCCTTAGACGACCTTGGCCTCTATCTTGCGGTCTTCCTAGGCGGTGGTGCTATGAGGCCGTAAGATACGGCTTATAGGTCGTAACTTGTGGTCTTAATGTTTTTTCCTTGATTTTCTTCCTTTTCAGCTTTGTTCAATCTGTAATCTTGCTAATTATTGTTTTCTTATCATATAATGTCCATTAAGCTCCATTTGACCTACATTTTAACACGTAACAAAATAATACAATTCGAGACATAAAGTATATTAAGAACGTAATATTAACTATGATACGTGCATGTATATTAACCATTTATCACATGATCGGCTAGTTTATTCGTGATCATCCCTGGGTGTAGGGTTATTGATAGAATCTTGTTGAATTTGGTTTGGTCTATTGTAGACCTAAACGTTGGTTGTTTGATCAACTCTTAATGTTTATATGATTGTTATTTTATTGATTGAAATAGTTTGTCAATTAGTCTAATTGATTATTAATCAAATTATTAGTCTTTGTATTATTAATCATTGATGATTGATTAGTGTATTGTCATAATTGGTGTTTACTAATGATATAATCATGTTTTGGTTTTAATTAGTTTAACTATCTAATTTACATAACTCACTATCTAATTGATAATCATGTTTCAATAGTAATAACAAATTAATCATGTTATGTGATTTCTATATTGGTAAAACCTAGGTGACACATTTCACTCGCATACTTTAAACCTTGGTTTAATTATCTTTTAGTTTTGTATCATAAACATTTGTTAGTTTAATTTTTCTCGTCCACATCCATTACAGTCAAAGTGATAATAGTTTAGTTTTATTAGTAAGTTAATTAAACAATCAAACAAATCATGTGACATGAACCCCATGCTCCTTGTTTATATGATACCTTATTTACCCTAGGTATGTAGGTTATTTAGATTTTTACATGACCCTAACAACAGGTCATCAAAATGGTGTCGTTGTGGGATAAATTTTGTCAGACTTTGCATGACCCTGTGCTAGTACAACATACATAAAAGTTGGTCGGCTCGTATGTGCTGACTTTGTCAAACCTACTCCCATATCTCATAGCAGACGCCCCATGTTTAGGGGTGTAAAATCAAAATAACTTAATTATTAGTGGAGATTAAAATTTAAAAAACAACCTAAGTCAAACTTGCCCTCTCATGATTATTCATGCAACAAAAACCCTTAAGTTATAAGAATTAAAAAATATTATAGGGATGATTTAAGTCATAATTTCAAATCCATACCTTATAATCTCCAATCTTATTAGTCAAAGAAATTCCTAGTTTTACTCCATTGCTATAGATCTAGTCAAAAAGGTCCCACACTTTTATATATCTTCACAGTCAATAAAATTAATTAAAAACAAAAAAAACCTGAAAATTGTACTGCGAGAACATTGTCCTTGCTAAAGGTCTGGTCAAAATAGAAAATCAACTGGCCCTACTTTTTTGTCTTTTAGTGTGCTATAGTAAGGACATTATATCGTTGCTATAGAATTTTCTTGCTAAAAGTCATTTTTCTTGTAGTGTATTTACTATATTTTTTTACTAATCGCATACGTAATTAACAATTGAGGCAATATGATAGGTGAAGATAATCAAGAACAAATACATACCTTATAATCTCCCATCTTTCCGTAAAAGGTTATGATCCTTCTGGTCTTTCACCAACAACAAATTTATGAACTTCCTCATCTCATATAAATTTGTTATAGTTTCTTAAGCGTGTTCATAGCATCACAAATTCCCAATTCATGTTGGTCGTTCTTTGATGGTTTTGAGATGCGGCATTGGTCAGTAATAGGGTTCGAATTCAATGATAGGTGGCTCTTGTGCCCCAAATTGATTGCCGTTGGTTCAAGAAACAAAATAGATTAGGGGATTAGGGTTTTTGGAGAGTGATCATACTTATAACATAGCATAAACAATAGATAAAAAAGATATAAAACTGATTCATTCTATATCACTCCAAGACATCTTGTACATCCTATATATATATTACATAACATGTAACCAACTCTACTATGAATATGAGATATAATGGTACATAATGTATGTAATAATGTTAGTAATGATTATAATTTACCGCAGATGTTTTATATTATTTTTTTAACTACTAGAAACTTAGTTCCGATGACAAATGTATGGTTATGGAAAAATCTACCATTAAATACCTGGATCCCATGACATCCTAAAAAAAGGAAAATGAAATTTAAATTACAGATGAAAAATCCATGTGGTTACCGAGTGAACCTATAAAATCACCAAAAAAAATATGAATCGCCATTCAATCCGTCGGTAATTACTTTTAGATCCCACTGCGAGTGTATAAAAAATGGCCATAGCGGTTCACCAGGGAAAGAGATGTTCGAGATCAGCAGATGAGGTTTTATAACGGATCACAAGGGATAGGGTAGCGGACCGCCATGAATAAAGCATAAAATTTCACAGGGAATATTCGTTTGGTAGATCCGAATATTTCATTTGAAAGATGAGAGTATTCTATATTATGTCGGTATCAGAACACAAAGGATGACTTACTAGTCCGCTAAGGCGTCGAGTCGGGCACAATTGGTTTAACAGGCTAAAAATCTGATTTTCTCATATTTACACCACAACCTTGACTCTCTTTCTCCAAAACAGAGTCCTGCCTCACTCTCTAGAAGTTGGAGTGTTGGGAAGCTTACGAAGGTCATATTTAGGCTCTACAATGTCATTTTGTTATGTAACGGGGCTATAAACTCTTGATTTCATTGGTAAGCTTTGTTTTCTACTATATATGAGTTATTATCATGGATGAACACAAATGTAACGTGTGAAACTCCATTATAGTGTTGGATCGCTCTGTGATTGATTCGAGGTCGTTAAGGATCGACTAAAAGCTCAAATCGATTGTGGTACAATTCTAAACCTTGTATTGTGCATCATTATGGATCACAAGAATATACTAGGGTTTTTGGGAAGAACCAAATGGGTAAATAGTGGTTTGGATGCATATGATTGTTATGATATGGAATTGACCATGTTTTGATAAACGGATTGTCTCAAGACAAAGTTCGATCATAGTATGAAATTGAGAAAATATGGTAGTGCCTTCACCTTGTAGCTAACATGGAAAATAAGCACGTAAAGGACTTTAATATGGCATGATGGGCCTATCTAGTCACTTTGCTAGACGTATAAGCTTGATGGGAAATGACAACCTCAGGAAGTGAAAACCCTAGCCTAAGATCATTGATATGACTAGAACCAGTCAAATAAATTAACTCTAGTATGGCATCCCGAAGGATTACACGTTCGAAGTAATAACGACTTGACGTGTATGTCTATGTATTAAATGAGTTTAATACACTCACTGACTAGTGTTTGGACAGTTATTAGGAAAACTCATCGTAATGAGTCTGACTGGTTCCATTTTTCTTAATTGTTTTGGGGTTGCAATTGAGCTAAATAAATGATTTGGTTAAAATATTTTTAAGTTTGTCCAGTGAAGTACATTAGTCCGGAGATCTAGGTAACCATGGTTTTGGTATGTCCAGATCAACATTGGGAGCTAGGCATGGGCAAATCATAAAGGTAAAGAAAGGATTACCTAAGGTAATTCCTGGCCCAAACGTCAAGACATGTGTGCATGTCGTTGGATCCATCTGGTAAGGAAACCACACTATATGGGTAATACTCAATCTAATGCCACAACGAAGACTTTTCATATAAATTGACTTGTTCGAGGCCATAGTAGAGATTGTATATATGACTAGGGGATAATGATAATCTGATGACATAGCGATGATCTATGGATATAGGGCTAGCTTGAGGCCACAAAATAGACTGTGGATAGGGTTGAGTTGGATTGATGGCACCCATCGATCGTTGTGCCTTAACCTACCCTCCTATTATTTATATAATAATACCTAAAGTGACACATATGTGGTCAAAGCTGATACTCGTTATGCCTAATTTGTTATAGATTTGAGATGTTAATATACATACTTGCACACTTTGTCATGATTCTCTAACTACTTTAGAGTTATTGGTTATAACTCACCAAGAATGTTGTTGTTGGCGTGCTTTGGCTTGTGATGCAGGTTCAAGAGGTGTCGGGAGGTAGTAGCTAGGTCAAGGGGACTTAATGATTATGATTGAATAAGATCTTCATGTCGTGACTGGATTAAATCTACCTGTGGTTGTGTAATTATATACATTTTGTAATTTAAACATAGTGGATACATGTTGGTTGTAAACATTGTAAGTTTTTAATTCAGTCTAATTTTGTGGTCGACTTCTACTATAATGTTTCATGTTTATGATACAATTATTCGTACCCCTGGATTGAAGTCTGACATCCACAAAATCCAAAAAAGATCATATGCCATTCGAAAATCCCTTGGATGTTCATGGGTGATTATCACTGTGAGATTACTAATAGATCTCATAAAATCTTAAACAGAAAAAATTAATGTTTTTATTTTCGGATAACTTAGATATATTGTTTTTATTTTCGGATAACTTAGATATATTTTCGGAGGTAGTAGCTAGGTCAAGGGGACTTAATGATTATGATTGAATAAGATCTTCATGTCGTGACTGGATTAAATCTACCTGTGGTTGTGTAATGATATACATTTTGTAATTTAAACATAGTGGATACATGTTGGTTGTAAACATTATAAGTTTTAATTCAGTCTAATTTTGTGGTCGACTTCTACTATAATGTTTCATGTTTATGATACAATTATTCGTACCCCTGGATTGAAGTCTGACATCCACAAAATCCAAAAAAGATCATATGCCATTCGAAAATCCCTTGGATGTTCATGGGTGATTATCACTGTGAGATTACTAATAGATCTCATAAAATCTTAAACAGAAAAAATTAATGTTTTTATTTTCGGATAACTTAGATATATTGTTGTAAATAGTTTAGTTGTATCATTATAATCAACCTTTTTTAAACTAAAAATATACATTTTTTATAATAAGATAATATAATAACTTTTTACTCAAATCAAAGAAAATAATTAAGTAAAAAAAAGTTATTCAAAGATAAAAATCATGATGGGAGTATATTTAAGTGAAATGAACTTGATAATGAAGGTTTATGGTTAGCGATTGTTAGGTAGGGTAAACGTTGTTTAGTTAGGGCCACTGATCGTTTGTTGGAGCCACTGTTACTCGTTAAAGACATGCATGAAGCCATATGGTTTATTACGATACTAATGAACCATTACAATCCAATCAAATCTATTAAGACTTGTCATTTCGACATGTTAGGGGCCACCACACTCTATTAATAATGAGCTATCGAGACTCTTACAACTTAATATAACTCATTGGATATGTATGATACATTGAAACCCATTAGAACATAATTAGAAATGATCCCACGTGCGTTGCACGGGTAATTGTACCAAGAACTTGAATACGACAACCCTAATACATAAAATATACTAACGACTATCACTTCGACTTCAAACTGAATATTCAAGAAAACAGAAAGAAAGAAATAACGTTAACATAACAGAATAAACTTTACAAACTTGTCGCAATAATGCAAGTTTTCACATATTTTATGATAGAATGTAAATAAATAGGTATATAGAATATTTTTTGATTGCTAAAATAACTTGGTAGATCATATAAGGCCAAATATAAATTACAAAACTTCTATGGTCAAAACATAAAAACTATAGAAGTGCATGTAGCTAATATTTACTATTATATAGATAGGTAATATGACTCGTTACAACACAATGTTAAATATTAAGGCCATATATGTGCTAATAAGGCATACCAATATACCGTGATCTATTAATAAGAGCTATCACGACTCTTGTTACATATTATGAGTCAATAGAACATGTATGACCGAACTAATTGGTCTATCATGGACATAATTGATAAAGTCTAACTTATTATAATTATTTAGGTTTTTATTCTATTTTCTATAACTTTATATGCACGTTTATGTATTTACTTTTTTCATTTTATAAAAAGGAAAAAGTTAACATTCATTTACCTTGCCCAAATAGTTTTTCTCCAACTTAACCAACTTATAACCTTCAAATTTATTGACTTCCCTCATTTTTTCATTTATTTCATTTTTTATTTATTTATTTTTTCATTTTCACTCTACATCCCTTCCCCTAAACCTTAATTTAATTCTCCTCTAAAAATTTATCTACTGGTTCTCGTTTGGTTCTCGTTTGGTTGTCGTTTGGTTGTCGTTTGGTTGTCGTTTGGTTATACCCAATTGAGTATCTTTCAAGTCATTCCCCTAAGCGTAAATCAATTTCCCTCGCTCGTATTCGCACGGTTGATTTTGACCTCAATTCATCTACTTCATCTATGTAGGTGCTCTCCATCTTCCCTTAATTTCTATTAACAAATCTATTAATTGCATATCATTTTCCATCAGCCTTCATCCTCCATCGAGCAATTGAATAGCCCAAGAAGAGCAATAGCCACATGAAGAGAAGACAATGATGATGAGAATCGGTATAATGATGCTCGAGATCAGTTGATATTGATGGAAGAGATGGATTTTGTTGATATCGATAGATGATATGAATTTTGTTGATATAAGTTGCAACTACGGAAATTAAATGAGAAACAATTAACGATCACGATTGATGAACATGGAAATTAAAGATGAATGAATTGTTTGGTGGTTATAGTACTGCTAATGCAAGTTTCTTACTTACTGTGTTTAACATGATCTAGATCAACACATCGGTACACTACTAGAAAAATCGCAAAAGATGACGCGCATTGCGTGTCAAGGAAGGGGTAGTCATAAATGATAGATGACGCGCAGTTGAATTATGTCCTTTGGAAGTGATATTGTCAAAAATAGATATTTTAACTTGATTGTTAGAATTTAGTTATGCATGGCACAAAGATTGGTTTTGCATTTTTTTTTGAAAGGAGAACTTCATTAAAACGCCACAAGCGGACCTCAAAGCGAGGACCCCTGGGCCAAAAACAAACGGCTTACATCAAATCCAAGGAATAATTACACCAATCCTGCCACACTATATTTTTCCATCTAGATCTATTAAGACACCAAAAATACGACGTAGACTTAACGATCTCAACTAGCTCGGGAGGTCTGCGTTTCTCGTTTGTGAAAATCCGTGCATTTCGTTCTTTCCATAGGACCCACAAAGTAGTATACGCAATACCCCTTAAGATATGACGCTTATCCTTCGAGAAGGAAGAGTTCTCCGCTAAAATAATCAAATCCTGCACATCAAAAAATAAAGGAGGGAGCCGGCACTAAGTCTCCACTCTGTTCCACACCTCAATCGAGTACAAACACCCTGTGAAAAGATGTATGTTTAATTCTGTTGTAGAAAGGCAAAAAGAACAATCCGATTGTTGCAAAGGGACACCTCTTTTCATAAGTTCAGCTGTAGTTGGAAGCCGATTTCTAGCAGCCCTCCACGTCATTATCTTACATTTAAGCGGCACCCAACATTTCCAATTGATCTTTGTGCTGCTGTCCACTGGAACATGATCAGAAAGGAGCATCCTAGCTGAGGAAACCGAGAAACTCCCATCAACGGTAGCCTTCCACTTCCACACACTCTATCCCCTTGTCTTCTAACATCATGAATCTCACCAAGAAGACAAACCAATTCTGTAAGCTTCTGGTAAGAAGATGGAACTCGTTTCCAGTTCCACAGCAACATGTTACCATTATTATCGAATTGAACTCTACTAGAAACTTTAACCTATTTATCTCGTTCTAGATTAAAAAGATTCAGAAAACGAACCCGAAGAGGAGCATCGCCAAGCCATAAATCTCCCCAGAAATTCACGTTAGATCCGTCACCAAGAGAAGCAGCAAAATAAGAGTTCAAAAGCTCACCATTGGGATGTTTTTGTTCTCCAATCTTTACAATTTGTTTCCAACAACCCCTCGCCGAGGTGCTACATGGAAGCATCACCCAAGGTCTACTCAAGCCGTGACAAGTCACAATAATGTTTTTCCACAAGCTATTACTTTCGCTTTTGAATCTCCACGACCACTTTAGGAGAAGCGCATCATTCATATCTTTTAATTTAGTCAAACCCAAGCCACCTTTCTTTTTCTGTTTTGCAATAGTATCCCAAGACACCCAAGGGATTTTTTTTCTCATCCTTAGTACCCGCCCACAATAACCGTCTCATGATAGCTTCCATGTTATCTAACACCAACTTTGGAGCTTTTTAAAGAGAAAGGTAATAAATAGGTAAGCTAGAGAGGATCAATTTAATGAGAATATCATGGCCGCCAATCGATAGGTTTCTTGCCTTCCAAGAGGCAAGGCGGTGTCTAATAACATCCACCACTGGATTCCAATTACTAACACGCGTCATCTTGGCACCAACTTGAATACCGAGGTATGTGAATGGCGTACGACCCCTCTTACATCCCAAAACTTCCATCATCTCATCAATTTCAGTGTCTTCGACTCCAATCCCGAATAAATTTGACTTATGGAGGTTGATTTTAAGGGTCGAACAAAGGTAGAAAATCCTCAACACTCTGGCTATACTTTGAATGTTCTCCCGAGACCAATCACCAAGGATAAGAGCGTCATCCGCATAAAAGAGATGATAAATAATAATATTAGACTCCGACATGCTAATACCTTTGAAAACCCCAATGGCTTTAGCTTTCTCCAATAACCACGAGAGCACTTCCATAACTAAGAGGAAAAGAAAAGGCGAGATAGGATCACCTTGTCGGAGACCTTTTTCGCACTTGAAATCAAACGTAGGCGAGCCATTGACGAGCACTGCAGCTCTAGACGACTCGAGGAGCCCTTTAATCCAAACACACCATAACGACGGGAAACCCATTTGAGACATAATAGATAATAAGAAGTTCCAGTTTACATTATCATTGGCCTTCTCAATCTATTTTTAACATAAAAGCTTTTCTTTTCTACATTTCAACCATTCCATCACCTCACCAACCACAAGCGGGCAATCAAGAATAAAGCGATCTGACAGGAACGCCGATTGAGAATCGAAGATAATTTGACCCAATAATTGTTTAAGCTGATTAGCGAGAACTTTTGACACCACTTTGCTAATCATCCCGATAAGAGTGATAGGCCGATAATCCTTGAGACCCAAAGGAGTTTTGACTTTGGGCATCAAGGTGATAAAAGCCGACCCATAACCTTCGTTAATGACACCCGACCTGTGAAAATCAAACAAAATATTATAAAAATCCTCCTCGAGCAAGTTCCAAAACCTCTTGAAAAAACTAAAATTAAAACCATCGGGCCCTGGAGCATTATTCGAACCACACCCAAACACCACATCCTTGATCTCTTGCTTAGAAAAAGGAGAAATCAAGAACTCCCTATCGTTAATATTAACCTGCTTCAAACCTACGCACTCCAGAATAGGCCTAGACTGGAGCGAATCTTTGAAATGGTTCCTAAAAAAATTCATTATCTCCCTTTTAATCAAATTAGGCTTATCAATCCACTATCATCGACCGCAATGCCCAGAATAAAGTTTCTAGATTTCCTTCCGTTGACCACATTATGAAAAAACAAAGAATTTTTGTCTCCGAGAGAAGCCCATTTGACCCGGGATTTTTGTCTCATATCTCGAGCCTTATAGAGCTCAATCTCTTCTAATGCTTTCTTACACTCTATCCATATCCACAAATCAGATCCTTCTAGATCAGAAGACTTCATTGGAACCTCCAATTCGTCTTTTTCTTTACGAAGACGCGAAACCTCTTCCACTTCTTTCACACTATATCTTTGGAACCAATTCCTTAAAAGCATGCGGAGTCTTTTCAATTTATTCAGGAGGTTAATGTCATAGGGACTATTATTAATCCAACCTTGAAGCGTCGATTGGACAACCTCAACACAACCCGGACGGTCTAACCAAGAATCAAAGAATCTAAAAGGTTTTGGACCGAAATTAGTGTTAACTAACGATAAAACCATCGAGGAGTGATCCGATAAATTTCTCTTGAGATCCCTAACATCAGCATTCTTCTATTTGTTGAAAACATTATCACAAACCAAAACTCTATTGATTCTACTCCATTTGCAAACCCCTCTTCTATTAACCATATATGTATATTTCATACTCCACCACAACCGCCCACATCTCATGACCACAGCCACCCTCACCACCTCCATCTACACACCCACCCACCCCCACCGCCTCCCCAGCCCCGTCACTTCACTTCACTGCCTCCCCACAGCCAGCCACCAACACCACCACGAACGCCTACCGCAGCCACCCCGTCTCACCACCCACCCACCACATCCGACAGCCCTCCCCTTCACCATCGTCAGAGCAGTAAAACCATAACTCCGTCGTCACAGCCACCACCAAAACCACCCAACCATCACCACAACCACCGTCACAGCCACAACCAAAACGACCTCCCACAACCAACAAGCCGCCATCGACCTGCCATCGCGAACACAGCGTGAAATTTTTTTGGGTGAGATCGTTCCATCTCGGGTTGTATATCTGCTTGTAGTCTGCTCTAGTATGTATATATATATATATATATATATATATATATATATATTTCTTTCGTTTAGATTGTTTGGCTGGGTTAGGAGTACCAGCATTCTGGTTTAAATAGGGAGAGTCATTCTTTATTCTTGTGCCTGTTACATTGTCTTGTGACTTGATATATTTTTGCTGCTGGTTTTGATTGTGTGTCACATGTGTTTTGTTGATCTTGCGTGAGTGACTGCTTTTGTTTATGCTTTATTAGTGTTGCAACCTCTTTTTAAGGTATTTCTTGTCACGCTGGGTGACTGAGGTATAATAGGTAACAGGAGACATTATGCTGCCCCGAGATCATGTTCGGTGACGAGAGATGCAACTACAGGGAAAAAGGGTTATAGATTACGAATGGCATCGTGGAATGTAGGAACCCTTACTAGTAAGTTATTAGAGTTAATAGATGTGTTAAGGAGACGTAGGGTTTAGATAGCGTGCCTTCAGGAGACTAGATGGCGGGGTGGGAGGGCAAAGGAGTGTAATGGGTATAAACTATGGTATTCAGGGTCAGATGGAACAAAAAATGGAGTAGGTTTTCTAGTTGCTAAAGAACTTCAGGATAATGTAGTGGAGGTTAGAAGATACGACGATAGACTTATGTTGTTAAGGATAATAATAGGGTACAAAGTAGTGGCTGTAGTTAGTGCGTATGCACCATAAGTTGGATTAGGGGAAACGGAAAGAAAGAAGTTCTGGGGGAGTTTAGATCACTTTATGGGAGACATACCTCGACAAGAAAAAAATATGCATAGGAGGAGATTTTAATGGGCATATCGGTAAGGACAACGTTCATTTCCCGTTGGTGCATGGATGCTTTGGGTATGGTCTGAGGAATGATGTCTGTAGGGAGCTTCTTGACTTTGCATTAGCACATGAACTAAGCATCATAAATTCGTTTTTCAAGAAAATAGACTCGCATCTAATTACGTTTAGCAGCGGCAGGAGACACACACAGATAGATTATTTGTTGATGAGGGGAGAAGATCATAGCTCGTGGAAGGACTGCAAGGCAATACCAGGACAGACAGTAGTCACTCAACATCACATGTTGGTGGCAGATCTACGACTGAAGAGAGCAACTGTCCAACCAAATAAGAGAAGTAGACCTACGATCAGGTGGGGACAACTTAAAGACGAAAAGATTACCATCTTTAGAGATAAAATCATACCAATGAACCTGAGTGGGCCACAGGAAGACGCCAACCAAAAGTGGGAGGCTATGGCAACTAGAGTCATTCAAGCAGCTAAAGAAACGCTTGGGACTACAACAAATAGGACAGTCAGTCATAAGGAATCCTGGTGGTGGAACGAAAATGTATAGGAGAAGATAAGAATTAAACAACAAAGTTATAGAGAGCTTTTACGCTGTAATAATGAGGAAGAACGAGCAGAGCTAAAAGATAAATACAAAGAGGCTAAACGAGAGGCGAAAAAGTCTGCCTCAGAGGCAAAGAACACAGCGTATGAGAGGATGTATAAGTGACTAGAGACGAAAGAGGGTGAACATGACATGTTGAAGATTGCCAAGGCAAGGGAAAGTAGAAGACAGGACTTGAGAATGGTGAAGTTTATAAAGGCCGCGGATGGAAAGGTCTTGGTGAGGGAGAAAGACATCAAGGGGAGATGGAAAACTTACTTCGATAACCTTTTCAACATAACGAATCGTAATCAACAAACGGAGATTGATGAAACAACTCAAACGATGGAACAAAACAAGTGTTATTATAGAAGCATCACAGTCGATGAAGTTACGAGAGCTTTGAAGAAAATGTGAAGGGCTAAGGCGGTGGGGCCAGACAACATTCTGATTGAAGTGTGGAAGTAACTTTGAGATGAGGGCCTATAATGGCTAACGGACTTATTCAACACTATCTTTAAGACCGGAAAGATGCCAGAGTAGTGAAGAAGTAGTGTCATAGTCCCCATATATAAGAAAAAAATAGATGTTCAATGTTGTGCAAATTATAAAAGAATAAAGCTATTGAGTCACACGATGAAACTATGGGAAAGAATTGTTGACATGAGAATTAGACGAGAAACTCAGATAGCGGTAAACCAAGATTTATGCCAGGACGCTTTACAACAGAAGCTATACACATTATAAGGAGGATAATGGAGAAATATAGAGAAAAGAAAAGAGACCTACATATGGTTTTCATTGACCTAGAAAAAGCCTATGACAGTGTACCGTGAAAACTCATCTAGGAAAGTCTACGACTTAGAAGGGTACCAGAGAGGTATATCAAAATAATATAGGATATGTATGACGGGGCAAAAACGTGTGTACGAGTACCTGTCAGAGATACAGACTTCTTCCCGGTGGAAATGGGACTCCACCAAAGATCGGCATTGAGCCCATTCCTTTTCACAGTAGTGTTGGACGAGATGACCAAGTCTATACAAGAGTCAGTCCCATGATGTATGCTGTTTGCGGATGATATTGTCTTAATATCAAAATCTAAGACGGTGCTTAACAAGAGATTAGAACAGTGGAGAGCAGCACTAGAACGCAGGGGCTTAAGGATAAGTCACTCTAAGACATAATACATGCATTGTAACTTTAGTGGTGAGGCCGAAGAGGACACCCAAATTAGTATACAGGGCATGGCGGTCCCCCGGACGTGTAGGTTCAAATACCTTGGCTCGTATGTACAGGAAGACGGAGAGAAACACAGCGATGTAGCCCATCGTGTGCAATCAGGATGGTGCAAGTGGAGATCAGCATCAGGGATTCTGTGTGATAAGAGGTTCCTAGCAAACTAAAGGGAAAACTATACAGAATGGCAGTACGTCCAGCTATGCTATACGGCACAGACTGTTGGGCCATAAAGAAATCGCAAGAGAGACAAATAGAGGTCGCAGAAATGCGAATGCTGAGGTAGATGTGTAGACACACAAGATTGGATAGGATAAGAAATGACGTCTTTCGCCAGAGGCTAGAGGTGGCATGTATCACAGATAAAATACAAGAGGGAAGATTAAGATGGTTTGGGCACGTGAAGAGGAGAACGATGGCAGCACCTGTTAGAGCAGTAGAGAACATCAGCGTAGAGGGTAGGACGAGTAGAGGTAGACCTAGGTTGACTTGGGATGAGATTATTAGGCGAGATATGATAGACTTTCACCTCTCTGAGCACATGATCGAGGATAGGAGTGAGTGGAGGCGTAGAATTAAAATTAAGGACTTTTAGTGGGTTTGGTGGGTGGGAAGGGTTACGGTTACCTGTGGCGGGACCCCCCGCGTCAGGTGTAGTTTTTTGTCATCTACCCTTTTTGGGTGTTACATGTCGCTTTTTATGATGTGCGCACTATCTAATTCTGCATGTGATATTTACCTATGTGTTGTATGATATGTATTATGATTGTTATGGTTACTGCCTTTGTTAACGAGTCGGAGGTCTCTTCGAAAGCGGACTCTCTATCTTTCAGGATAGAGGAAAGACTTTCTACCACATACCCCTCCCAGACCCTGCTCTTCAGCGGGATACACTGGGTATGTTTGTTTGTTTGTATATTTCATACCTTTCAAACCATATTCCCTTAAACCCGCTTCATCAATGAAATCATTAAAATCCCAGGCACTCCTCGGGTCAAAAGAAGAATTTTTTCTTTCCTCCCTATCCCTAACAGAGTTGAAATCACCAAAAATAATCCACCAACCGTGGCCCGACTAAATAGTATGTATAATTCTGCTCCACAGATTACGCTTTTCGACATTATTTTGAGGAGCATAAACATTGATTATATTCACCCGGATAGAACCATCTAAAATCGAACCCGACACAAGGAGAAAATTTCTATCTTTAACCACCGACTCCTTAGTAAAAACCTTTGGATCCCAAATCTTAACCAAACCTCCTGAATTCCTTTCGGCATCAACACTTTCAAAATCGAAACCCAAACCTCCCCAATAATTAGAAACCATACTAGCTTGTAAATCCCTAACCATAGTTTCCTACATTCCCAAGAAAGAAATGCCAAATTCGTTTTTAAGACTCTTAATCCAACCCGATTTACCGCAAACCCTAAGCCACGAATGTTAATAGAAAGACAATTCATCACTTACCCCTTTGTAATCCTTCATGGTTGATCGATTCAAGAATTATATTGTTGCAATTTGATAAATCAATGCCCAACTTCTCACCCAAGATGATAGTCGCCAGAACCTCCTCTGTTTGAACTTGAACATCAGCTTCAACAGCAGGTTGTGTTTCTTCTTCGGACTCCACCATGACCTCCACTTCAGCTAAAGCAGGCTGTCTATTGAGGTCCAAAGTGTTCAATCCACTATCCAAAGAATCAGAAATATGGGCCTCTGAATTAAGGATAGAATATTTATTGTTAAGGCCCAACATATTATCTAATCTAAACAAATCATCATTCTTGGGCTTTTTTCTATTTTTTAAGCTCTCCTCGCTGCTCACGTATCCATAGCTGGGTCGGCCCACATCCTGTTTTTTGAATTTTTTTCATTTAACCACCTTCGAGACAATAAATGGCTCCTCATTTTCAGGACTATCCTCAAAAGGAAAGTCAACACCTGGCCTAAATGAGTCTTCAATATTCTCCTCAATTTCATCCCCCCTCATCATTATGAATTGATTATGTATCATTAATCACCTCATTAACTCCAATATCGGTTACTAAAATAGGATGGCCTTCCTCGACGTTGACTTCTCCGACCACCGTACCATTACTGTCTTGTACATCTTCCGGTGACTGATCCTCCAATGATTCGTAGGAATCCGGTTCCACAGTATCGTCCTCTTTATTGTTATCCACCTCGACAAAATCTGGAATCCATTCACCGAATTCCTCTGTAACCCACACTCGGAATTTACGTCCATTCCAATTAAGAACAATCTCTTCATCGATACGTTTTCCATCCCCTAGTAAAACACCAATGATTTCATACGAAAGTTCTTGATCGGATTCCACTTTACTCGCATTGTGAACCACCTTCCCGAATAAACTACCCACATCATCAATGACTTCATTTATGAGTAGATGTAATGGAATCCCTTTAACCTTTAACCAGGTGATTCTCTAAAAAGGTAGCGATTGTCCAAACCACATAGTCACTGAGGTGAATTTCTTTACTGGTAATTTAGCGGCCTGAAGAACAGCTGCTGCTATCTCCGGGTCTTCAAAGGATATGAGCACATCTAAACCACCCAAGTAGTAAACATAACTAGCCCCTGGATATAAGTCATTAAGGATTACCTTAATCTTCTTTAGCCCTTGTAAGTCGACCATCTTAGCAACCAAAGCTATACCATGCAACGATGAAAATGCTGGAACTCGACTATCCACGTCTATTTTCTTCCCCACCAGTGAATCTTTAAACGACCTTTCTTCAGTAACAAACGAGTTAACCCTTGGATCCGTTTGAAATCCTTCTGCCCGGCTATAGTTAACATCAGTAGGTTTATCATTACGCATTGTCTCTTGTCGAGTATTGATCTCCCCGTCTTCAAGAACAAACTTCGCAATGCTAAACCATAACTTATAATCGCCCATACGAATATTACGTAAAATTTTGAGTAGATCTCCTTTGTCTTTCACATCGAGCATGGAAATGAAACCAAACCTATTACCTCCTTTGTCCCTCTTTCTAGCGATATACAGATTGAAAATCTGGCCAAACATTCGAACTTGTTCGGCCAAATCAGTCCCGCTAGACCCCTCTCGGAGATTAGTGACAAACAGTTTCGTAATCCGACGTTGTATGGTCTCCGGTATAGGCTTTCGGTGACGCCTCTCCATATCAATATACTTGAAAAGATAGCAACTGTTGCATAAAGATTGGTTTTGCATATTCGTTTTTTAAGAATTATGTTTTATAATTTATTTATTTACTAAGAAAAGAAGCTTTTGATACACATGTCACAAATGTTCACATCCTAAACCAAAATTTTCAGTTTTTCTCACCTAATAAATAATTATATTAACTATTAATCACATTGTTTAATTCTTTTTTCATATTAAAAATACTTTTTTATAAATTAAAAAAAGATCTTACTATAAATACAATGTGTAAATAAATAACATCAAAATTTTTTAAAATATAAAACATTTTAAAACATGTGTTTTTAAAAATATAGATTTTTATGAAACGAAAATAATTAAACTTAAAAATTTTTTTTAAACAAAATATTTAAAAACAACTTTTTAAAAAATTAAAAAGAAAAGTTTAAAAACTACTATTGTCATTTTATTATTTAAAGTTCTAACTAATACATAATTTCAATCCTATCTTATCTTAAAATATCATTTTAAAATTAATAAATTTTCATTACTAACTATTTAATAATTTATTTATTCAACTTGCTTAACACATGGGGTAGTAACCTAGTAATAGTCACTACAAGAAAAAGAGTCTATGGCCACAAGACCTATGGCGATGACAATGGTATATCGCTATAGGTCACCCATCACGACGACATGTCGTTGCCATCTATTAGGTTTTTGGCTACTGCAGACCTACAAGTCGTTGCTAAATGTTATCGTCATAGGTCATGTCATTTTAATTTTTATTTATTTTAAATCATACCAAAAAAATTAAAAAATGTGCGCATCCTATGACGACGACATGTCGTCGCCATAGGTAAAAACCATTTTTTTCTTTTTTCCCTCTAACGAACTTGGAGGGAAATATGCCCGCCATTTACGTAACAGCTATGGCGATGACATGTCGTCGCCATAGGTGTTAATTTTTTTTATGATTAAAATAAATCAAAACTAATTATAAATAAAAATAATTATTATAATTATTAATAAAAAAGCAATAATAATTTATGTACATATCATTGCTATTATTTAAAGTATTATTGTTATTATTATAATATTATTATAATTATAAGTGATAATAATAATATTAACAAATATTATATTTATTAATTATACTTATAAATAATTTGTGTTAGTTAGGATCAAATATGTTCCCTATGATAGTTAATTTCGATTACATTAAAGGTTAACTCCAATTATGATTATCGATGTTACATTATACACGTTGATAGTATTTAGTGGAATATTGTGTTTTATTAACTATACCTTAAGTTTCTTTATGTTTAATTATCAATAATGAATATCAAACAATGTTAAATATGTTTGCTTACGATGATTAGCATCAATTATATTCGTCATATGTTAGTTATGATCCAATTATGATCATTTGTGTTCAATTATACACTATGATGATAATTTACAAGAAATTATTCTTATTAACAGTAAGTTACGTTTGTTTATGCTTAATTATTATTAGTGAGAGTTAAATAATGTTAAATATGTCTGATTATAATGGTTAGGGTGATTACATATGTTAAAGTTTACCTATGATCCAGTTATAAAGTTCATTGTTGAATTATACACGTTAATATAAATTAAATTTTTATGTTCAATTATCATTAATGAGTATCAAAACAAACTCAAAGGTTCTCTTATGACGATTAGGATTGATTACATATGTTAAAAGGTAGCTTTCTTCGAATTACAATTGTCATCTGGACACTATCCAAAGGATATAGGCCTCTAAGACAGTTTCATCATTCTTGAGAGTTTTATTTGTAGCTAAAGACAGAAGGTCCGTTACAGACAGGTGTAGAGAACTAGTAAAGGTGACTTGGGAATAAGGGTTGGAAGAGCAATGCGGAGAATCACCTGTTGAATTCAGCCATTATTGTTGCGAGCTCTATTATAGTTGGAGCGGATATGAATGATTATCAAAAATGAAGTTTGAGATTGGATTATTAATATTATTATTTTAATATAAAAATTATAATAATAATATAATAATAATAATAATAATAATAATAATAATAATAACAGTAATAATATTAATAATACTAATATGATGATGATGATAATAATAATAACAATAATAATAATAATAATAATAATAATAATAATAATAATAATAATAATAATAATAATAATAATAATAAATAATAATAATATATATATAATAATAATATTATTATTATGATATAATAATATTAATAACAACACTAATAATAATAATGATACTACTACAATAATAATAATAATAATAATAACTAGGTTTTTCCCCTCGCGTAGCTTCGGGAATTTTTCACTTTGTGCACGTGAAATCTGATTTGTTCGCAACCTCTTTAACAACTCCAACATAAGTATTTACATAACTCGTGTGAACGCTAATACACTTATAAACATGTTATATGTATGAAAATGTCAAAACATTCTTCATTACATCAAATATAACATGTAGTTTGACCCGTTAGTAAATGTATGTTATAATACACAAAAAGCAACTTGTATTTTGACCCATGCGATTGCAGATGACCTTCTAGCCTACGATAAGAAGAAACCAAAGTTGCAAATTCACTGATTAATAATGAAATAAAGCAAGCTATAATAAACATAATGTAACATGTAATTTCATTGGTTAGAGAATGTTGAATCTCATCATCCTGCAATCATCAATACATATATATAAACCATTTTTCTGTATCATTTTAAGCATGATTAAACCTAAATGAGAAATAGTATTTATGTTTGTTTTAAAAGCTTTATTTTCATTAAAACAAACATTTGAAATGTATATATAAATATGAATTGTGGCATATATAATAAAGGATGCTTATTGCATAAATATATACATGATTCAAAATATTTAATAAATAAAATTTAGTAGTAGTTGTAGTTTAAAATCAAAGTAATTATATAAAGTAAATTAAAATATATGCTCAATTTATATTTATATATACATATATAATCTGATATTGGAAATTGAAGCAAACTTTAAAGAATATATCAAAAGGTGACATAACACTCAATGCACCTTTCTCTCTCCACTCAAATGCCTATAGAAAATTCATTTTCCCTATCATCTCTCTCTCTCGCTCTCTCTTAATCTCTCTTTTTATCTTCGATCAAGAAATAAAGAGGACGACGGTTATGCTGGTAGTGCAACGACAGTCGGTGGTTGTGCTGGGTAGAGCAAAAACAGTCGGCGGTGGTGCTTGGAAGTGCAACGATAGTCTACGACCTTCAACCTAAGGTAATGATGGTGGCGCCGACCATCCTCTGATATGCCACTGTTGTCTACTACATTATCTCTAGCGATAAAAACCGGCAAGCACCATGAAACAACTACAACTGCAACTGCCATCACTTGCCTCCTTTATCTTCGGCCACGCCAACACCTCACTTGTGGTTTTTAGATCTAGTATGCAAGCTTTTAGATCATCATCCTCATGTTCCTAGTCATTACCACCGCCGTTCATCGCCACTATGATCCCGCCGAAGGACATTCGGTTTCTAAGAACGTTGTTATCCCGTAGGTATGTGACAGGATCTCAGCCTCTAGTTTGATCAATTAGGTTGTATTCGCAGCGGATTTAGCACGAGAATTAAACAAATAAGCAAGAACACAAATGATTTAGCATGTAACAGTAAAATTATAGAGAGAGAACAATTCTGCGAAAAGGTATTTTCTATTGAATCACACGCTTCGGCAAGGATTACAATTAGGTCATCTCTTTTATAGGAGAAATGACGTATGCTGATGTCGCTTGATAGTGACATCAAACGGTTATTAAACAACTACTGAAAGAACACTAAACTACTGAAGATGTCAAACAGCTGACATCTTCTTACAAAAAGCTAAGTGTTCTAACTTATTACAAACTACTGATGAAAAGAAACTATTGAAAGTATTACAACGACTGAAGAACAAGCTCTTCATTCGTTTACAACTACTGAACTATAACAGCTGAAGAACAAACTCTTCAGCTGTTGTACAAACTACTGAAAAGAGAAAATACAAACTACTGAAAGAGAAAAACCATCACAACAACTGAAGACAACTTCTTCAGCTGTTGTGACAAACTCTGAAGCTTCAGCACTTGGTCTTCAGACTTTCATCTTCAGATGTTTCATCAGCTGATGACTTCAGTAGTTATCATCAGCTGATGTCTTCAGTCTTTGTCTTTAGACTTTTTGCATCAGTTGTTGATCTTCAGTTCTTCAGTACTTCAGCTTTTGATCTTCAGCACTTGACTTCAGTACTTGGGATCTTCAGCTGTTGTTTTTCAGATCTTTGATCTTCAGCTGTTGAAGTCTTCAGTCTTTGTCAAACTGCTGATGAAGCTTTCAGCAGTTGTTTTGATGTCTTGTGGGACTTAGAGGTTTTTCTGATCTGGCTTATTGGTTCTTTTGGTCCAACAATCTCCCCCTAAAACAATGCAGCCAAAACCTCTAAGCCATTTATTGTCCCACTTATTGATGGCAGGAAGATTGGTCTTTTTCCTTCTTGATCAGATTAGAAGATGACCCAATAAAGCACTGGCCTGGGAAGAGGTCATAAGAATTTATTTGGCATAGTATGGATGGGAACTCTGTTTTGGGGAACTGGACACAGAGTTGTTTTCCCATCCATAAGACCTACTTCCCAACTATGAGCCTGTAGGATTCTCTAGTGTAGGCCTCTAAAAACATCACTTGTTCCTCCATGGTAAGTACTTCTGCCTCACCTTCAAAGAATCCTTCAGGCCCATAGAGCTCTGAGATGTATTTGGCCTGTTTACCACTTTTGAGCTCCACAGTTGTTATGGCCCTATAGGCGAATTCATCTGGGTGATTACCCTCTAAGAACAACTGGAGCTCATTTCTCTAAAGTTTCTCAAACCTCTTGTAGACTAACCCCTTTTTAACAACTCTGTTCTCTAACATCTTTTATGGTAGGAGGTTAGCCTGATAGGTTTTCTTGAAATCTTCTATGATCAACCAGGGTGATATTACAATGGCCAAGGAGATCTCTTCACCTACGATCCTTTTCACTAGGCCATTGTATCTCTTTGGTATATCTTTCTTCATAATTCTGTGAGACACCCTGGGATCAGGCCAAATACTCACTTTGTCCTTTTGAAATTGGAATGTATGCCTTAAAGTGAATAATCTCAAAGCTTGTTTCCTCATATTCATAATTGATGAGGAAGCAGCATAGGCTTTATCTACTCTTTTCAGCAGCTCATCATAATGTAGCCTATGCTGCTGTTTTTCTTCCAGTTTAACCTTCACAGCTTCCATCTGTGAGGTGGGAGTGATGGGCATAGGTTTGGCTTTGGGTAAAGATATGACTTCAGAGAGAGGCAGCCTATCTTCCTCATCCTCCTCTTCTTCTTCTTCTTGCAACCTCAACACCCTTCTCTTCTTCTACAAGGGTGTATCATCGGCAATGGGTTTTGATGGTGATGGGGTTGGTTTTGTGGGTTGTGGTTGGGTAGGTGTTGGTGTGGGAGATTAGGCAGGCTTTGCTAGTAATCTAGAAATAAGGGAAGGTTTAGTCTGTTTGACTAGCAAAGTCCTGTTCCCAGCACCGGCTTCTGACAGGGCTTCTGCGACCAGTCCCTTGGTAAATTCACCAGCCGAACTGATCTTGGTGGCTATAGCCAAGATTCTGTCCCTGGTCCAAGCTCTCACATCTAGGACTGGTCTCCCCAGGTACTTCGAAATAAACCTAGTCATAGCATCGAGTCTCTGTCTCTCCTCTTGGCTATGACTGGTCCATCGGTATTCTATCTTCTTTATCTCCAACTTCCTAATTTCCTGATCTAGCATAGCAGTGTCCTTGTCAAAGCCTTGCCTGAACAGCTAATCAATGATAGAGTCCATTGATCAGCTACGCTAAGCATCAGCCTCCTTGACCAGGACTGCTAGATCAGTCTCCTTCACCACCTTCTCTCCCTCCTTCTCTCCTTTCTTCTTTTTGTAAGTGACATTGAAATCTTTTTGGATTTCAGCCACTTTAACCTGTTCAGCTCTCTCCTCCCTCTCCTTCTCCTTTCCCTTCACCCTCTCAGTCTCCTCAACCACATCCCTCTCTTTTTCCACCTCTTCCACCACTTCTTTCTCCTCCTCTACCCTCTTCCTCTTTGCTTTCACTGATGTCTCCCCTTTTTTGGGTGCATTGGTTAGGGTTTGACTATCAGAAAGCGCTTTAGCCACAACAACCTCCACCAAGGGCTGTATTTGTGAGGGAAGCCTCTCATCAAGGGTTTTCATCACAATGTCTGTGATTACTGGTGTGATGAGAGGCAGGGATTTTTGGAAGATAGCAACTAATTGCTCAGGAGGGATCTGTTCCTGAGAACCAGTGCCAGAAGCAGAGGCAGGTGGCTGAGTTTGTGGGAGTGGCTGAGTATATGTGAGACCTTCAGGTGAAGGTGCCATCTGTGGGTGTATGGTGGCAGATGGACTTACTCCTTGAGACATTTTGGAAACCAGCTCTTTGAGTCTGCTTACCTCATCCTCCAGGATTGTGTTTTGAACGAATACGTTATAGAAGAAGCTCAGCTCATCATCAGTTTGCACTGAATCACCTGATCTCCTGACTGGGTCAGGATGTACATGCACTGAGTGTGGCTCAGTAGTTGCATGTGCCCCTTTTTCTTGGTTCTGGGGACTTCCAGCCTCCGGATTGGATCCATCATCGGCAGTTGCCTCTGGTGAGGTCTTATTGATGGTATCAGCTTCATCCTGCTCATATGTTGATGCAGGGGAAGTGGTAGCCTCACCAGATTGCCTTATCTCCGTGGCCACACTTGGAGATATGACATGTGATTCTCTGTGTTGTGGGATCCCATCAACACTTGGTTCCACCCTCTCCATGGTTGGAGATATCCCAGTTGTAATTGGTGCCTGGGGAGAGGGTGGAGTGTTTAGATGGGTCAACACTTTTGCAATTATAAGAGTAGGACTTTGAGGGGCGGTTGCAGTGGGGGATGGGCTTGAAGCAGTGTGCACATGGGGAGGAGTGTGCATTTCAATGGAAACCTCCTCAACTGAGAAAGGTTCCAGATGTGTGGCAGCCCCAGAAATGGTTGCATCAGGTTCCTGTAAAGAGGAAACCTGTGCAGTTGTGGTAGGTGGAGTCGTGGTGACTGCTGAGAGAATCTGGCCCGCAGTCACTTCCTGCATTTGTGTTACAGGGGCATCCTCAGGGGACTCATCTCCCTGAGTAGCCTTTTTGGGTTTTCTGTTAGGTTTGGGTTTGGTGGGGACTTTGGATTGTGAGGTGGAGGCTGTGGGTTCCAGCTGCGTGGGTTTTCGCAGCTTGGCAGCCTTTTAAGTGTTTGGTCGGTGTTGTGCCTGGAGTATACCTCAGCTAAAACAGCCATGGCAGGGACCCCAGTGCCAACAAGTCCCTCAGCATTAAGCTGGCTCTCTATCATGGCCATAATGAACCGTGGATATAAAATCCAGCGGTTGGCAAATGGTTTTGTGGCCATGTCCTTGAGTTCTGAAAAAATTATTTCAGTTAAGTTTAAAGGTTGTTTTCAAGGATAGAATACAATACCTGCTGCCACCTTGAGGACATCTGGTCCCATGAGGATGTCTTTGGTGCTAGGCAAACATTTACCATGTGGAATATGAGTCGTTCTGCATCATGGAAATGTTTCTTCAGCAGGGTTGAGGCCGATAGGTCACCCTGATAATCATAGTGAGCAAAAGAAAGGTCAAGGGTGCCTTTGGGGTAGTCGGTTGGGTAGGTGGCATCATCCAGCTTTAGGGTTTGTCGGATTATAGCTGGAGTAATGACCACCGGGTGGTTGTTCACGGACGACCGGAGAGAGACCTCGCCGTCGTTCTCTCCAGTTTGGATGGTGATATTCATCCAGAACTATGATAATGAATCGGCGTAGATGATGGGATTTAGTAGGAAGGCCGTTTGGTAAGGTGAGTCGATCATAAGATCTATCGCATTATGAAATTTGGTCCAGAAGGGCGATTTTGTGAGGTATGCGACACAGTTGTGTCATGGCTTTAGTTGCATGGTCGCCATTAATGGTGTATGAGAGGTTTCAAAGTTTTTGAAATTTTAGGTCGTGAGAATGAAAAGCTCTGAAGGTTGGGTTGGGTATTTATTGGATATGGAAATGACTGAAAGAAAATGACTGAAGGTTTTGTTGTTAGTCCTCAATTGTTGAAACTACTGATGACATGGTTTTAACCTTCAGAAGTTGTAACATCTGAGGACTTGGTGTTAGTCTTCAGTAGTTGAAACTACAGAGACCTTGGTTTTGTCCTTCAGATGTGTAAACGACTGAAGACTTGTTGTTAGTCATCAGTAGTTATAAACTATGAAGACATGGTTTTCATCTTCAGACGTTGTAATAACTGAAGACTTGGTGTTAGCCTTCAGTAGTTGCAAACTACTGACATCAGTAGTTATGAACTACTGAAGACATGGTTTTGCTTCAGTTATTGTAAACAACTAAGGACTTGGTGTTAATCATCAGTAGTTGTGAAACTACTGAAGACATGGTTTTGTCCTTCAGTTGTTTGGGTATGAAACAGCAGATGTAGGTATCAGCTGAAGAGTAAAGTTACTCATCAACTGTTTCCGTCAATTCAGTTGTTTCATTCTGACCTCCACATTTACTCATCAGCTCTTTGACTGACTTCCAGATGTTTCATTGGCCCTTCAGCTCTTGTGAATATGTATTCCTCAGCTCTTGTGATCAGATGTTCACAAGTGCTGATGAAATATTCTTGAGAGCTGGTGAACAAATTTTGTCTTTTAGTACTTGTGTAAGATTACTCATCAGTACTTGTGAACAAAATTTGTTCTTCAGTACTTATTTGTTTGAAAATTGTTCATCAGTAGTTATAACCACATCAGTAGTTGTAACTACATCAGTTGTTTTCAATAAATAGTGTACTTCAGTACTTTGAAGCATGTTAGTCTTCAGTAGTTGTGAAAATACTGAAGACTAAATTACTCATCAGTACTTATATTTGACCTTTGCATACTAATGCTCATCAGTACTTGTGAACTGAGAACATCAGTATTAGTCAAATTATTCTAGCTGCAGCATACCAAGCCTTAGTACCAAATTTTAAAATGTGGCACTATCTAAAGGCTTAGTAAAGATGTCTGCAAGCTCATCATCACTAGGCACAAACTTAGGATCAATCAGACCTTTTTCATAGCAATCCCTAATAAAATGATGTCTGATCTCTATATGTTTGGTCCTAGAATGCTGGACTGGATTTTTAACAATGCAAAGAGCTGAAGCACTATCCATTAATAATGGAGTCTTAGTCTTTATAATGCCATAATCCAAAAGTTGGTTCTGAAGCCAAAGTACCTGAGATGTACAACTTGCAGCAGCAATGTACTCAGCTTCAGCAGTGGATGTAGCATTTGACGTTTGTTTCTTACTCTGCTAAGAAAGTAAACAATTGCCTAGGAATTGGCAACCACCAGAAGTGGATTTTCTGGTGACTTTACATCCTGCATAGTCACTATCAGAGAAAGCAACTAATTTGCAAGAATGCCCAGTTGAATACCAAAGACCTAGTGATTGGGTACCCTGCAGATATCTAAAGATCCTTTTGACTGCAATCAAATGGGATTCTTTAGGTGCAGCCTGAAATCTAGCACAGGCGCATGTTGCAAACATGATGTCTGGTCTAGAAGCTGTAAGGTACATTAAGGACCCAATCATACATCTATAAAGGGTTTCATCAACCGCTTTACCTTTCTGATCTACATCCAGTTGTGTGATGCTGCTCATGGGAGTAGAACAGGACTTACAGTTTTGTAAATCAAACTTATTCAACAACTCTTTGGTGTATTTGGACTGATGAATAAAGATACCATCAGCCCTTTGTTTGATTTGCAACCCTAGAAAGAACTGTAATTCTCCCATAGCGCTCATTTCGAACTTTTGCTTCATGAGCTTTGTAAATTCATCACCCAATTGTGGATCAGAGGATGCAAAAATTATGTCATCTACATAAATTTGAACAAGGAGCTTATGCTGTCCCACATTCTTAATAAATAAAGTTTTATCAATGGTGCCTTTAGTGAACTTATTTTCCAGAAGAAAAGTTGATAGTGTCTCATACCAGGCTCTAGGAGCTTGTTTCAGCCCATAAAGAGCCTTATCAAGCTTATACACCCAATCAGGATGTTTATTGTCCTCAAAGCCTGGTGGTTGACACACATAAACTTCCATTTTTATTTCACCATATAGAAATGCACTCTTGACATCCATTTGATAAACTTTAAGACTGTGGAAGGCAGCATAAGCTAAGAACAATCTAATTGCCTCCAGTCTGGTTACAGGGGCAAAGGTTTCATCATAATCGATGCCTTCCTCTTGTGCAAACCCCTGTACAACCAGCCTGGCCTTGTTCTTGACAATTTGGCCCTTTTCATCAGTTTTGTTACTAAACACCCATTTAGTGCCTATTGCACACTTACCTTGTGGTAAAGGAACAAGCTCCCACACTTGCTGTTTCTTGAACTGAAGAAGCTCAAGCTGCATTTCTTCAACCCATCCATTGTCTCTTAATGCAACATGATAGTTCTTTGGCTCTTGCTGACTGATGAAGAGAGCATAGAAGCAGAAGTAGGACAATTGATTCTTGGTTGAAACTCCAGCATTGATATCACCAATGATTTGAGATGTGGGGTGATTCTTTAGCTCTTGATAGACTATAAGATCAGTGCAAGTGTTTGTAGGACTTTTAGCAGCAACAGATGGTGATGAAGATTCTTGAAACCATGTAGGAGATGGCAGCTCAAATGAAGTGGAGCATGCAGAAATCTCATCAGCATTTGTTGTGGATGGGGCTGCTGAAGCTACAGGAGCATCAGGTTTAGTGGACTCAGGCAGGTGGTCACTAAACCTGAAAAGGTGAGTACTGACTACATCATCATCTGTACCACCAGATGGAGAACTGTTGACAGGCACAACAGCTGGAGGTTGATAAGGAACATATTGTAGTATGTCCAGATCAAACAACTCCACAGGGTTTTGTGGAATCTTGTCCTTTGGAGATTCATTAAACTTGACATGCAGAGTTTCTTCAACCATCTTTGTCCTACAGTTGAAAACTCTGTATGCCTTGCAAGTTGATGAATAACCACAAAATACCCTGCATCCACCTTACTAGCAAACTTCTGGAGTGGATTGCTAGTGTTGAGAATGAAACAAGGACATCCAAAGGCTCTAAAGAAGGAAATCAAAGGGGCCAAATGATGAAGTACTTCATAGGGAGTCTTTATCAACCTTTGATTCACTAAGGCTCTATTCTGCATATAGCAAGCTGTGTTTACAGCTTCGGCCCAAAAGGTCAGTGGCAAACCTGAGTCAGCCAATATTGACCTTGCAGCTTCAATGAGGGTCCTGTTCTTTCTCTCAACCACTCCATTCTGTTCAGGAGTTCTGGGAATACTGAACTGCCTTTTAATTCCCTTGGACATGTAGAAGTCATCAAGTGTGTGGTTTCTAAACTCTGTTCCATTGTCAGTCCTCACACACTTGACCTGCAGGGAATACTGCTTCTCCACAAATAACACAAAGTTCATAATAGCCTTGGAAGCATCATCCTTGGTGTGCAAGATGAAAGTCCATACATATCTGGAGTAATCATCCACAATTACCAGACAGTATTTCTTCTTTGCCATGCTCATCACCCTGACAGGACCAAAGAGATCCATGTGCAAGAGTTGCAAGCAGGCAGTGGACTTTGGTTCTTCTATTGGAGGGAATGAAACTCTGTGTTGTTTTCCCTTTAAGCAAGCAGTGCAGTTGTCTTCACACTTGAACTCCTTCAAAGGCAATCCTCTTACTAAACCATGGTTTATCAGCTGATTCATGTTCTTAAAATTCACATGCCCCAGCCTTCTATGCCATAGAGTAGACTCTTGAGGAGAGGCCTTGGAGAATAGGCAAGGATGGCCTTTTAGATCTATCTTTTGGAAAGATCTAAGGCATACTCTTCCTGTCCTGTTGGCCTTCAGGAGAGTATATTCATCCAACACTTTGTCAATCAAATTTTGAACTTTGGATGACAGAATCCGATAGTTCTAGCTTGTGAAAAGGGCAACATGGCCTTTATCACACATTTGACTGACACTCAAGAGATTGTACTTAAGATTCTCCACATGGTTAACATCATCAAACCTTATTTCCCCATTGGAAACAAAGCCTTTTCCGATGATGTAACCCTTTGCATCATTGCCAAAAGGAACAAATCCCTTCTTTCCTTGAGAGTAGTCATTAAGAAGGGATTTGTTTGATGATGTAACCCTTTGGAAAGATCTATCTTTTTGTTTGAGTTTGGAACCCCTTTTGTACCAGCAGTCATCAGCTGTTTCAACATACCAAAGAAGCATCTGGTATGTAGACAGTGGAGGATCCATGCATATGACAGGAAGCAGTTCCCTTCTTAATGACTACTCTCAGGCATCATCCACAACATACCAAACAAATCCCTTCTTTCCTTGAAACAAAGCCTTTTCCGATGATGTAACCCTTGGAAAGATCTATCTTTTTGTTTGAGTTTGGACTACCCTTTTGTACCAGCAGTCATCAGCTGTTTCAACATACCAAAGAAGCATCTGGTATGTAGACAGTGGAGGATCCATGCATATGACAGGAAGCAGTTCCCTTCTTAATGACTACTCTCAAGGAAAGAAGGGATTTGTTTCTTTTGGCAATGATGCAAAGGGTTACATCATCGGAAAAGGCTTTGTTTCCAATGGGGAAATAAGGTTTGATGATGTTAACCATGTGGAGAATCTTAAGTACAATCTCTTGAGTGTCAGTCAAATGTGTGATAAAGGCCATGTTGCCCTTTTCACAAGCTAGAACTATCGGATTCTGTCATCCAAAGTTCTAAATTTGATTGACAAGGTGTTGGATGAATATACTCTCCTGAAGGCCAACAGGACAGGAAGAGTATGCCTTAGATCTTTCCAAAAAAATAGATCTAAAAGGCCATCCTTGCCTATTCTCCAAGGCCTCTCCTCAAGAGTCTACTCTATGGCATAGAAGGCTGGGGCATGTTAATTTTAAGAACATGAATCAGCTGATAAACCATGGTTTAGTAAGAGGATTGCCTTTGAAGGAGTTCAAGTGTGAAGACAACTGCACTGCTTGCTTAAAGGGAAAACAACACAGAGTTTCATTCCCTCCAATAGAAGAACCAAAGTCCACTGCCTGCTTGCAACTCTTGCACATGGATCTCTTTGGTCCTGTCAGGGTGATGAGCATGGCAAAGAAGAAATACTGTCTGGTAATTGTGGATGATTACTCCAGATATGTATGGACTTTCATCTTGCACACCAAGGATGATGCTGCCAAGGCTATTATGAACTTTGTGTTATTTGTGGAGAAGCAGTATTCCCTGCAGGTCAAGTGTGTGAGGACTGACAATGGAACAGAGTTTAGAAACCACACACTTGATGACTTCTACATGTCCAAGGGAATTAAAAGGCAGTTCAGTATTCCCAGAACTCCTGAACAGAATGGAGTGGTTGAGAGAAAGAACAGGACCCTCATTGAAGCTGCAAGGTCAATGTTGGCTGACTCAGGTTTGCCACTGACCTTTTGGGCCGAAGCTGTAAACACAGCTTGCTATATGCAGAATAGAGCCTTAGTGAATCAAAGGTTGATGAAGACTCCCTATGAAGTACTTCATCATTTGGCCCCTTTGATTTCCTTCTTTAGAGCCTTTGGATGTCCTTGTTTCATTCTCAACACTAGCAATCCACTCCAGAAGTTTGCTAGTAAGGTGGATGCAGGGTATTTTGTTGGTTATTCATCAACTTGCAAGGCATACAGAGTTTTCAACTGTAGGACAAAGATGGTTAAAGAAACTCTGCATGTCAAGTTTAATGAATCTCAAAGGACAAGATTCCACAAAACCCTGTGGAGTTTTTTGATCTGGACATACTACAATATGTTCCTTATCAACCTCTAGCTGTTGTGCCTGTCAACAGTTCTCCACCTGGTGGTACTGATGATGATATAGTTAGTACTCACCTCTTCAGTTTAGTGACAACCTGCCTAAGTCCACTAAACCTGATGCTCCTGTAGCTTCAGCAGCCCCATCCATAACAAATGCTGATGAAATTTCTGCATGCTCCACTTCATTTGAGCTGCCATCTCCTACATGGTTTCAAGAATCTTCATCACCATCTGTTGCTGCTGACAGTCCTACAAACACTTGCACGAATATTATAGTCTATCAAGAGCTGAAGAATCACCCCACATCTCAAATCATTGGTGATATCAATGCTGGAGTTTCAACCAGGAGTCAATTGTCTAACTTCTGCTTCTATGCTCTCTTCATCAGTCAGCAAGAGCCAAAGAACTATCATGTTGCCTTAAGAGACAATGGATGGGTGGAAGCAATGCAGCTTGAGCTTCTTCAGTTCAGAAAATAGCAAGTGTGGGAGCTTGTTCCTTTACCCCAAGGTAAGTGTGCAATAGGCACCAAATGGGTATTTAGGAACAAAACAGATGAAAAGGGCCAAATAGTTAAGAACAAGGCCAGACTGGTTGTCCAGGGGTTTGCACAAGAGGAAGGCATCGATTATGATAAGACCTTTGCCCCCGTAGCCAGACTGGAGGCAATTAGATTGTTCTTAGCTTATGCTGCCTTTCACAGTCTTAAGGTTTATCAAATGGATGTCAAAAGTGCCTTTTTATATGGTAAAATAAAAGAGGAAGTTTATGTTTGTCAACCCCCAGACATTGAGGACAATAAACATCCTGATTGGGTGTACAAGCTTGATAAAGCTCTTTATGGGCTGGAACAAGCTCCTAGAGCCCGGTATAAGACACTATCAACTTTCCTTCTCCAAAATAAGTTCACTAGAGGCACCATTGATAAAACCTTATTCATAAAGACTGTGGGACAGCATAAGCTCCTTGTTCAAATTTATGTAGATGACATCATCTTTGCATCCTCTGATCCACAGTTGTATGATGAATTCACAAAGCTCATGAAGCAAAAGTTTGAAATGAGTGCTATGGGGGAATTACAGTTCTTTCTAGGTTTGCAAATCAAACAAAGGGATGATGGAATCTTTATTCATCAGTCCAAATACACAAAAAAAGTTGTTGAATAAGTTTGATTTACAAACCTGTAAGCCCTGTTCTACTCCCATGAGCAGCATCACACAACTGGATATAGATCAGAAAGGTAAAGCGGTTGATGAAACCCTTTACAGATGTATGATTGGGTCCTTGATGTACCTTACAGCTTCTAGACCAGACATCATGTTTGCAACATGTGCCTGTGCTAGATTTCAGGCTGCACCTAAAGAATCCCATTTGATTGCAGTTAAAAGAATCTTTAGATATCTGCAAGGTACCCAATCACTAGGTCTTTGGTATTCAACTGGGCATTCTTGCAAATTAGTTGCTTTCTCTGATAGTGACTATGCAGGATGCAAAGTCACCAGAAAATCCACTTCTGCTGGTTGCCAATTCCTAGGAAATTGTTTAGTTTCTTGGTAGAGTAAGAAACAAACATCAATTGCAACATCCACAGCTGAAGCTGAGTACATTGCTGCTGCAAGTTGTACCTCCCAGGTGCTCTGGCTTCAGAACCAACTCTTGGATTATGGCATTACAGAGACTAAGATTCCATTACTAATGGATAGTGCTTCAGCTCTTTGTATTGTTAAAAATCCAGTCCAACACTCTTGGACCAAACATATAGAGATCAAACATCATTTTATAAGAGATTGCTATGAAAAAGGTCTGATTGATCCAAAGTTTGTGCCTAGTGCTGATGAGCTTGCAGACATATTTACTAATCCTTTAGATAGTGCCCCATTTCAAAATTTGGTACTAAGGCTTGGTATGCTGCAGCTAGAATAATTTGACTAATACTGATGCTCTCAGTTTACAAGTACTGATGGGCATTGGTATGCAAAAGTCAAATATAAGTACTAATGAATAATTAGTCCTCAGCAGTTTCACAACTACTGAAGACTAAAATGCTTCAAATTACTGATGTACATTATTTGTTAAAAACAACTGTAGTGAGGTGGATTACAACTACTGATGTATAATTTTCAAACAAATAAGTACTGAAGAACAAATTTTGGTCACAAGTACTGATGTGTAATCTTTCACATAAGTACTGAAAATTTGTTCACCAGCTCTGAAGAATCTCACCAGCACTTGTGAACATCTGATCACAAGAGCTGAAGGCATAAATATTCCCAAGAGCTGAAGGCAAGAGCTGAAGGGCCAATGAAACATCTGAAAGTTAGCCAAAGAGCTGATGAGTAAATGTGGAGGTCAGAATGAAATAACTGAATTGATGGAAACAGCTGATGAGTAACTTTACTCTTCAGCTGATACCAACATTTGTTGTTTCATACCCAAACAACTGAAGGACAAAACCATGTCTTCAGTAGTTTCACTACTACTGATGATTAACACCAAGTCCTCAGTTGTTTACAACAACTGAAGCAAAACCATGTCTTCAGTAGTTTACAACTACTGATGTCAGTAGTTTACAACTACTGAAGGCTAACACCAAGTCTTCAGTTGTTACAACGTCTGAAGATGAAAACCATGTCTTCAGTAGTTTATAACTACTGAAGACTAACAACAAGTCTTCAGCCGTTTACAACATCTGAAGGACAAAACCAAGGTCTCAGTAGTTTCATCTACTGAAGACTAACACCAAGTCCTCAGATGTTACAACCACTGAAGGTTAAAACCACGTCATCAGTAGTTTCAACAACTGATGACTAACACCAAAACCATTAGTAGTTTTCTTTCAGCCTCTGCCATACCCTATAAATACCCAACCTTCAGAGCTTTTCATTCTCACTTGAACTAACTTTCAAAAACCTCTGAACTTCCCATACACCATTAATGGCGGCCATGCAAATCAAACCTCGACACAACTGTGTCGCATACCTTACAAAATCGCCATTTTGGTCAAAGTTCCACAATGTCGTCGATCTGATGAATGAATCTTCATACCAAACGGCCTTCCTTCTCAACCCCACCATATACACCGATTCCCTATCGGAGTTCTGGACGAACATAACCTTCCAAACCGGAGAGAACGATGGCGAGGTCTCTCTCCGGTCCTCCGTGAACAATCATCCGGTGGTTATTACTCCAGCTACAATCCGACAAACCCTAAAGCTGGAGGATGCCACGTTCCCAACCTCTTACCCCAAAGGCACCCTTGATCTCTCTTTCGCTGCCAATGACTATCAGGGTGACCTAGCTGCTTCCACTCTGTTGAAGAAACATTTCCCAGATCCTTAACGACTCATATTCCACATGGTAAATATTTGCCTAGCACCAAAGACATCCTTATGTCTGACTTTGTGATAAAGCTTTTAGCTCTTTAGACACAATGGGGCTTGCTGATGATGGATTCCTGTGTTGCACCATCTTCTTTTGAGCAACCTCAGCTGTTCCCTGAGTAACCCCTACCTTCTTTTGGATTTACATTTGGGCTTAGGGGTTTCAGGCTTTGATGTTGCTAGTATAAACAAGGTCTCAAACTCATTTTTCATTGTCTTCATGTGCTCTTTAATTTTCTCTTTTTGTTTGAGTTTAGATCCCCTTTTGTACCTGAAATCATCAGTAAGATGATTGAACAAGCCACATATTTCACATGGCTTCTTCTTCATCTTATGTTGATCATCTACTAAAGAAGATGAAACTGCTGAAGACTTGTTCTTCAGCTGTTTGCTGTCAGTACTTGCAGTTTTCTTCTTTGCAGTACTTGCTTTCCTGACATCCTCTTTATTAGTCTTCAAACCCTTTCTACTGACAGTTTTCTTCTCTTCAGTACTGATAGTAGTTGGGGTTTGAACTTCAGGTGTTATCACTTGCTCTCCAGTACTTTCAGTACTTCTAGAGACAACACCTAAGTTGATTAACTTGTTGATCATGTGACAGTCAGCATTTGAACCATCAGCTGTTGTAGCATCAGCTGATTGGTTTTGGGAGGAAATGCTAACCTCTACCTCTGATGATGTTGTATCAGATAGTAAGTCACATGATGAGAAGGATTGGTTATTGCTCTCTCCATCAGATTCAACTTCTGCTCTTGAAGTGAAATCTGTAGGAGGAGCAGTGTGATTATAACCAATGCCAAACTTCACATTGGAAGCTGATTGCTTACTAAGAAGCATTTCAAAACCCTTACAGGATTGCACCCATCGATCACACTCTACTTGGGTGATTGTAAGAGTTTCCTTGAGGTCTCTGTACTTCTCTAGAAGTACATCTTCCCTAGCCTTATCATCTTTTATTTGGCATTTAAGCTTATAAATCTCATCATTTGTATCATTAAGTGCAGCCTCAAATTCAGCTTTCTTTTTGGAAATGGTTTGCTCTAGCTCAAGGTTTTTATCAATTAAAGCTACATTTGCTTCTCTAATAGAAGCAAATGCTGCTATGCATGAATCAGAACAAAGCTTGGCTTTAGCCTCAGAGGATACCTGTGATGAAGCATTGGATGATGACCCATCAGCAGACTCAAAGGCCATTAGAGCAAGATTCCCAAATGGATGATCACCACCATATTGACCAGCACCTTGGAATAGTTGTTCCTGACCAGATAGATCATCTGGTAGACTACTCCAGTCAACAACTCCTGGAGTGAAGAAGCTGTGTTTTGAGGTTGGGGTTGATGATGAGATTGGGAAGTTTGAGGCTCAGGGAGAGCATGTGGTGGCTGGGCAGAAGGTCCTTGAGCTTGACTGGGCTGAGGCACATAGTAGCAGGGGTATGGGTATGGCATATGACCCTGAGGCACAAAGTATGCAGGTGATGCCTGAGCTGGTGATAGATGACCAGAACTGGAGGAATGTTGCCCTCTGTGCTGTGAGCTATTGCTTGGAAAGTCACAAAGGGTGCAGAGGAGTTAGATCCAGATGATCTACACTCTCTAGCAAAGTGTCCAAGCCTATGGCACTTGTGATACCTCAACTTGCTCTTGTCAAAACCAACTTTGGTTTTGCCAGAGAGACCAGGAAATTTCCTGCCAGTTCTCTTGTAGAACTTTTGAGATCTGACATTTATCATTGCCATTTGACTCAAAATATCCATCTCTTCCAGATCATCATCTGGAATGCCCTTCAAGTCCTCCATCAGAAAGCATAAGTTATCACTGCTACCTCCTGAACTACTATCAACACCAACAAAAGCATGTTCAGAATTGGTAGAGAAATCAATATGCTCATCATAAGAACTCTCTGATGCAGCATATTCTGACTCTTGACCTATCAGTGCAGTATTGCCTGATACAAAGTCATCAGTGAGCTTGCCAGAGGTGGACAACTTCCTTTTCTGCTCTATCTCTCTCTCTCATGTAAGCAGTTTTCCATGAAGTTGGGTGAGAGATAGAGTATCCAGATTTGCACTGGAGTGTAGGACAATGGTATAAGTGTCCCATCTCTCAGGCAGGGATTTGAGGAAACGGTTGTTCATCTGACTATTAAAATACTCTTGTTTAACCATTTTCAGCTCAGAAATAAGACAAGAGAATCGCTCAAACTGTTGAGTCAGCGTCTCACCCTTCCTATGAGAGAATGTCTCATATTGTTGGGCGAGGATTTCCCTAGTGTTTGCTAAGACCTCATTGGTTCCTCCGAATTGTTCCTTCAGAGCAACCCAGAGATCATGAGCAGTTTCATGATGCAAAATCCCTGAATAGATCTCATTTGGAATTACCATAGCCAAAATTCCATGGGCTTTAGCATCAATCTCGAACATCTTAAGATCTTCGTCCGAATATTGATCAGGTTTCTTTGGAACCTGTTCATTTGATTCAGGGATGCTCACCATAGGCTTGTATGGTCCATGCACCACTGACTTCCAACTACCAGCACTGTTGACAGACAAGTGATGAAGCATACAACGTTGCCATGTGTTATACTCATTCCTCACAAGCATCGGAGGCTTGGTAGAGGAGCCAGTATTGTGAGGATTGTTCGTTGGTGTCGCCATCTCAGATTTCAGTCAAAATCAAGTTAAACAAAACAAATGTAGCTCAAAATCACGAGAACCTCAAATTTTAACGGCCAGAAACAGCAGAGTCTCAATCTCTATAACTAATTCTTGCAAATTGCTAATTCGATCAAACGTAGAGATCAAAAGAGCAGTTTCAATGATCAATAGTGAAATCGATCAATGATTAACCTGCTCTGATACCATTTGACAGGATCTCAGCCTCTAGTTTGATCAATTAGGTTGTATTCGCAACGTGTTTAGCATGAGAATTAAACAAATAAGCAAGAACACAAATGATTTTGCATGTAACAGTAAAATTATAGAGAGAGAGAACAATTCTGCGAAAAGGTGTTTTCTATTGAATCACACGCTTTGGCAAGGATTACAATTAGGTCATCTCCTTTTATAGGAGAAATGACGTATGCTGATGTCGCTTGATAGTGACATCAAACGTTTATTAACCAACTACTGAAAGAACACTAAACTACTGAAGATGTCAAACAGCTGACATCTTCTTACAAAAAGCTAAGTGTTCTAACTTATTACAAACTACTGAAGAAAAGAAACTACTGAAAGTATTACAACGACTGAAGAACAAGCTCTTCAGTCGTTTACAACTACTGAACTATAACAGCTGAAGAACAAACTCTTCAGCTGTTGTACAAACTACTGAAAAGAGAAAATACAAACTACTGAAAGAGAAAAACCATCACAACAACTGAAGACAACTTCTTCAGCTGTTGTGACAAACTCTGAAGCTTCAGCACTTGGTCTTCAGACCTTGATCTTCAGATGTTTCATCAGCTGATGACTTCAGTAGTTGTCATCAGCTGATGTCTTCAGTCTTTGTCTTCAGACTTTATGCATCAGTTGTAGATCTTCAGTTCTTCAGTACTTCAGCTTTTGATCTTCAGCACTTGACTTCAATACTTGGGATCTTCAGCTGTTGTTCTTCAGATCTTTGATCTTCAGCTGTTGAAGTCTTCAGTCTTTGTCAAACTGCTGATGAAGCTTTCAGCAGTTGTTGTGATGTCTTGTGGGACTTAGAGGTTTTTCTGATCTGGCTCATTGGTTCTTTTGGTCCAACAGTATGGTTGCCAAAGTAGATGGAGTTATGTGGAGAGAGAACTGTAACAACCCGAGCGTTTGGGTCATATGAACTTCGCATTTCATATATTGTCAAACGAGTAGGTAGTGAGTAAATTGTCTATTTAAAGTTTGAAGTTTTTAGATGAAATTTTTATGTTATAAGAGACTGTTTGAATATAATAATAATATATTATATTCGAACCTGCTCCGTTTTTGACGAAACATAGGTTGACTCGTAGAGAAAAATAAGCTCGTCACAACGACATATTTGAAATTTCATTATACGCTATATATTAAAAGTTATAAGAGAAAAACGAGTTAAGCAGCTGAATTAATTATAATAATATAATATAATATAAATAATAATAATATAAATCACTTCAGTTGTAAAATTTGCAATCCTCAGGCGCTTTGAACTGCTTTGAACTTTCAGTATCCCACATCGCTCCTCAAATAGTTTCATCTTCCTTCTGCTCTCTTATAAATAGAAGTCTTAAGGTTGAATTTAAAACATAAGTTTCTTTGGGAACGCTCTAATATAAAGATAATCCCGAGTTCTTAATACCCCGTTGGGTGTTGCTAGTAGTCGTTTTGGTACTCGAGTAGGAGCGCGACTAGGAGCGCGACTAGGAGCGCGAGTAGGGGAGACTCTACATCAAATTGTCGTAGATAGTTTTCAGGTACGCCCTTGTTTAAGGTTATATTTATTTATTATTATAGTCATTTTTATTAGAGTAAATTACGCTTTTAGTCCCTGTGGTTTGGTGGTTATAACGCTTTTCATCCAATAGTTTAAAAACGCCCGGTTTAACCATTGTGGTTTAAATTTTGTCACAATTAACTCCGTTTGATTAACAGCGTCTAATTTATCTGTTAAATTTTTATGAAAAGACCAAAATACCCCTAATAATAAAATAAATAATTTAATGATTCCAACTCCCACCCTCACCCTCACCCTCACCCATATCTTCCCTTTAACCCATGACCACCATTCCATCTCCATGAGACCACCATCATCTTCATCACACCACCACTCTTAAGATTATTAACCTTTCGCGAATAGAAAGTCTGCAAAACTGCAAACATCGTCTTCAATGGATGAATAGGTGGAAACCTTACCGGACCACGAGACGACGGCGTTCATCAAAACCCTAACGACGACGGCGCTCATCAAAACCCTAACGACGTTATCGACGCAACAAACGATTTCGAAACACTTGCTCGATCATGGCTATCGACGCTCCCGAAAGAGAATCCTGTAAGCCCTTCCGACGTCGAAATCTGGCTTCAATCCATCAGTTCAAAAAATCGTTACCAGATCACATCAAATCAATGCCTCCGTCAGATGTGTACCAGATGATTACTTCGTTTTCAACCGATGTAACTCCAGCCAATAAGGTATTATCCGTAAAAATAAAATGTAGTACGTTTATGGTTACAATTAGAGATTTTGAAGTTCTATGAAGTGGGCATTGAATAATCCAGCATTGTATTTGACTTCCCTTTCGAGTTTGTTACATTTCCTTTTAGTTGTATGAGTTTCCCCCTTTTGAAGAAAAAGAACAATTTTTTGTAACTTTACAGCTGGATGCTTGAGTGTGAATACAATATTAGTGAAGGATATCATGAGGTTGAAACTATATTAAGTTATTAACTACTAAGGTATAAGTTCAGGAGTGTGAAATTAATATTGTCAATCTAAACAATGGTACTGGACTATGATTTTATAATGTAATGTGGTTGAAATCGATTGCCAGTGCTCATTCACTTTGATATGCTCCCAATCAAAGATTGATTGTGGTTTTTAGGGCCTTTTTAGGCATGATTCTATTGCAATTTATGTGATGTTGAGTTGAATGATACGTTTCTTGTATATTTATGGTTAGTATGTTGATCGTGTTAATTTTATTTCTGGTAGGAAAAAGATCCTTTTAGTTTAAAAGAGGCGAATGGTCCAATCTAGGGTTGAAAAGGTGTGGGGGTCACGGTGGTGGCGGCGGCGGCGGCCCGCGAGTGGTGGTGGCAACGGTGATGACGGGTTGGTTTTAGAGTTGGAGTATAGAGAGAGAAAGAGTGGGTGTAGATATATATATATATATATATATATATATATATATGTATATATATATATATATATCTGTGTGTGTGTGTGTTTTTGTATTATAGTAACATTTTTAGTCCAAGGGTATTTTGGTCTTTTTCTAAAAAATTAACGGAGAAAATGGATGGAGTTAACGGTTTGGACCTAATTGAGACAAATTTTAAACCACAGTGGTTAAACCGGACGTTTTTAAACTATTCGATGAAAAACGTTATAACCACCAAACCACAGGGACTAAAAGCGTAATTTACTCTTTTTATTATTATTATCATTGTAGGTATTAGTATTAATATAGTTATTATTAATATATTATTATCATCTTTATAGTATTATTATTATTATAGTTGTTATTTTTATTGTTATAGTTAGTATTATTATTATTTGTTATTTTAGTGTTGTAGTTGTTATTATTATTATTATTAGACTTTAAGGTTATTATCAGTGAAGGTATTGGGTAACCCCGAGGGTTGGTTCGGGTATGATGGAAACGCCCGAGTTATGCCAACTAGTAAGGGTTGTACCAAAGGGTTGGCATATGATAAAAGAAAGTGCCCAAATAAAATCAACAAATAGGAAAAGATAACGAATCATCCCTAAAATTGTTACTAGCTAGAATATAACTTAAGTAATATTATTTTGCTTATAGGATAATACCTGATAGCAGTGAACCTGAGTAGACGATATCACTGACTTGATTGATTGAGATGAGTTCCTCTGAACTATTTTCTAAAACGGGATGTGATGTTCTGATAACTGATAATAATTGTAGAATTGACTATCAATAGCATCTGTGATATGTGGCAATGCTTGATAGGATGCTTGAGGGCTACTTTTATGATTCTGCTTTAGCCAGTGGATTTTGTATACATAGCCTGGTTATGTGAATTTATACTGTGCTTACTCTATTCCTATCTGTTTGCCATGGCTGTATCTGCTTGATGCAATAGTCAATGATAACATGTTTTGAATTTTGAAGAATGTCATGTTTATGAACTCACAAGCTTTATGCTGAGTCCCAAATGTTTTCTATTTTTATGGACACACATCCTAGGTGCCAAATGATTACAGGGATTGAAGATTACAAGCTAGTTTATGAGAAAATAAAGTTCTAGAATGTTGTTGAAGATTTGGATATCTAGTATAATTAACTGATGTAATGGTATTATCTATTATAACAAATATATTGTACACTTTGATGTATAATTAAAGATAGACTTCCGCTGTGTAGTTTATAATTCCTATGTGTTCTGTATATCCGATGCGTAACACTTTGATGTATAATTAAGATAGACTTCCGCTGTGTAGCTATGCTGAGTGAGTTCTAGTTTAATATAAATAAGAAAATATAAGCTTTTATCCTCCATATAATGAACACGCATACATCATACTTCAAAACATTACTTGCATCATATTAAACACATTCACTATCTTTCATTCTTTCATTATGTTTTCACTTCATCATAAGCGAGATTGCATAAAGCAAGATCTCCGTGTTGATTGAAAACGAATGTCAATCCCCGTCGGTACACGTTATCCATGGTCGCTACCCCCGGCGGTTGATCGATCCCCGTCGGTACACATCTTCATGGTAGCTTCCCCCGACAGTTGATCCACACTGCTAGGCACATAGCCCGCTCATGAATACGGATCCATCATCATACATCAGACTCACATAAGTGAAGTCTATCATAGTGCTTGCAAGACTTTTCATCATCAAACGGGCCCGGGGGTAACATTCGTTAAGTTCCACTTCTCATTAGTATTTTCTTTCACTTAATATATATATAATACTTAGCTTATTAAGTACACAACATACCAAGTACTAGTCATCATAACACGTAACCGACCCTCCGCGGGACAGCGGGGGTTCGGGGGTGGCAGCCCCTGACAGCGGGGTCCTAGGGGCAGCAGCCCCTAGTGGGGTCCAAGGGGCAACGCCCCTGGCTGGGGCCGGGCTGCCAGGACAGCGCGCCCGAAAATTATTTTGAGCTATTTAAATGTCACATTTTATTTTAGAAAAATGTATTTCCTTGTTAAAACACCTTGAAATCCTTATCTTGAAAACCTTATGTTTACTATGCATAATAGACCCAAAAACAAGAAAAACATTTAAATAAGGGGATCTAGAACTCACCTAAACTTAGCTATATAACTTCAATCCTAAGCTACTTAAGCTACAGTCCGAATACTCTAGCTGCACGAAAGTTAATACACAAAAACATCATTTTCTTCATAATTTCGCCCACAGTTTCGCTGGCAGTTTCGATGCTAGTTTCGCTGCCAGTTTCGCTGCCAGTTTCACTGGGCAGCACTTCTGCCAGTTTCGCTAGACAGATTCGCTGTCTTGAGCGCCCAACTTTCGTTGGAATTTCCTAGTTTCGCAATGTCTAAGGGTCAACCTGGGCACTGGCGAACTGATCAACGAAACTGTAGTTTCGCCCCAGTGAAACTGTAGTTTCGCCCAGTGAAACTGTAGTTTCGCTGGAACTTCTCTTAGTTTCGCTGCATAGTTTCGCTGGATGAGTGCACAGTTTCGCTGGATGCATATCAATGACGAACCAGCCCGTTTTTAACCCAAAATCTTAGCTTTTTACGTCCAAATCCTTGGTTTACCTTCCATGAAACCATTTCTAATCTTTTTACACGTTTTCACACGTAAAAATTCGACCTTTATGTGTTTCTTTAAGACTTTTAAAACCCCAAAACCCTAGAATCCGGGTTTGATCTACAGAAGGCATTATAGGTCGATTCTTACCTGGATTTGTTGCTCCTTTCTTGAGATTTGTTGCACAAACACCCAGATCTTCAATCCCTTGACCTTAGAGGCTCCAAATCTTGAGTTTCTATCACTTTCTCTCTCTACTTTCTCTCTCTACTTTCTCTCTCTACGGATTTTTGGAGTTAGGGTTGAAATGAAGAAGATGGTGGCTGCTTTGGGTGAGTTAAGGGCTGATTATGGGCCTCAATCTACTTAGGCTCTTGTCCATTAGCCTAATTAGCCCATAATCCATTTTTCTTTCTTTATAAAATACCCACAAATTAAGCCCATTATTCACGATGACTCGTTTTGACTTTTTGGGGTGTTACAAAAAATTAACTAAGATATATATTGATGAAATAGTAAGTTAGCACGGAGTGCCTTTATCCATTATCTCCGATAGAGATAGCCGGTTCACTTCCAGATTCTGGACAAGTTTCCAAAAAGAACTTGGAACCAAAATCAGTTTAACTACTGCATATCATTCTCAGACCGATGGTCAGAGTGAGCGAACAATTCAAACTTTAGAAGACATGTTACGTGCTTGCGTGATTGATTTTGGAGGTAGCTGGGATGATCATTTGCCTTTGATTGAATTTTCTTATAACAACAGCTACCATTCCAGCATTAAGGCTGCACCATTTGAAGCCTTATATGGTAGGAAATGCAGAACTCCCATCTGTTGGACAGAAGTAGGGGATGATCAGTTGACCAAAACCGAAATTATTCTCGAGACAACTGAGAAAATCCAACAAATCAGACAACGACTAAAAGCTTCCCAGGATAGACAGAAGAGTTATGCAGATAACAAAAGGAGACCTTTAGAGTTTCAAGAAGGAGACTATATGATGTCGAATGTCTCACCATGGAAAGGAGTAATGCGATTCGGTAAACGCGGGAAGTTAAGTCCCAGGTACATTGGACCGTTCAAAATCATCGCAAGAATTGGTCCAGTTGCATACAAGCTAGAATTACCTGAAACTTTGAAAGGTATTCACGATACTTTTCACATATCAAACCTAAGGAAGTGTTTGGCAGATCTGACTCAAGTAATGTCATTAGAGGACGTGCAAATAGACGAGAAATTAAACTTTACTGAAAAACCGATAAAGATTCTTGATTCTCAAGAACGGAAATTAAGAAAGAAAATAATTCCACTAGTATTGGTCCAGTGGCAAGGTCAGAAAGGGCCCGAGAAGACTTGGGAATTAGCAGAAGAAATGAAAGTCAAATATCCTCAACTGTTCGAGTAACCTTCGAATTTCGAGGACGAAATTCTTTTAAGGGGAGGAGAATGTAACAACCTGAGCGTTTGGGTCATATGAACTTCGTATTTCATATATTGTCAAACGAGTTGGTAGTGAGTAAATTGTCTATTTAAAGTTTGAAGTTTTTAGATGAAATTTTTATGTTATAAAAGACCGTTTGAATATAATAATATATTATATTAGAACCTACTCCGTTTTTGACAAAACTTAGGTTGACTCGTAGAGAAAAATAAGCTCGTCACAACGACATATTTGAAATTTCATAATACGCTATATATTAAAAGTTATAAGAGAAAAACGAGTTAAGCAGCTGAATTAATTATAATAATATAATAATATATAATAAAATAATAATATAAATCACTTCAATTGCAAAATTTGCAATCCTCAGGTGCTTTGAACTGCTTTGAACTTTCAGTATCCCACATCGCTCCTCAAATAGTTTCATCTGCCTTCTGCTCTCTTATAAATAGAAGCCTTAAAGTTGAATTTAAAACATAAGTTTCTTTGGAAACGCTCTAATATAAGAAGAATCCCGAGTTCTTAATACCCCGTTAGGTGTTGCTAGTAGTCGCTTTGGTACTCGAGTAGGAGCGCGACTAGGAACGCGAGTAGGGGAGACTCTACATCAAATTGTCGTAGATAGTTTTCAGGTACGCCCTTGTTTAAGGTTATATTTAATTATTATTATAGTCATTATTATTATTATTATCATTGTAGGTATTAGTATTAATATAGTTATTATTAATATTATTATTATCATCTTTATAGTTATTATTATTATTATAGTTGTTATTTTTATTGTTATAGTTAGTATTATTATTATTTGTTATTTTTAGTGTTGTAGTTGTTATTATTATTATTATTATTATTAGACTTTAAGGTTATCATTAGGGAAGGTATTGGGTAACCCCGAGGGTTGGTTTGGGTATGATGGAAATGCCCGAGTTATGCCAACTAGTAAGGGTTGTACCAAAGGGTTGGCATATGATGAAAGAAAGTGCCCAAATAAAACCAACAAATAGGAAAAGATAACGAATCATCCCTAAAATTGTTACTAGCTAGAATATAGCTTAAGTAATTTTATTTTGCTTATAGGATAATACCTAATAGCAGTGAACCTGAGCAGACGATATCACTAACTTGATTGATTGAGATGAGTTCCTCTGAACTGTTTTCTAAAACGGGATGTGATGTTCTGATAACTGGTAATAATTGTAGAATTGACTATCAATAGCATCTGTGATATATGGCAATGCTTGACAGGATGCTTGAGGGCTGCTTGTATGATTCTGCTTTAGCCAGTGGATTTTGTATACATAGCCTGGTTATGTGAATTTATACTGTGCTTACTCTGTTCCTATCTGTTTGCCATGGCTGTATCTGCTTGATGCAATAGTCAATGATAACATGTTTTGAATTTTGAAGAATGCCATGTTTATGAACTCACAAGCTTTATGCTAAGTCCCAAATGTTTTCTATTTTTATGGACACACATCTTAGGTGCCAAATGATTACAGGGATTCAAGATTACAAGCTAGTTTATGAGAAAATAAAGTTCTAGAATGTTGTTGAAGATTTGGATCTCTAGTATAATTAAACTGACGTAATGGTACTATCTATTATAACAAATGTATTGTACACTTTGATGTATAATTAAAGATAAACTTCCGCTGTGTACTCTATAATTTCTATATGTTCTATATATCCGATGCATAACACTCCCCGGGGTATGCCCTGGGAGGCGGGTGTTACAAGAACTCCGAATGTTAGTCGGCGGAGAGGTGGAGTCACGTGGAGAGAGAAGATGCTTGAAAAATGAAAATGTGAAGTGGACCAATCAATAGTTGACACGTGGACCAATGGTCAGCGGTTACTGTAGCCACCGACCAAAATGTTTAATATATACTATAATAATAATAATAATAATAATAATAATAATAATAATAATAGTAATAATAATAATATAATAATAATAGTAATAATAATAATACAAAATAAATAATAATAATAATAATAATAATAATAATAATAATAATAATAATATATAATAATAATAATAATAATAATAATAATAATAATAACAATAACAGTAGTAGTAGTAGTAGTAATAATAATAACAATAAAATAATAAGAATATAATAATGTAATCTATGGCGACGATTTCATATCTCGTGCATGTTCCCCGCCTAATTATTGGCCTAATTATTGGCTAAAATGAAATTGACTTATCGCAACGACATGTCGTCGCGATAGGGTACAGATAGATATAAACCACAGATCGTATTCTACCCTATCCGCACTCATCCGCTTCACCTAAAAGCCTAAAATTAACCCTCTCAACCACCATTCCAAGCCACCACAACCTCTCCTATCACCCACCCACCTCCAAATTGCACCGCCGGCCTTCATCCCGTTACCCACCACGGCCTTCATCCCGTCACCCACCAGGGCCTTCATCCCATCACCCACCACGGCCTTCATCCCGTCACCCACCATGGTCTTCATCTAGGTGTCGACCACCACTGGGAAATCATCTAAATCAGCCACCAACACCGTCTAATCGGCCATCACCGGCGCCAAATCAGCCAACAACCATGACGTGTTAGGGTTCCACCACTATCATTGTTAAACTTTGAAAGTTAGTATATATATTTCTTCTAAAGTAGTTAATATTTTTGTTTGATGATGTTGTTGGTTGTTAGATTTACAAGATAAACATTTAATTATGTTATTTTGGTAGAATGTAATTGTAGGTTGTTAGATTTATATGATATAAAGTATGATTAGATTGTTTTGGTTGAATGATAATGTTTTAGCTTAATATATAATGTGCGATTGAATAGTTTTGATTGATGATAATGTTCTAGTTGTGTTATTGTTTTGTTTGATAGAATGATAATGTTGAAAGTTATTACAATGATAAGATATAATGTTTAGTTGTATTATTTTGATAGAATGTAGTTGTAGGTTGTTAGATTTATATGATATAAAGTATGATTGGATTGTTTGAGTTGATTTATAATGTTATAGGTTAAGATATAAAATTTAATTGAGTTGTTTTGGTTAAGATGTAGTTGTAGGTTGTTAGATTTATATGATATACTCTTCCTTTTAGTTGCTAGTCATGTAAGTTAATGTTTTAAATAATATCTTTTAATTCAATATATTATAAATGTTACTAACTTTTTAATTTTTATATCAATATAGCATTAGCTAAAATATGATTAAAAGGAAGAAATCTAAATTTATATGAGAAATGGACTGCAAACAACAGCCACCCACTTCTTCTGCAATTTGATCATACAAGAAAATAGTATAAAGCTATTGGAGAAAATAGTCAATTATTTGTTCGAGCTTTATCCAATCATGTTTCCACCGTTCCTTTTCATTATCCCACATGAGATAAAGTTCCTGATACGGTCAAGATATCCTTATTCACTTTTCTGGAGACGAGTATTTATATATCATTTTATTTGTAATTTGATAATCATAACTTTAATATTTTTCTAATTATTTTATTTTGCAGTAATATATTGATCTAGAAACTCATCGTTACTCAGACCACTGGCAAGGTATACAACTTAGAATACATATAGATTGCCAACGAGCATTTAGAGACAGAAGATATAACATGAAACAACATTTCTTAAGTCAAGGAGGCTATGATAATATAGAGCAGGCTATCAATAATTCACCTGAAGGTCAAAGTCAAGAGTCATGGTAGCAGGTGGTTGAGTTGTTCTCAAGTGAACAACATAAACGTCTTTCTCAAAAAGGCATAACGAACAGAGCTAGACAGCTCTATCCAAGTATGCATCGTAGTCAATCATATGCTCAAAGGCGATATCTTCAGGTAAGAAAACATATATTATTTAAATATGTATTATTAATTCTTTACATATATTATTAATATTGTTTTTAATGTTTTTAGGAGCAAAAAACCGGGACCCAGGTCACTCGAAACATGGAGGAGGGCGCATTACATTAAAGGGTAAGGATGGGTCAACTAGAGGACAAAAGAAGATTGGATAAGTTTAATATATTAAGTATGCTATTATCATGCGTTCATATGTTTATAATATATCGTGTTTGGTGATTTTGACCCAATATGGTATATGGGGAGGGATCCTAAGAAAACTACTAAATTATGAGAAAACCAAGAAAACCAATTCTAACCAATCAGATTATTTATAATCATTTCTATTTTCTTTTTATTTAAAGGGCATTTTTGTAAAAATCACCTCCAATATTTTTGGTATCTATTTAATTTAAATTATATGATTTCTCTTTCTCTCTCTACGTATATCCCCTGATTCTTTCATCTAAAAACCCTAAAATTAACCTTATTAAACATGCCACTCACGTTCACATATGAAGATGATGAATCAAGATGAAGATGATGAATCAAGATGAAGATGATAATTAGAGATGCAGAATAGAAAAGATGGTGTGATTTTGGTCCAAAATACACATTTGGCCTTTGAAAACTATTATGGGACCTACACAACCCATTTGACTTTTTTTATTTTCTTTGTAATTGCAGGAGAGGAAATCAAGTCGTCGTAGTCTTGGGGATCACCTCAGAACTTCTTATACCGATAGCGCCCTTGACAGGCCCGACAGACTTTCAGAAGATATAATTAGATGTATCTATTCGATCTACTGTAAGCTTGGGGACCAAAATCAATCTCAATCTGGACCATTGGTTTCTTATGCTTCATCCATGTTTTCACCGGGTACAAATTGTACCCAGAATCTTTCTGATACATCGAGTCCTTATTGCAATGAAGAAGCCACATGGGACAGTAAACACAATAATATAAAACAGGAAGGTGGCCCCTATGCTAAAATGGTGGAAGTTTTGAAAATTAATGTTGATGATAATGGTTTTAGTTATGCTGCAGAGATGCTTAAAAAGTTCAGGTTGTTTTATTTTGTTTTTTTCCTTTGTTTTAACTGTTTTTTAGTTCTAATTACTTATATTTATTTTTTATGTAGAACATTGGGTTTCTTACTCAAGCTTAAGTTGACTGTAACTTGAATTGTGTATATGTAAGTAGGTCATTTGGTTCTTCTTACTTAAATTAAGTTATTACGTCTATGATTACATATACGTAAGCACGTGGGTTCAAAAGATGAAACTATGTGTCAGGTAGTTACATATACGTAACCAAAAGAATTTTAGTATCTTTTACATATGAGTTCTCAATTCTTCTTCTCCATGTTTTCACTTTTTGTTTTTTCCTGATTTGGTACTTTATAACTACAGTTACATATACGTAACTTGGATCTGAGTTATGTATATATAATTGGGTTTCTTACTCAAGCTTAAGTTGACTGTAACTTGAATTGTGTATATGTAAGTAGGTCATTTGGTTCTTCTTACTTAATTAAGTTGCTTATAACCTCAATTACGTCTATGCTTACATATACGTAAGCACGTGGGTTCAAAAGATGAAACTATGTGCCAGGTAGTTACATATACGTAACCAAAAGAATTTTAGTATCTTTTACATATGAGTTCTCAATTCTTCTTCTCCATGTTTTCACTCTTAGTGTTTTTTGGTTACATAGACGTAAACAGTGCATTTACATACACATTAATTTATGCTTACATATACGTAAGCATCTAGGCTTAAAAGATTTTTAGTGTATTTTTACATATGAGCTCTCAATTATATTTCCTGTCTTTCATTCACACTTCTTTTTTTTTCAAATTATGCTTACGCATACATAAACAATGCATTTACATACATATAAACCAATGCTTACATATACGTAAGCTTGCGTTTTAAATATGTATACATATTTGACACGTCATAAAGCATGAATCGGTTATTAGATTTACTTTTTATCAACTTCTTCATTATTTATTTCTTCAGTTTAGTTTATTATAAATAGATCAATAATGTTGAGAAAAAAAATAATAAATGAGATGAGATAGGTGAGAGAATGCATATTTTTAGAAGATATTAGTTATTGAGAAACTTTCAAATCAAACCACTTTTAGTCTTCTTAAAATACCCTTTAATCATTTAATTTAATTAATTATCTACTAAATATTTACAAATTTGCCATTGATGAATATCAACCATTGATCAATCTTGATCAATGGTTTAAAAATAGTTTTCTTAGTTTTCTTATAAATAGAGGTTTTCTTAGGAACCATCCCCTATGGTATATATGCTATCCATATATGAGAATTGTTGGTTTTGATGAGTTGTTAGTATATATGTTAAAACTTTGGAATTTTATGTTAGTTGTGCTTATAAATTTAAAAACATGATCTATATGCTATCAATATTTAAGAATCGTTGGTTTTGAGAAGTTGTTAGTTTATATGTTGAAACTTGAGAATTTTACGGTATTTATGCATATGATTAAACAATATGGTTTTTTTTAATTTTATAATAGTTATGCTGTCAAAATTTCATAAGAATATTAATACCGTTTCATTTTAATTCCTTATAACTATAGGTAAAAATTAAAAATCAATACGCCCAAATGCAAATGGAGACAACTGAGTCACCCGTTAATGAGATCGAATGTTTAGAGTTGGCATTAGGACAAAGACGTGGTCATACGAGAAATGTTTGACGAAAAGTAAAAAAATATCTCTCGTTATGACCCACCAAGCAGGTCATCATCACATGGGGATGAAGAAATAGAAACCCTAAAGCGACAAATACAAGAAATGCAAGAAAGAATGAATCAATTTGAAAGACAAAACCATAATCCTGATAACAACGAAGATGATGAAAACGACAACAATTAAAAGTTTGTTTGTTTGGGTTGTAAAAACTTAAGATATATTTTCTATTTGTTTGGTATGTAATTCACTAAAATTGGTTGATTTTCACTGGGGTATTTGATATATTAGTTTGAAATTCTGTGTATTTTGATTTGGGATCTTAGTTGGTTTTAAGTAAAAAATCCTGGAAAAAACAGAATTTTAAAAATAAAATTTTTAATCAGATACCCTATGGCAACGTCGCCATAGGTTGCATTTATTTATTAAAATTAAATTAAAAAATATAAATTTAGTAATATACCGACAATGATTTGGCAACGATATGTCGTCGCACAGACCTCTATGGCGACAAGGTCTATTGCGACGACAAATTTTTGAGCTATTGCGACACTTCTATTAATATTGTCCTTATGGCGACGATATGTCGTCGCCATACCGCGCCCTATCGCGACGACTTTTGTCATCGTCATAGCCACGTTTTCTTGTAGTGAGTATATGAAATATGGATAAAGGATTTTACTAGAAAAAAATTATTAAAGTAATTAAATAAAACAATATAAGGACATTAAAAAATCCCCTTAGCACATGCCATGAGAGGGAGAGTAACAACGACCAAACACAGGAGAACTAGCTACTCACATGGGTGTCATTACATGACAATGAGCCCATCTAGGAAAACAATACATAACTAAAATGTAGAAAATCAAGGGTATATGCATCACCCACCTTAGAAAGCACATTCAGTCCAAGTAAGCAGAAGCACAAGTATATAAGTCAAATATTAATTGATATAAAAAACAAATCACTAAAAAAATGGAATAACTCTTCTTGATTTTCAACCAAGAAAATAACTGTTCAATACATGATTATAAGAGATAATCCCGTCTGGCCATCTTGGGCGTATATAGGCTAGCAAAACATGTGACGATTCGTACTCTATCTAAACAATAATATAATTAAATCATAACTATCTTCTCATAATAGATAAGCCAAAGCTAGTTTTAATGAAATAAACACCGGACTTCGATTTGACCATAATTAGCTTCTACTAATGATACAATCACTCGATCAGGGCCCGTTCTCTCGAGAGGCTTAAATTTTTTAATTTTTTTTAAAGATTTATAAATTGACTCATTACACACTCTGAAATAATCCATTTACACAAATATGAATTGACCTAATACATACTTTAAACTCGTTTGGGCATATTTTCCTAGCTCGCCATGGGCCCCTAAATCTTGGTCGCCAGCCCTGCCACCAACGTAACTGATATGACGGTTAAGTTGATTTTGAACCCTTGCATGAAACCGCGCCAACCCACTTATAACCTTCATCATCCTGAGACACATCTTTAACTACTATATAATGCAGGAACTTAGGGCGAGATAGGAATTTCACGCTCCGTTGTAAGGCGTGCCCGTTCCATCTCCCACCCCCTGCAGTTTCCCATCGCTCGTACGTCCCTGTGACCTTCCGCCCTTTTTCACACGGCGGTTCCATGGCGATTCTGCACCCCCATTGAAACCCCTACTTGGTTCCCATCCCAGCCCTACATGTACATGTAGGCCTTCGATGCAACTACATGTACATGTTGTCGGAGATTGAATTTAGTGTTTTGATTCTTTTTAAAATATATATAATCTTGTAATGAATGTTTGGGTGTCTCTCTTTGCAAAATGATGAAACTACAAGGCTTTTAAGCTTTGCGATGTGTGATGCACATGAAGCACTTAGAGATGCATAAAGGATACCTCTCAGCAAGTTATGATTTTTTTTGAACATTTGTTATTTAGTTAGGTCTGATGCATCACACATAGCATCAGATGATATTGCAAACTATGGACATATTTAAATTTAGAAGGTTTTTAATGCAATAGAAATAATGTTTGGTAGTGATTTCCTTCAACTTAATTATTATTTAACCGTCACATGATATTGCAAACTATGGACATATTTAATTTGAAAACTAAATATTTTTATATTCACAACTTGATTTCTTTGTGCAATGATGTTGTAGGGATGCAATGGAAAGCTTCTGTATAACTGGGTAACATACCACCTATTAAAGAGTGCTGTGTAGTCTACCACCAAACCCAGAATATGTGCATCTATGTTTGTTCAACTTCATTTTTTGGATATAAACACCCGATTTGACCTACATATTAGATATTTATCATTCACTCTTAGATTAATGTTTGATGTTACAAACTTATTTGGACTACGTAAAATGGACCACAATTTTGCAGGCATTTGTGAAGCTCATTACAAAAAAAAAGATATTGATAACAAACCTGCTGCAACTACATTGCTGCTCGTGTGAATATGTTTTTGTTGTTGATTATTTTATTATTTCTATTAGGGTTAATGTTTGAGTGATGATTTTGTTATTGAATATGTGTTGCCTTTCTCTGTTTTTTAACCTTAATTTAATAAAGTTGATTTTTATGTAAGACTAGTGGAATCTACATAATTACTACATTTTACAAATAGCTCATTTCTAGTATATATTATTAATGAATGAATTGGTTTGTGAGAATGTTTCTGTCAAATATGAGTCATAACTTAAATATAACTAAGTTTACTCATATGCTAATTTTGATCTCTTTGAACAATTTATAGACTTCATACTTCAATTTCGTTTCATCAAATGTTGGTATTGTCATATTGAACTATATTGATGATGCCTTAGTAAATTGAATATCACTTACTGACATTAGCTATTGTTGCTCCTAGATTGTGTAAAAATAGATGAATTTGTCAAAGGTAGAATAAGAAAGAACATTGTTTTTTCATCTTACCATATCGAATAACCCACTAGCACCATACACATAACAAAATCCAACAAAAACTACGAGGCGACAAACAACCGCACCCGCCGCAACGCGCAGGCATCACGCTAGTATTACTAACATTTAGACCGGGATCAACAATTAAATAGCAATATACAAATACGTACATAAATACATAAAGTTTGATCTAATAATAGTTAATAGGCTTTTAAAATTGACATGAGCTCTATATGTGTATTTGAGAAGCGATTTGATGGTTATTGTTTTATATAACCTGTGTATTGTGTGTAGTTGTGCTTGGTGAAGATTTGTATCGACATTTATGATAACTCAATCTCAGGGTTATATATTAATACATTTCTTCAATTTGTATTGGTAATTTGGCATTTCGTAGGAGTTAATTCGACTATCTATGATTTGGCTCATTTCATCTTACAATACGTGCTATATGATGTCATCTTGTGTAAGATTATCTTGTTTACATATGTTAGGCTTGTCTTTCATACTTATTAGCTAACAGGCACTTCTAACCTCGCATGAGTTGAAGATGGATATATCATGAGGTCGATTTGAATGTTATGCATTCTTTAGTCTATATACTTTGATTTCGGGTTCCTCAGTTATGCATTCTAAGGCCATGTTTGGGATTGCTTATTTTTATTGAAAATAACTTATTAACTTATTATGTTTCAAAAGGGTTTAAAAAAAATTTTGGAATTAGCTTATAAACTAAAATGTTATAAATGATAAAAAAGACATACTTTCAAAAACGATGAGAGTTAATAGGAGGTAGTATAGAGTTATAATAGAAAATTGGATCAAAAATTGTTTTCAAAAGTCAATAAGTAACCATCTCTTTACTTTTCAAAATCTTATTTTTACCGTATATGAAAAGTCAGTTTGAAAAATATTTTTGCGTTTGCCAAACAAATTTTTAACTTATCAACTTCTCAAAAGTTAATAAGTTAAAAGTTAAAGGAAAATAAACAATCCCAAACATACACTAAGAATCATGTTTTTTGAGGGTGTTTTATCAATAGTTTCTATTTACTTGTTTGATCAAAACTATCAAGCACAATAACAAAATGGACTACCTAGGTAAATTTTGTCGGTAAAATGACCAACCGTTCATCAGTAATCCATCAAAAGAGCCAAACATGTGGTTATTATATTTTTTTTGTGGGGTAAAACATCAATTAAATCTTCGGAAAATGGTAGGGTAGAATCATAAAAAATAAATCGGTAATCTGTCAGTGATAGATCCATCGCTAAAAAATAAACGTATCATCAATGTCTGTAACAAATATCACCGACTTCTGACATAATCGTCCGATAGTAAAGGTTGGTTTTCTAGCAGTGTTGTAGAATAATTCATTTATGTTAATGAGATAAGTCTTGTGACAAAATAATGTAGTCCAATCCCAAATTTAGACTTTTTCTTCTTGTGATAGTTTCCCTTTGACATACTCTTATCTTGTTGGAACTAGTCACATTTTGAAAAACTATCGAAGTTGAAAATATTAATACAAGTGACTTGTTGATGCTTCATGTGTATAATAATGTCGAGATAGGAAATTTATCAAAATGTTATTTCATGCTTCAGAATATATTGAAGCTCAATTTTGTGATTTTGCAAAAAAAAAATAATAAGAAATAAATAAATAACAATTGCTTGATTTCTTTTTCCTATATATCTTTGTATTTTTATATATGTTTATGTGCTTTTAATATATTTATAAATATAATAAGTCTAAAAGAATAGTTTTTTAAAGTTCTTCAGGAAAGACCGTGGATGATCCATCACGTAAAGCATGACCCATAACGTGTTTCCAGAAAGATTTTAACTAATCATTGACGGAGCTTAAACAAATGTATACGAGAGATCGAAAGTCACGGGGTCAGACTCAATATATATATAATTTTTGAACAATTACTTACAGGTATTGTGATACCTGACGGGTAAATATTCGATATATACCTGACAGGTTTTAGGTCTGGTATTAGACACCTTTTATAATTAGAAATGGGGATGGGATAACTTATATGCGTTCAAAACTTGCCTCATCACCATCCCTATGAGTAGTATGTCACTAACTTTAAAAGATAGAGTTACATAAAAGATATGTTATAGAAAATGACATTAGGCATGATGACCGACACATAATGGGTCTTGTCATTTGTGAGTGAGTTTTTCGATTACATAAATTCAAATTTGGTGATAACAAACCATTGGCGGTGAAAGACATGTGTATGATGGTACTAATACATATTGTGAAGCAAGAGCATCCAACCTAGTAATACAACCCGACCTGAAGACTCGATCAACACTTATTTTTAGAAGATTACGTCTATTATCTTCCTTACTATTTTGTCATATTTGTTGGGGATTTTAATTTCCTATTTTATAATAAATTAGGATAGGATTTTTATGTTGTTTGAAGATGGACTTTTTGATTGAATACTTGTCAAGAAAGTTAAGTTCTTGAATCTTTTGTTTAATTTTCCTAACCATGTGGTTAGTAGAACTCATTTAAATGTATCATTGTTATGAGTCCTTTGAGTGCACGTGTATCTGCCTGTCGGGGATGAACCTTCATTAGGGCCGGGGGTAGGGGGTTCTTTTTTCTTTCGATCAATAGTGTTAATTTTTTGCCTGGTAATTTAAATTCTTTTATATATGTCGAGTTCGCTTCCTTAGAAAAAATTTACTTCCACCCCTTCCTCCCCACCCCTCCCAGCAAACTAGTTCAAGCTTCGCCATTGCTACCTGCATCATTTGGTATTATGGTTGTTCAAATGAATTTGTGTGAGGATTAGCGCCTTCATGTTCAAATGATCTATCGGACTAGAAGCATTGGTGGTCAAGTGCTCGAGGAAGAGATGGATTTTCTATTTACAAATCATTCGGACAAGGCAGCAAAGAAGTCCATACTGACTTACGGTGTGCAAGCATTGAAGGAAACCTAACTGGAGTTCATGTTTGGTACTAAAACTTTGGGGAAAAGGAGTATTCTTTCAATGGATGCAATCTATCCATTAAAAAAAAATTGAAAAAGAAAAAAATTAATATTTGTGTGTTGGTTGGCTAGGCCTCATCGACCGATCTTCACTTTGCTGACTCGAATCATTGGTTCGGGTTTTAGATGACAACTTTTAAGCGGTTGTAGTAGGCTCTTAATGTGCTAAACAAAAATTTTATGTTAGTAAAGTTTTAAATTCGATTTTGGAGATCATGTGGGTCTTAGAAGCTTATTTAGTACAAGTGAAAATGAAAATGCTAATGCTGGATTTTAAATTTGAAGATGACTATATTGGGTTCAAAATCAACAGACATATGACACAGTACAAACTATCGAGATTCGAGGTGGTGGTAGTCATCAAAGTGGATAATTAACTAGATATGCATGGAATAGGAGGGTGGTACATGGGTCATAGTAAAGTCTTGGGTTTTTGGTGATATTGCGTTTACAAGACTTGGGTCGAGTCCTTTTTAAGGGAGAGAATATGCACTACAAGAAAAGTGAATTTTAGCAAAGAAATTTTATAACAAGGACATAATTTCCTTAATAAAGCACACTAAAAGATAAAAAATATGGTCAATTGATTTTCTAGTTTGATCAGACATTTGGCAAAAACAATGTCCTCACATCACAATTTTCAATTATTTTGTTTTTTAACTTATTTTAATGAACGTGAAAATATATAAAAGAGTGAGACCTTTTTTGACTAGATCTATAGCAAGAACAATGTTCACGCTATAGGTAAAATACATATTTTTTAATTTTCAATTCCCACCAAATCTAAAAAATAACTAGTAAATACGTATTTTTGATTCCCTCCAAAACTAAAAAAATCTCGGGTCACATATTGTGAGGACAATGTCCTTGCTGAAAGTATTTTTTGAATTTCATTTTTGTTTTAAATAGAAATACAAAGTATTTTATTTAAATATATTTTAGTTTTCGTAAATGAAAAAAACATTCCACTCAAATTTGCAATAGTGTATGTTTGTGTGTGTATATATATGAGTGTATGTATGTAGTGTCTTTTTGTATGTATATATGCATGACACGTATTTATTACATGTATGTGTGTATGGTGTATGTATATATCGTGTATGTATGTATAATATGTATGACATGTTTGTATTTACTTATCAGACATATAATGTACAATGTATTTATGTATATACGTAAGGCATGTATGAGGTACAATGTAAGTATCTATGCATGGATATACTGTGTATGTATGTATGACATGTATGCATATACGCATCACATGTGTAATGTACAATGTATGTATGTATTACTTGTATATATGCATTGTATGTTTGACATGTATGTATGTATGTACATATCACAAGTATAGTATACAATGTATGTATGTATTACTTGATATATGTACTATATTCATGACATGTATGTCTGTACGTATCACATGTATAATATATAATGTATTTATATGTACGTACGTACGTAAGACATGTATGATGTACAATGTATATATCTATGTACGGATATTTGCGTATAGTATGTATGACATGTGTGTATGTCTGTATGTATCACATGTATAATGTACAATGTACATATGTATGTATTACTTGTATATATGTAATGTATGTATGATATGTATGTATGTACATATCACAAGTATAATGTACAATGTATTTATATGTACATACGTACGTAAGACATGTATAATGTACAATGTATGTCTATGTACGGATATTTGTGTATAGTATGTATGACATGTGTGTATGTATGTATGTATGTATCACATGTATAATGTACAATGTATATATGTATGTATTACTAGTATATATGTAATGTATGTATGACATGTATGTATGTACGCATCACAAGTAGAATGTACAATGTATTTATATGTACGTACATATGTAAGACATGTATGATTTACAGTGTATGTATCTATGTACGAATATTTGTGTATAGTATGTATGACATGTGTGTGTATGTATGTAGGTATCACATGTATAATGTACAATGTATATATGTATCTATTGCTTGTATATATGTAATATATGTATGACATGTATGTACGTAAGGCATATATGATGTACAATGTATATATCTAATTAGTTCTTACATAGGGAGCGGTCTTACGCCTTCGGAAGAATCTGCTATGAAGAAGGGAAAGATAGGGAATGAGAATATTGCTCGATATAGAGGTTGTGACACCTAGAAATTCCAGGTTGACGCCGTTAAGCGTCTTCCATTTTTATTTAAATTTTATATTATTATATTTTATAAGAATTAATATTTTTTATTTATTAAAAATGGAGATTTTTTCAACGTTGTAATATAATATAATTTTTATGTACATAAAATATATAAAAATCTTTTAGAAAATGAAGAATATTATTTCCGTAAGTTTGTTATAAAAAAATATAAATCCATAACTTTTTTATAAAAGTTTGTTTTATTAACTATGGATTTATTTTAGAAATTATTGTACCTTTTATAATGTAATTTTTATATATTTATAAAAATGAAAGTATATAACCTTTTTAAACGTAATATTTAAAATAAAATATATTATAGATAAAAAACTTACTCATTATAACAAGAATTTTAGATGTGCGAGATTTTAGGGAATTTTTTATATTTTGTTTGATATAATAACAACTTTTAAAATTATCATTAACACACAAATGTGCATATCAACACCCAAAACCTATTTATTTTATTTCTTTTTTTGTAATATCTTTTCCTTCTGAAAGTAAACAAATTGTTAAAAGAGCAATTTTTTTCACTTTTTAAAACTTTTTTGTTTATAATATATAAAACTTTAAAAATGAAAAGATCTAAGTACGTTTATAGAAAGTTACATGTTTTATATAATTTGTTCTTTTATAAAATTATTAACAATTAAAAATTACTGAATTTTAAGAAAATCATAAAAAAAACTTACAAATCTATCTTTTAAATAGTTTTATATTACAAAACTTACAAACCTTTAAAGAAACCCCAAACCCCAAAGGCCCCCATAAACAAAAACCTAGACTGATTTGGGGGTGACCACCTCACGACCGGCGACTCTCAACCGGTGACCACCTTCACGGCCGGTGACCACCTTCATGACCGTTGACCATCTTCACGATCAGCGACCTCCTTCACGACCGGTGACCACCTTCACGACCGGCGACTCTCAACCGTGCCTCAATCAGAATCTCCAGGTATAATTTCCTTTCTCTCTCTACTCCTCTCGAGTTCTTGGGCTGTGTGCAGTGGGTTTCTCGGCTGTGGGTGCATGGGTATGAGCAACGGGTTTCTCGGGTGTGGGTGCGTGGGTATGGTGGTGTCAGGTGTGGGTGCGCGGGTGTGGGCAGTGGATTTCTCGGTTTTAGGTGTGCGCGTGGGTATGGTGGTGTCGGGTGTGGGCACGGGTGCAGGTGGCAGCAGCGAGGTTAGGGTGGTCGGGTGGTGATTTGGGTTTAGTCGGGTGCAGGTTCAGTCGGGGCGGGCAGTGGGTTTCTCGGTTTCAATCGGGGGTTCTCGGGTTTGATTTGGATTAATGGTGTGTGTTTGTTTTTTCAAGGTCCTCCAGCAACCTTTTCTCCAGCGAGGCAACACCAAATTCAAGGTTGGTGTTTTTGTTTTTTCAAGGTTTTTCTCTATATGGATTGACATGGTGTTTTCATTCTTAGTTGATTTAGTTTAATGATTTTGATACCTAGATGTGGTTGGGTTCATTAGTTCATAGCTTCTGATTTTGATACCTAGCTTTTTAGTTTTTCTTTTCTAGTCAAATGAGCTTATTCTTTTTGCAACTTTGTAGTGATAACTAGGTTAAACATTACCAAAGTGCCTTAAAATCTTTGATGTTTTTTAATGTAATTGTTGAAGATGTGGAGCATTTCGTTAGCGTCTTTTCCTTTTTCATAATTATCTTTCATTACTTTAGGTTGTCTAGCATTGTTGAATGTAATTGTTGAATATGTATATAAATTAAGGTTTAATTTTAGGTTTTGACTTAAGGTTTATGAACAAACAAGTATTTTCTATTATAAATTAACTGGCTACTTTAATTTAAGGATTTGATTGCTAATTTTGATAATTCATCGTTATCAACACAGTTATGACGATAGATAAGAGTTGGGTTTAGAACTTTATAGTATGAATACTATGAATTACAAATAAGACTAATCTAATCTATATTGAAATGGGTAATATTTTTTTTTGAAGTATATATTGATTATATCTTTGAAGTCTCTTCTTATATATTCTTTCCCGGGCAGCTGCATTATTACTTTTGTGAAAATTCAACATCGGCATTATAAAAGGTGATTTGGTTGTCGGGATTGGATCAAAAACAAGTTAATATGTTGGTCTTTGCCACCTTCATTACGTAATGGTAACTAAGGTCGTCTCCAAAGAGAATCGGTGGAAAATGTTTAACAAATACGTCTGGATTAACTTATAACCATGTTATGGAATGGATTTCATCACTCTAGGTTTCATGGAAAAGCTATGGCTTTATAGGCTTATTGTTTCGGGCTTATACAAATGACAAGTTGGGGCTCAAAATGATTTCTAAAGGGAGATGTTCAAGGTATGGGATTCGAAAAGAAAAAGGTTTAAGCAACTAGTTCATTACTAATGCCTCTATTACATTTATGCACATATCGGTTCATGATCTTAATACGCATCAATTACACGAGTTCTAACTTGAATGCGCATTATGGTATCTCTCACTTTACAAAGATATAAAGCAAATCAAAATATGCTATAAATTGCTCAATTATGCTCAAGCTCTCATTAAAACGGTGGAAAGGGTAGAAAATGTGAAACATGTATGTATATCAAAAAAATTTAGGTCACATGCACAATTAAGCTTCTTTGAAGATTTATTCTTTGAAGATTTATTTGTTGAAAATATTCATTTTTTCCAATTCTTTCCTTATCCCACACTCGATATACATTGTCCCCAATGTATAGCGGTTATTCTTATGACAGAAAAGAAAACAATTCACATCCTAACTTTATTTAGCATTCAAGGTTTCCCTCTCATGCCCATCTCTCATTTATCATCCAATCAGTTTTACACACATCTAATAAGTTGTTCCAGTCACACAACCATAATTATTCATAAAATGTAAAGGATTTAGCACATGGACCTGATTAGAGAGCAACACTCGATCAACGAGTGCCAAGATGGTTCCTGTTCGGATCATCATACGAATCATCAACCTACGATGGTGGCAATGGGGCCTGGACCATTTGGTTATGAAGTTCTACATCTGCTGAAAGTTGTACTCACTAACTTCTCATTAATGCTATGATCAATCTGTAGTGAGGGATTAGTTTCTTGTCTGCACTTTCTCTACTATCCCATATGTTTATCAAGATCAAGTGTCTTAGCGAAAGCATCTTGTTTCTTATTAGTAGAGCATGGATTATGTGAAAATCATTTTTCCTCATAGTGTTTTTATCCCTAAGTTTTGGTATAATGTTAAACATGCCAAGCATATTGCAGGATCGGTTAAGGATGGTCAACACAATCAGTCTCATAATGAGGAGATTGTTAGAACACTTAACATATCAAATAGGGAATCGGGTTTATATAGAAGATATTAAGAACTCAAGTAAACAAGAGACAGAACAAGAACAAGAACAGGATAAGTATGGTTTTTAAAAATGCTATATATTGCTCTCAAGTTCTATTACAAGTGTTATAAAAGCATAACATAAAATACAAGAACCTGAGATACTTTACACTACATCTTACAACCGATTATACTTTGAAAGCCAGGTGGAAACATTAATCTAGACAACAAGATTAATGTACAGTCAAAAGACAGATTGTGTTTTGACTTGTGGCTATGACATGTTATAGATCACATTCTAATATATTACAAAAAGGATAAAAGGTATAAAGTAGAATGTTCCAGACTCTAAACCTTAATCTACAGTTGCAAAAGCATAAACCTTTTCACCAACTTATACAAGCTGGTGAGTCTTCAGAATTGTAGCGAAAAGTGGGTCAGCTTTATGCAAAAGTTGATCAAAGAAAGCGTGTATTCTCTGTCTTCGGAAGAAATCAGTCTTCACTTCATTGGCTTCGGAAGACTTTGTCTTTGAAGCTTCGAAAGACTTCATCTTTGGCTTTGGAAGATTTGATCTTTGGCTTCCGGAAGATTTGGTCTTTGGCTTCGGAAGATTTTACACTTAAAATCTTTTTCTATGAAGAGTGTAAAACTTCCGAATTAACTTCTATTTTGTACATCAGTGCATGCATGTTACATGCTCTTTGGTTGTTTGGTTGCATCAGCCTTTCTAATATAACCTTATAAACTCTCCCTAGTGGTCATCTAGGTTTAAAGTACAGTTAGAAATGATTTCACCAGCTTTAATTATTTTACCATCAGTTAATTCTATTATATTTGTGCTTTAGCTTCTCAGATATTAGATTAAGTGACGGTCTAAAGGTATTTGAAATGAAACTACGAGTTGCTCCTATATCGAATAATACTGTTGCGTACTGATTGTTGATAAGGAATGTACCCATTACTACTTCTGGTTCATGCCGAGCTTCTTCAGCTTGCATTACGAAAGCTCTTCCATAGGGGTTGTTTTAGTTAACCGGAGCCTTGCCTTTCTGTTGTGGACATTCATTACGAAAATGGTTTTCGTTACCATACTGATAGCAGACTGGCTTAGGGTTGTTCTTGCAGTCTTGGGATATATGTCCCTTCTTCTTGCAATTATAACAGATTACCGTCATACAATTTCCAGAGTGGTATCTTTGGCAGAAACTAAAACATGGTTGTCTTTCAGTTTGTGTTTTCTTTTCTCGTACTGTTCCTAAGAAATTTCTTTGTGGAGGTCGGGTTATCCTTTTCTGTGAGTTTTCTCCAAATTTCCTTCCTGTGTGGTTGTCATTCCACTTCCTTTTTTCTCCTATTTTGGATTACTTAGGGATTCATTTCTTATCATTTCATCTGTTAGGCTTCCAGACAAGCTTACGGGCTCCTGAAAAGTTTTGGGCATTGCAGATTTAACTAATCCTCTTATTTGTGGTACTAATCCCTAAATATATCTTCCTATTCTTTTAGGTTCAGGGGTTATCAGGTGTGGCACTAATCTGGAGAGTTCATTATACCTATCGGTATATTCTCGATGTGCAGCTCCTCTCATTTCTAATGCCATGAATTCTGTCTCTAATTTCTCTATTTTATTATAAGGGCAATACTTTTCTATTACCAGGTTTTTAAAGTCTTCCCAACTTATCTTACTCATGACATGCCAACCTTTAGTTTTTATTTCTATTTTCCACCAGGATTGTGCCTCTCCTTTAAGTGAATATGAAGCAAACAGTGTCTTGTAATTGTCGGCACAGTTACTAATTTCTAAGACTGCTTCAATTTCATCTAACCAACGTAGGGCTTGTACAGCTCCCCCTTTTCCATCAAATTCCGGGGTCTGCATGACATAAAAGTCTTGTAAGAGCATCCTTTTGTGACTCCATTTAAGATTTCTTCCTCCTGACGTTCTTCTGGATTTATATTTCCTGGTCTTTCATTTTGGTGTGACGTGGTTCCGAAGTTCAGATTTTGTTATAGTTGGGCTATCATAGTAGGTAATGTAGCTTCTATTTGTTGGGCTACTATTTGAGAAATCTTGTCATTCTCATTTGTGTCGTTATTCACAGGTGTTTCTTCCCCAAGTTGGGTTCTAGGTCGTCCCACTCGTGCTGTTCATCATACAGGCTGAGTGTTTCTTTTTGACGGCATGATTCACTATAGTTAATTATAATTAGTATCATAAGCAAACATTTTAACACATAAGAGATAGACATTTAAACACAAAAGACATATATATATATATATATATATATATATCATTAAGTTCTTATTCCTTTATTCTGACAAGTTAGACTGGATAGCTTCTAGTTCTTGCGAATCCATTCCCATATCTTTGTGAAGATATTTTTCTTAGGTGTTTTGAGTTTCTTGATATCCTTCTGGATTCTCCGGATTCCTTGTTGTATTTTCTTGAGTTTCCTAAGGGTTCGCTGAGCTGTCTTCACTTGATCCTCATTCAGCTTTTGTCTTTTAATTATTTTACCTTCGTTCCCGGAGGAATCAGAATTTTATATTTCTATATCTTCAACTTACATAGCCATAAATTTGTCTCCACATCGTATCTTTTTCCTAGGGGTCTTAATTGTATATCCCCCGATGTTTACTCGTGCACGTCGAACATAAAATTTTGGTTTATTGTTGTTTTCAACTTCAATTTGGGAAGTTTTCATAACTTGTTGGGGTTATGGTTCAGATGTTATTTCTTTAAGGTTGTTATGGTCTGAGCATTTGGAATGATCAGTCTCATTGTGGTAACTATCTGAATTCATAACTGTAAAAATTTCTTTATTATTTTTCACAAAATGGTTAGTCTATTTTTCATAGAATTTCTATATGTCACATATTTTTATTATAATTATTTAAAGTTAAGCACAAAATCATAGAATTTTCACATAAAATCATATCACACAAATATATACGTTTATCAAATACTTTGTTCATCATTATTTGAGCTTATGGTTATAGTCTAGGTATTTTTATAGTACCTAAATCTCTATAACCAATGACTCTGATACCAACCTGTCATCCCGGCGGAAGCGTGAAGCGTTTTGGATGTGACTTGTTTGTTCAGAACGCAATGATTACAAGATTCAATTATCAACACATAACATCATATAACATACTTCATTAATATAGGTTAGGATTACATCATATATATATAAATACTCAAAATTTGGTATAATCCTATTACAACATTTTGATTTAACTATAACATCTTCAAAGATGATGGAAATGAGCATCCACCGCTACACTAAAATCGTAGATGTTGACAGTTAAGTTCACACAAACTCTTCCTACAATATCTCCCCAACCATTGTACACATCAAAAGAGAATTTAATATTGTTAGTCATGGCTACCTTAAAAAGCATACTCAAAATAGGTTTAAATCCAGACAAAATATTTTTGATGCATCAATTACAACCAAACCTATTCTTACTAATCTGATAATTCATACTGTCACGAAATAATTTATAAAATCAGATAATATAGCATCACAACACTCATCCTGTTGGTGCAGGAAATATTTTCCTAAGTAAACAAACAAACAAACATATATTATCCAACGGTTCCATATCCGAATTAATGGTTGTATCACAAATGACAGTATGTCTTAAAAATCTCAAAATAATGCATCAAACACAAACAGTATGTTTTTTCCCCCAAAAATTTTATAAACACTAAAAATGGGCCTATGAGTCTCACCTTTCTCCAAATGATAACCTATAAAAATAAATTTTATAAGTTAGATACAAATTTTTTTAAAATTTTCAGAACCTCATATGGAAGCAATGACTAAAATTTTAGTAGTAACATTATTAGATAATATTACCATAAAATTTCCAACTTCTATTTTATCATAATTAATTTGTTATAATTATTACAAACTCATTATAAATCACTAAAAACAGCTAATTTCGTCCATAAATTCCCAACTTTTTATAGAATATTACTCTAACTAATTAGAATACTACTTAAATTTATTGATGTCTAACTCATGGAAGATTTGTTTCTGTAATTTTTACAATAATTACAATATTTAATAAAAATAGCTATACAACTCCAACAATTATGAAATTTGTATATTCTGTTTAGTTAGATTTATCATGGATTCAGTGAATTTTTCAATATTTATTACTGTTTAAGTATTTCTTTCTATTTTTCCCTTACAGATCACGTAAAAATTCATATCTCAATTATAAAAAGGAAATAAATTACAAAATAATTCATGAAGCTTTTATATCATATGAGAATAATTATGTGATTTTTCCAGAATTCTTCCGAGTTTATTTCTATTATTTAAGAATTTTATTTTATTTACCTTAAATAATTTGTATAAATTATTTAACTTATTATATTTTTACCAAAATTTACAGAATGATAAATCAATATTTTTCTATCAATTTTCCAATATTTACTCCCACAATCTCAGTCGTTTAAGTAATAAACCGAATTTATCAACATACATATAATTTCAACCCTTTATTTGTAATCTTTTTGTTTGATTTCAAAGTTCATCATATTTTTCAGATTTTAAAACTTTCTTACTGATTTTTAAAGTGTTTTGTAAAGTTTTGTGAAGAACTTCAATGTTTAACCAAAAGGGTTGGTTATATGTGTTTGTTAGAACACATATATATATATCTTAGTTTGTTAGAAGATAGAACCTTGATTAGGAGAGGGTGAAGAAGGTTGATTGATAGCTTCTAACTCCTTAGTGAATGCGGTTGAGATGGTTCTCCTTGAGCTTGATACTAGTATGTTGGTTTGAAGGTGATGGTGTGAAGGTGGTGGTGGTATGCGATTGTTATGGTAACCGAGAGTTGCTAGAGGTTTTAAGGGTGATTAGTGGGTTATATATTGGATAGTGGTACCGAAAGTTTACAAGTAAAGAAGAAGTTTGATGTGGTTGAGTTTGGGTTTTAATAAACCGAATGTTGGAGGAGTTTTAATGGATTTGTTCCACTTGAATATCATCGGATCATGACACCTTCATCTAGCAATGATTACTTAGATGAGATGTCCTCCTAAGAAGTTGTCTTAAGTGTCCTTGTAATGATGTTTTTGGCTGATGAGGTGCACACTTTAGAAGCTTGCCACATGGTAGTGAATATGTAGCAAAACAAGAGAAATATTAGTGTCCATAAGAGCATGTTGTTGTTCTTGATTCAGCAGAGAGGTGGATGTCATTGTGGAGGTTATCATGATTAGCTCTAGATGTAGATTAGTAAGGTGGCAACTTGAAATGAGGCTTAATGTCTTAGTGGCTAGGTGGCGCACTACAAGAAATGTCAGTAATAGCGGCGCCGGTATTAGCGGCGACAGGATCATTAGCGGCGACAGTAAATAGCGGCGATACCATTAGCGGCGACATGTCGCCGCTATTGCTCTTCAATCCGTTTCCAATTTTGACCAATAGATCTGACCGTTGATCGTGCAATAGATCTAACAGATAGGGATTGATCGTACTTGTTGATACATGTGTACCTAGATTCTGAGCTAAATGTAATATCTTTGTAATGTCTTACTTATATGTAATTGAAAGTTGATTAATGAAATGCAAGTGGTTGTGGATGCTTATAATGTTTAAATGTTTCATTAATGGGTTGTGCAATGAATGGTTGATAGTTTATATAGGTGGATGGTTGTTTGAATTGATATGTTTAATATTATGATAATTAATACATTCAAACTTAACATTATGAACTTATCATGCGAATGGGCCATGCCAATGGACCATACATATGAATAACTTCATGCGAATGGCTCAGTCGCACGATTGAACCAGGAGACTTGATCAGTCGTAAGACTGGAGCATGAGATTGAACCAGTCATACGACTGAAGTCTCAGTCGTGCGTATGGATCAAACGCATAGCTCAATCGCACGATTGAACCATGCGAATGGTTCAGTCGCACGAATGAGAAACCCTTACCTATAAATACCACCTAATTCGTGGAAAAATATAACACTTCAAATATTTGCAACCCTAGTCGACCCAGAGCGCCCTGTTCGTCCATTCCAACTTTACAAAACATTTCAGATCATTCCTAGTTCATTCTTAACGTTTTCTAATCGTTAGGTTTGATCTTGCTAACGTTTTCCCTGATTGGATCACCAATCAAATAGGATTCCGCACTATTTGATCCGGTATAATGAAGAATCAGTTAGTACTCCGTACGTAAACGGTCCTAACAAGTGGTATCAGAGCATAGGCTCTTGATTCTTTGTGGATTCAATCAAGTTTTGGTAAAGTCAACGTTTTTACACAAAAGATCCAATCTTTCTGCTAAAAATCGAGTCTTTACGTTTGCATGTTCTGAAAAATTAATATTTTTCGACTTTCAGCCGTCTAGGGTGTCAAAACTTGCGTTTTAGGTCAAAAGTTGCGAAAAATCTCGATTTCAGCAGTCTCAGTCGCACGATTATCTCAATCGTACGACTGAAGTCCAGTCGCCTGTTCATTCGCCCGATTGAGTCAGTCATCTAGTCCAATCGTCCGATTGAGTCAGTCGCACAGTTTAGTCGCCCAGTTGAGTTAGTCGGTCTGTTCAGTCACCCAAGTGTCTCAGTCGCCTGTTCAATCGCACGTTTGAGTTCAATCGCATACTGTTAGTGTCAATCGCATCCCAGTCGTACTACCCAATCGCATTAACAGTTTGTTTTAAAGTTTAAGTCAAAATTCATTATGGACTCTGAAAATTTCGCGTTTTCGGCAGGGAAAGACTCAAGGATCCAGAAGCTTCTGTCTATTGATGAATTCCCGCAGTGGAAGCAGAGGTTTGAGATTCATCTCAATGGTGTGGACACTAATCTTTGGAATGCCATTGAAACTGGTTACACCATGCCAGTTGGTGCTGATGGTTTGCCATTAAAGTTGAGTGGAATGACTGATGCTCAAAAGACTGCCTACAATGCTGAAAAGAAAGCTTACGTGATGCTCACCCAGTCTATTCCTAAAGAGATCTTCCATCAGTATTCTGATCTTAAACAAAGCAAGAAATTCTGGAAAGCTCTCGAGAAAAGATATGAAGGTAGCTCAACTCTGAAGTCTTTGAAGGCCAAAGCACTTAAGAAAGAATTTGATAATTTTTCAGCTATTGGGAATGAGAGTTTGGACGACATAATTGACCGATTCTATCATCTGATGAGTGAACTTCACACTTATGGGGTAACCACGTCTAAAGAAGAAAAGGTCTCCAGTTTGGCTGATGGACTTCCTGAAAAGTGGGATTCATTTATTTCCACCTTGAGACACAATTCAGTTCTTGAGACATTGGATATAAATGACTTTATCCTGAAACTATGAGAGGAAGAAGTCAGACACAAGTACAAGGCAAAGAAGGGTTCTTATGCTCAGGATCCGACACTCTACAACGTGACTCCAACTCCATTGCCAAGTCTTCAAATGCTCCTCTGCAAACTGCTTTTGTTACTAATACATCTGCATCTGGACAAAGCTCATCATCTTTTGGTGAGTCAATGGTCTCATCAGAGGTTCAACATAGTGTTACTGAAGCTCAATCGACAAAGTTAGTAACAGAGAACTTGGGTAAGGTAATTGTGGAAGTGGCCAAGGAACACATGGACCTGCTTACTGCTGTGGTCCATTCCTATGATGGTTTGGTTGCTGGGAAGATAGGAAACTGCCACTTGGCTGATGAAGATTACGAGCAGTGGATGAGAATGAGTTGGAGAGGATGGATATTATGTGGGCTCTCGCGAGCGCTGTGCGACGAGCAAAGAAATTTATGAAGAAAACAGGTCAAAATTTGGTGGCTACAAAAGATACTACCTTTGGTTTCGACAAGTCAAAAGTCACCTGTTTCAACTGTGGGGAGAAAGGACACTTCAAGCGGGAATGTGTCAAACCTAAGAAGACTGGAAATGGAAACCCATTCTCCTCCTTCACAAAGCAAGAGAAAGAGAAGAGACCTGCTTCAACCAGCAGTGATTCAAAGGCTATGGTGGCACAAGGTGATGAAGGACAGGACTGGTCCTTCCGATTCTTATCTGATAGTGAAGCCAATATAGCATCTGTTGAGGATCTAAATGAAGACTAAGCTAGTGAGTGGGAGAACTCGGCTAAACCTGACACTGCTGAATTGGATGAAGTCACAGCTGCTGTTGATCAACTAATTGAAAATGAGTTGAATGCTGATTCTGAAACACATTCTGAACCCCAAAATGCTTTCATGGCCGGAACGTCTACATCAGCACAGGTAGAATCTAAGGATGACTTATTTATTAAACATGCATGTGTTGAATGTGAAAAGTTTAGAGGAAGCATTGACCTGAAATTTGCTAGGTTATTAGATCACAATGATAACTTAGTAAATGATTTAAAATTGTGCACTGAGGCAAACAGAATCTTAAAACAAAATGAAAACAGCTATAAAGAAAAAGTTGAAGCGTTAAAGAAACAGTTAAAAGAAACTGAGGTTGTTGCATTTAACCAAGAAAATGATATCAAGTTTTCTTAAAAACAATCGAAGAAACTAAAAAGGAACGAGCGGTTTTACAAGTTGAAAACGAGTCTTTGAAACAAAAACTCCACAGTCTAGCTAGTTCCTCACATATTTTGAAAAACTTGGTTAAAGAACGCAACAACGAGGAAGGTTTGGGATACAAAGTTGTGCCTCCGCCACATGAGATCCTTTTGAACACCAAACAACGTCCAATTAATAATAACCCAATAAAGGATCATGTGGTGAAAACTCCTCTGGTCAGCGATCTGGACACAGCGGTTAAATCTGCCTCTCCGGTTTCTGACCAGAAAGCATCATCATCAGGCACAACCGGCAAACAAGTCACTGAAAACCGGGTGGATGAGAATGTTGAAGCAAACCTTGGGTTGGGTAAAAAATCGACTACCACACAACCTAAGAATTCCAAAACCACTCAATCTAAATCAGTGAAACAAGAATACCATCATCTTCCAAGACAAAACACACATAATGTTAAACAAGTTAAATTTGTCAAGGGAGGTGAAAGCCTTAAAAGTGAGATCAAAAGAAAGAACCAGAAGTTTATTCACCGCCCCACAAGAGATCTCCTAGCCCTGATGAATGGAGGTCCTGCTATACTTGTGGACAGCGCGGTCATATTTCTACACATTGTCCTCGCTATCAGACTCCAAGAATTAAAGTTGAGCTGAACAACAAAGTCAATCTAGATTCAAAACAGCGATCTAAGACTCCTATTAGATCGAAAACACCTATTCGGTCTAAAACACCTTCTAGGTCGTTTTCGTCTCCTCCACGTCAAAGGCAACACAGACAAGTCACTGACAAGTCTGTGATGCCAGCGGCGAAACCTGTTTCTGAATCTAAACCATATGCTTAAACTGTAAATCAGTCTAAGGTTTACCACAAACAATCCTTTCACAGGGATGGTTTGTGGAAAGCCAAAACGACTGATGAGTCTGAAAGCAAGGACAAGCTGAATGTTGAGATTCCACCCACTGATAAAGGACAGTGGGTCGAATTCATGATGGTTGATTCCTCTGGGAAACCCAAGCCAGTCAAGGCTTGGGTCCCCCTCCTTAACTGATTATTTTCTCTTATGTGCAGGTTGTCCGCTATAGTGCATCTACAAATACATGGATCGTAGATAGCGGAGCTTCCAGGCACATGACGGGAAATAAGTCTCTCCTTTTCAATGTCAAACAAATTAAAAGGGGACACGTTTCCTTTGCTGGAAACAAAGGAGGATACATTACCGCTCAGGGAGAAGTAGGTAATGAAAAGGTAAGGTTTGACCAAGTCAACTTTGTTCAGCAATTAGAAAACAATCTGCTTTCTGTGTCTCAGATTTGTGACAAGGGCTTCAAAGTCATGTTTGACAATCGCAAATGTTTCATTCTGAAGAAAGAAATGGATATTCCAGAGGAGCAGGTATTAATGTCCGCATCTAGATATAATGACTTGTATGTTCTAGATATGTCTAATGCTTCTACAAGTGCTTCTACTGTTCAATGTTTCTTATCCAAAGCTACAGAGAAGGACTCCATTTTGTGGCACAGAAGAATAGGACACATTAATCATAGGAAGATGAATCATCTGATTTATAACAACTTAGTTGATGGAGTTCCTGTCAAGAACTACAAGCTTTCTGATTTCTGTGTCTTATGCATGAAAGGAAAGCAAACCAGGAAATCTCATAAGACCAAGAATGTCAATTCTATCGAGATGCCCCTGGAGCTACTACACATGGATCTATTCGGTCCAGTTAGCACGAAGAGTATCGCAGGAGACTGGTACTGCTTCGTAGTCACTGATGACTACTCACGATTCTCGTGGGTGATGTTTCTGAAAGCAAAGTCAGAAACCTATGAGTCATTCAAAGTGCTGGTCACCACTCTGGAATCACTTTACAAACTGAAGGTGAGAAAGATTCACTCAGATAATGGCACCGAGTTTAAGAATCAGTGGATGGATGCTTTCTGCAAAGAAAAGGGAATTGTTCATCAATTCACCTCTGCATACACACCACAGATGAATGGAGTTGCTGAGCGAAAGAACAGGAGCCTGATCGAGACCGCCAGGACTATGTTGGCAGACTCAAAACTGCCAGTGCAGTTCTGGAACGAAGCTGTAGCCAATGCCTGCTACACACTCAATCATGTGTCAGTAGTAAAAGGCATGGGAAGACTTGCTATGAGTTACTACAGAAGCATAAACCAAACTTGGAGTATTTGGAACCTTACGGTGCTCCGTGTACACTTCTGAAGAAAACTTAAGAAGGCAAGTTTAATGAAAAGGCAGATCAGGGGATCTTTCTGGGATACAGTATACCCGACAAACGAGTTTACAACAACTCTACTGGTCAGGTAGAAGTATGGTGCAATATTGATGTTCAACGTTTCACTATCCCCCCTGCTGGAAAAGGTCCATCGTCATTCTTTGACTACGATGGCTTTTTCAAATCATTCAATCTTCCTCAGATAGATTCAGATGATGATATTGCTACTCAGATAATGCATGATGTTCTCAACTCACCAAATCTGGATACTAGTAATGCAACACCTGCAAGTGGTTCATCAGGATCTGCCACAGCTGATCGGGATGATAGTGAGGACTCTTCTGATGAAGAAGAAGCAATGGAAACCAGTAATGCACCAAATGTTGATCAAGAAGGAAGCTCTTCAGCTGCTGAACCTACATCTGGAAATACAGTTACTGAACCTCCAGTCACAACTTTGGACTCTGAAGTTGTTGTTCCTACAACTCCTTTGACTAGGATCAGTACGAGTCATCCGCCAGATGCTATCATTGGTGATCTCCACTCCGGCGTGCAGACTAAAAGTCGATTGTACACTGCTGATTACGCTGAAGTAATGGAAAAGGGCTACGTGAATGATGGAGCTTACAGATGTTTTGTCTCTCAAATTGAACCCAAACACGTAAGTGATGCCCTTAAGGATGAAGCCTGGGTCAATGCTATGCAAGAAGAGTTGCTACAGTTCAAGAAACTTGGAGTGTGGACGCTTGTTGACTGACCCAAAGGAGTCAAAGTAATTGGTACCAAATGGGTACTAAAATGCAAGAAGGATGATCAGGGTGTTGTTATCAGAAACAAGGCACGGTTGGTCGTTCAGGGCTTCAGACAAGTCGAAGGAATCGACTACAATGAAGTCTTTGCTCCAGTAGCTAGAATGGAAGCTATTTGCATCTTTCTAGCCTACGCCTCTTACATGAAGATCAAAGTCTATCAACTAGATGTTAAGAGTGCATTCTTGCATGGAGAAATCCGTGAAGAGGTATATGTCAGTTAACCCGAAGGATTCGAAGATCCTTATCATCGGGACAGAGTATACAAGCTAGACAAAGCTCTGTATGGGCTATATCAAGCTCCTCGAGCGTGGTATGAAAAGCTCTCCACCCATCTGTTGAAGCACGACTTTCGTAGGGGTGTGATTGACTGTACATTGTTCATCAAAGAAAAGGATGGTGATTTGCTTCTGGTGCAAATATATGTGGATGACATAATCTTCGGTTCACGAAACGAAGAGTTATGTAAAGAGTTTGAATCTGTGATGAAGGCTGAGTTTGAGATGAGTGCCATGGGAGAAATAAAGTTCTTCCTAGGATTACAGGTGGATCAAACCCCTACCGGCATCTTTCTGCATCAGACTAAGTATGTAGGTGACATTCTTAGTCGCTTTGATATGGAAAATGTCTCTGCTGCCGGTACCCCACTCGCCACAAATCATGATGTGGCTCCTGATGAGAATGGGGATTTGGTGGATGCCACCATGTATCGTGGGATGATCGGATCTCTCATGTATCTCACTGCCTCGCGTCCAGATATCATGTATGCCACATGTTTGTGTTCCCGATATCAAGCGAAACCCAAAGTAAATCATCTGATTGGAGTCAAGAGGATTTTTCGTTATCTGAAGGGTACTCAAACACTGGGGTTGTGGTATCCTCATGATGATGACTTTGAGCTAACAGCGTATAGTGACTCGGATTATGGAGGCTGCAAAATGAATTACAAGTCTACGTCAGCAGGATGTCAATTTTTCGGAGAAGATTGGTAACTTGGCAGTGCAAGAAGCAGACATCAGTTGCTCTATCTACCTGTGAAGCTGAATACGTTGCCGCCGCCAGCTGCTGCTCTCAAATCATTTGGATACAACAGCAAATACGGGATTACGGTTTGCATTTCACTTCTACACCTATATTTGTTGATAATTCTGCTGCAATTGAAGTAACGAAAAATCCAGTCCAACATCCTAAGACCAAACACATAGGCATCAAGTATCACTTCATACGCGACTGCTATGAAAAACATTTAATTGATGTGGTCAAAATAAACACGGATTTTCAACGCGCTGACCTCTACACCAAACCATTTGATAAACCCAGATTTTTCTATCTGCTAGAGGTCAACGGGGTTAAAAAGAAAAGTGATGTTATATTAGAAGAAACAGATACATAGTCCGACACTGTTTTTTTTTAATTTTTTCGTATTTCTTTTATTGTAATTTTTTTAATTTCCTTATCGTATAAAAATCCAAAAACACAAAAAGATTTTCTGTTTAGAATTTTAAAGGGAGATTATTTATTTCAGTATTCAATTACTTAAAAAAAGGGGGAATGTAAGTATAGCTAAAAAGGCATAGACAAAAGGACAGGAAATGTGACTCAATAAAATGGAAAGTGATAGTACACAGGCATCGGGTTACCTGGAAAATAAAAAGGATTTTGGTTTTGCAAGGTTAATTAAATCACAGAAAAATTATAAATCCGAGAAGTCTAAGTCTAACAAAATGGGAAAATGATAGTACGCTTGGTTGGTATTGTAATTACACGGAGAAAGTTGATCTAGGGAGGTGCTAGTTCACTATACGATGTGTTGGTAGATTCAACACAATAGACGAGTAGACATCATTGGTAAACACAATCTAAACTAAATTGTTCAATCAACAGTGGGTTCCCATCTTATCACTGGTTAACACAATCAGCCATTTCCGATAAGGGATAACGAGCAAATAAACGCCACCAAAGGTGTGCGTGTGACTACAAAAAGAGCAAAAGAAAAAATGAATACAAGCGTAATCATGCTGATAACAAAACATTTTTTGGTGCGTTATGTGAAAAAGAAAATAAGAAATGCTCTAACAAGGAGATAGGTTGTGTGCCTCTCTGCTGTGCGATGGCACTGACCTGAGGATAAGCATAACCTACATATTCTAGAATTCATTGTTGTTTGCCGCCTCTCTGCTGTGCGATGGCACTGACTTGAGGCTTGGCTTCTCTTTGAAAGCACTAAGAATAGTCTCTTCTTGTCAAAATACCTATAGACCGCTCGAAAGTCCTCAAAGGAATATTGATTACCATATAAGCTTGAGATCCACAAATGTTGGTTGAAATAATAAACTTAATTCTTCTAAAAATCTGTGTATGGATTTAAGTGGACAAGTATACTGACAATCGTCGTGTATGCACCGACTGAAGTTGATAATCAAAGTACGTTACGTATCACATCAAGCATGATTCCCAGTTAGATCTTAGAAGTCTTAGATGAGTGAGAAACCTGTGATATGAAATTTATGCAAGTGTTTAAAGTTAAATACAAATCAACGGTTCCAAGTAATGTTGTTTATGCCTGTCTGATTCCATATGAGTCTGTCCTTGATATAATGTCAATGCTAATAGGCTACACAAACCTGCCCTAACAAAAATCAAAAAAGATGTTCATCTTGTTCGTAGTTTAAAATTTCTTTCAATTTATTAGTATAAGTGTGTAAATGTCGGACTGTGTATATTGTTATCTGTTAATGTCACTAAGCAAGCTTAATGTTTACTTAAACAAATTGTTTCTGAAAGGTTAAAAGGATCACGTCTGAGGTGATCAGGTGGATAAATGGTTCACGTCTGAGGTGATCGGGTGGATAAATGGATCACATCTGAGGTGATCGGGTGGATAAATGGATCACATCTGAGGTGATCAGGTGGATAAATGGATCATGTCTGAGATGATCAATTGCACATAATGTTTTATAAATTGTTTAAGAAAACTAAGTGTCGGTAAATGAAATGACTAAAATGGTACAAGTATAGCCCAATCGCACGACTTCATGATGAGTATGATCCAGTCGTACGAATGGGATATACGATTGAAGACAATCGTACGATTGGGCCATGCGAATGAGCCCAATCGGCCGATTGAAAGTGACCGACTAGGTCAAACGTGCGAATGGAGGTCAATTGAGCGAATGAAACTGGTCGATTGAGTGAATCGTACGACCCAGTTTCAATCGCACGACTGAGTCATGCGATTAGACTCGGTCGTACGACTGGAGATTGAATCGGCCGAATGAGTCGAGAGAATGGGTTCAATCGCCCGACTGAGATGAGTTTTAGTATAAATAGGGAACTCAGTCGATCGCAGACCCCATTCGCCCTAAATCTCAAAATCGCACGTTACTCTGCCCAAATTTGATTTGAACTCAAACATCGATTATACTTGATTTCTGACATTTTGGCACTTTTATACAGGTATTTCGCGAATGATTGATGATGTTCACAGTCGAATGTGGCTTTAATCCGAACGTATTTGACCTAGTTTTGAACCGACAATAAGTTGTACAATAAACTACCTTAATCATATAGAATGTTAAAATCAATGGATTAGGTGGTTCAGATACATGATTACGAGTCTAAAGAACCTAAGCATAATGTGTAACTCGCAATATTGGTTGATTTGAGTTTTAATGGAATCGAACAGTGAGTCATGCGAATGGACTCCAGATTGAACTTCAATCGCATGATTGAAAGGGGCGACTCATTCAATCGGCCGAATGAATAATGCGAATGGGTTGAGTGTGCCATACGACAGGACTCCAGAATGAACTTCAATCGCTCGATTGAAAGGGACGATTCATTCAATCGGCTGAATGAATCATGCGAATGAGTTCATTCGGTCGACTGACCTAATCGCAGGTTCAGTCACCCAACTGAACTCAATCGCATGACACATCAACCGACTGAAATTCAGTCGCATTATTGTTCAACCGATTGAAACCCAGTCGCACAAAAGACCAACCGACTGAACTCAGTCGCATAGTTCAATCGTACGATTGAACTGAACTGTTTTTCTGATTTGGTCAAACTCTGTTTTTCATATGTTCTCACGTGCGTTTGCTATTTGTTACAGGAATATGGCTAATCGTTGGTCCATTAATCCAAAGAACAACATTTGTGCTCACTTGGATTCCACCTCGAGGAATTGTGGTGAGTTTGCTGGGATCATCGATTTTTTGTGGAGATCACGGATATATAGAGCCATATCTACACCTGTACTCCCTACCAGTCCATTCACCAATCATTCTGGGAGGGAGCTTCGGTAGATTGATCTGTGGAACCCTACCGCATCCGAAGTACTATCTTTGGTAGGGAGATCGAGATCACAGCAGCAGATATCAGGAGAGTATTGGGATTTGGAGATGATGAGGATCATCCACTTAAGCTGCATCCTCTGACGGTCCGAGGTTGCTTTATGAGGATCGGGTACTGTGGGGACATCAACTCGGGTGTGCTGAACAAGAGCAACCTGAGCCCCCAGTACAAGTACCTAGCACACGTCATACTGAAGTGCATCGCATCCAGGAGGGGTGGGTTGATGATCTGTCGGACCAAATCCAGAATGCCTATGTTGCATTGGTCCTAAACCACCCCTTCAGCTTCTCCAACATGATCTTCACGTATCTGATAGAGAATTTAGAGGCAAAGGGGAAGGAAGGCTTCTGCATGTACCCCCGATTCCTACAGCTGATTTTTGATGAGAAGTTGCCTGATCTGCCCAAGGAAAAGAGTGATTCAGTGGCATTAGAGTTCATGGATGACACCACTCTTGGGAGAATGAAGGTGTATAGGGGTAAGCAGGTGAAGCCAGTTATGAAGAGGTTGATAGGGCATCTGGCCCGGGCTGATTATGTTGCGCCAAGGAGACGCAAATGGCGTCACGATGACAGCGGATCTGACACTGAGGTGATTGCGATACCATCTGATGACTCAGATGACGATGATAGCCATGATGGCAATGGTGGGCCAGTTATTTCTGAGGGCCCCTCCACTCACACAGCTCAGCCTTCACCACATACAGACACGGCTGCTGCCAGGTTTGTACCTGATTTCTGCCCGTTAGACGATGTTGAGGAAGAGAGCGAGGAAGAAGGTCTGACCAAGAGAGTTGGCAGTAAAGTGGTTGCCACAGAGAGAGGACTGAGGGTTGTGGGTGGTCAGTCTGGCACATCAGGGGATCCGCACACAGAGTCTGATCCGGCTTATGCCCCTGATGAACCCAGCACCAGAGTAGGAACCCCAGTGACTACTGGGAAAAGGAAGAAGACCATGGCGAGACCGCATGGTAAGAAGAGTAAACGAATACGATTCACCACCTCCGTCACTACCACAGCCACCACATCCACTCCATCCCAAACACCTCAAGCCACCACCACTATTCCTACATCTCAAACTCCCACATCCACCACCACCACCACTGTACCCCCTACTACATCATTCCATCCTCTCCCATATTCACCACAGCCACCACAACCACCACTACTCACTAAACCGGACCCTCATCTGCTCCAACTAGCTCATTCATACCACCTGTCTCAGTGGTAGAGCAGCTTGCTGCACTCAACAGCATGGTGGTCAAGCTGCTAGCCTCTGATGAGGCCAAGACTGCTCAGATTTAGCAGTTAAGAGAGCAGTGTTCCTCCCAGACAGCTGAGATTCATCAGTTAAGGGAGTTGACTTCATCTCAAGCTCAGCTGATCGCTGCACAGACTGATCAGATCACTGGTCTATTAGAGCATGAGATTGAGACGGATAGGAAGTTGGAGGAGTTAAAGGCTGCAAACAAGTCTATCTTGCTAAAGCTGAAAGGAACTCAGAGTGAGCCCCTCAAGATTGGTGAAGGGGACGATGATGAGGAGGACGATGATGATGAGGATGACGATGATGAGGGTGATGAAAGTGAGGAAGGTGATGATAGTGATGACAAGAAAGATGATGATGATGATGAAGGAGGAGAGGCTGCAGGAGAACAAAGTGATGAAGCAGCAGACGAGAGGCGTTCTAAACACCGTCAAGACCAAGGAACCTCTACGTCTGCCCCACCTGAAGATACTCCTGAGATTCAAGACAAAAGTACTGATTAGTTATTTATGTTTTGTATTTAAAAGGCTTTTGTACTTGGAAAAATTGTGTAACACTTATGTAATTAATGTTTATATCTTTTGTCCTAATAATGATTGTGTTTGATTACTTACTAACAAGTATTGTGTTGCATGTTTAAATCAAGCAGATCCAAACTTTCAAAGAGATGAATACGATGTCGAACCCCTACAACAGGTCAAGAGTCAGTTAACAATGATTCTTGATCGCAGGGTATCGTAAGGAGATCGGTTGAGTATACCCCTGAAGAGGGAGAGATTATTCACAGCTTCACTAAGGAACAGTTGGCAGAAATGTTCAAACTCAACGCCGACGACATAGTGAAAGACGCTCCCGAAGTCCAAGTCGATAGTGAAGAAGAACTACACGACAGATGAGATTGAGATAGAGGATATAACAGACCAATGCTATCCAGAGTACACTGACACTGAAGGTCATGTCATTCCAAATCTGGATGACAATCTGGTCAGCGAGACTTTTGATACTCTGGATAAGATGGAAGAAGAGTCAGACAAACAAGAAGATACAGCCAGAGCTACTGAGGAAGAAGTCAAAGTGAGAAAGGCTGAATGGGCTGCTTGTTTTACAAATCTTCGTGCCCAACGAAGTGCTCCAACGTCTGATGCCTACACCAAGCTCTACAGAGTGAAGAAACATCAAAAGGTGTCTGGCAAGATTATATCGTGGGCGTATCTTGATGACCTTAACGCTTATGCGGTTAAGAGAGAGAAAGGTATCGAGTATTTTAGATTCCCACACGATCTAAAAACTCTACCTGGTTTTGAGCTCAACCAACTGGCAAAGCTGAAGCTACTTTATGCTGATCCCAGAAAGATGTCAGGTTGGTTCGAAGCTGCGTTAAAGAGAGAGTACACACCCGATGGGTAAACTTCAGGCCTCAGCAACCTACGAGGTACATTCGAAGGTCTGAAGTGGATCCACGAACCGGGAAGCCAAAGATTGTGTTGAAGTGGCGTCCTCCACGTACTATGTCGAAGATCCCTCTTATGGAACTGCCTCAGGACATCACTCCACACTTCAAGTGGTGGTACTATGATTGGCGAACAGCAGAAGCAGTCATAGTTCTGAACAGAGATGGAAAGATGGATGTCATTAGGGTATTTGACCCAATGTGGCTCACAAACTTGTCAGAGAATGATGTTTATACTCTCTACAAGTGGCCACTGTTCTATGACTCGCAAGACATCATACAAGCTCTCCAGTTCCAGAATGTCATACGCATCTGTTTTGTATTTGAAATACATGCAGGTGTAACCAGAGAGGAGAAGTTCAAGAAGTACGAGGAGATAATGGGTAAAGCAAAACATTAGAGGAATCTAGGTCCAAGGGGGACTTTGTTGATACATGTGTACCTAGATTCTGAGCTAAATGTAATATCTTTGTAATGTCTTACTTATATGTAATTGAAAGTTGATTAATGAAATGCAAGTGGTTGTGGATGCTTATAATGTTTAAATGTTTCATTAATGGGTTGTGCAATGAATGGTTGATAGTTTATATAGGTAGATGGTTGTTTGAATTGATATGTTTAATGTTATGATAATTAACACATTCAAACTTAACATTATGACTTATCATGCATCATGCCAATGGACCATACGCATGAATAACTTCATGCGAATGGCTCAGTCGCACGATTGAACCAGGAGACTGGATCAGTCGTAAGACTGGAGCATGAGATTGAACCAGTCATACGACTGAAGTCTCAGTCGTGCGTATGGATCAAACGCATAGCTCAATCGCACGACTGAACCATGCGAATGGTTCAGTCGCACGAATGAGAAACCTTGCCTATAAATACCACCTAATTCGTGGAAAAATATAACACTTTGAATATTTGCAACCCTAGTCGACCCAGAGCGCCCTGTTCGTCCATTCCAACTTCACAAAACGTTTCAGATCATTCCTAGTTCGTTCTTAACGTTTACTAATCGTTAGGTTTGATCTTGCTAACGTTTTCCCTGATTGGATCACCAATCAAATAGGATTTCGCACTATTTGATCCGATATAACGAAGAATCAGTTAGTACTCCGTACGTGCACGGTCCTAACAGTACTTAACCAATAGCGGCGACACTATTAGCGGCGACAAGATTGGTTAAAAAATATACCCAGGGAATACGCGACCACGATTCCCTCCACATCTCCATTCCCTCCTAATTTTTCCCTCCATCTCCCTCTCCCTGCTACCGCAGCCGACCACCACCCTCCGGCCACCACCCTACGGCCACCACCCTCCGCCCACCACCCTCCGCCCACTACCCTCCGGCCACCACCCTCCGGCCACCACCCTCCGGCCACCAATCGATCGCGACCCGCGACCCGCGACCCTTCCCTCTTTCTCCTCCTCTTTCCGCCGAGCACCACCCCTACCGAGCACCAACCTCCGGCCGCGGTCACCGCCCCCTTTCTCCTCCTCTTGCCTCCTGGCACCACCCGATCCACCACTGCAACCGCTGCTGCAACCCACTAGCACCACCACCGTTGCTGCAACCCACCACCACCACCACCACTGATTTTAGGTATACATTTGATTTTGCATGATATTTTGATTTAGTTGTGGTAAAATATTATTTAGGTATGAATTTTGATTTAGTTGTGTTATTGGGTGAATTATTTAGGCATAAATTTGGGATTTAGTATGTATTTTTGATTTTAGTTGTGTTGAAACATTATTTAGCTAGAATTTTTGATTTAGTTGTGTTATTTGATGAATTTTTAGGTTATGTTAGTTGTGTGCCTCTTTAATTTAGTTATACAAGTTATTTGTTAAATTATTTGTTTATAATGTTTATTAATTAGATGTTAGTTTAGGTGTTTTGTTGGTTGAAAATTATTATGTTAATAATGCTTAATAATTAGATTATTTAGGTTATGATAGTCGTGTAACAAGTTGTGTTATTTGAAAATTATTGTTTAGTAATTTGTGTATAGACAAAACAATGATCACTATAAAATGACAAGTTGTGTTATTTATAAACACAAATATCATTGTTTTGTTTGATTTTTTAGTGATTTCTTTTTGTTTTTCATTACTATAAAAACACAATTAAGTTATGATCGTTTGTGTTTTTATATTAATGAAAAACAATAAAAAATACTAAAAAAATCAAACGAAACGTGACATTTTTTAAAACAATTATAATAATGTTTCAATTTGTTTAAACATTGTCACATTTCATTTAGTTGTTATAGTAATTGCTTATTGTTTTACATTATGAGCGTTTAGGTTTCGTGACTTCATTCTAATAATCACGAGCTTAGAAATACCCGCCCGAAATTGATTTAGTAATTAATTTCAGGTTGTCCCCATTTTGGGACTGCTTTTTGAATATTTTATCTCATCTAGGATATGAATGTGTATTACATGATTGTCTGTTTAAGAAAAATTTAGTTTTTATTTTCTCTTTGCTCCACAAGTATATATTTCTATATGTATATAATACTTGGGAGCTAAGAGGAAATGAGCCGAATTTTTTTTAAACAAACAATCATGTGAGGCACGTTCATATATGAGATAAGGTATTCAAAAAGTGGGTATAGCAGCCTACCCTTTTGAATTCTCAATCCGTTGTCCTACTTTTTGTTAATCATGTTTCGAGGATAATTTTCATCCACTTAAATCCTAATATGTATTGCAGTTCCATAATCATGCCAGTCGATAAAAGTTGGCTTCTTAATCCGAACCGTAGATCACCTGAGTATCAACAAGGACTCAGCTCTTTTATAGATATGTGCGAAAAACTTACCGACAGTTATGGTCAAATTCGATGTCCGTGTATGAAATGTCAAAATACCGTATTATTAGGATGGGTTAAAATAAAATATCATTTAGAAATATGGGGCATGTGCCGGTCGTACAAAGATTGGATCTATCACGGTGAAAGTTTAATTCCTGAAGTTGTAGTTGTGGATAACGTTGCGCCAACAAACGAAATGGCTGACGTTATCGTAGACGTTATGGAGGAGAGTAGCGGTCTCCATGAGCAGAATAGTGGTATCCATGATGATTTTGAGAAGTTGTTAGAAGAAGTTCAATCAGAATTATATCCGGGTTGTGCTAAGTTTTCTTCCCTTTATTTTTTAGCAAAGCTTATGCATATCAAGGTGAAGAATAAATAGACTAATAGCTCATTTGATGACCTTCTTGAGTTGTTACAATCTTCACATCCTGAGGGTAATAAAATCCCCCTTCTCATTATGTAGCAAAAAGGACATTAAAAAAGATTGGTTTAGCATATGAGTCGATACATGTGTGCAAATATGATTGTGCTCTTTTCTGGGAGAAAACCTTTGTTAGAAAAATGTCCCGTGTGTAATGAGAGTAGGTGGGTTGATACAAATACAAAGGGCAAGAAGTTACCTCACAAGGTGTTACGATGGTTTCCTTTAACCCCAAGACTACGACGATTGTATTCTTCAAGGCACACGCAAAAGATATGATTTGGCATAGTACCGGACGATCAGAAGAGGGTACGATGCGACATCCTGTTGATGGTACCACATGGAAAGATTTTGACATAAGATACCCGACCTTCTTAAGGGAACCGCAAAACGTTCGCCTAGGGCTTGCAGCCGACGGTTTTAATCCATTTGGTAACATGAGTTAGGCTCATAGCACGTGGCCGGTTATACTCACCACATACAATCTGCCTCCATGGTTATGCATGAAAGAGTCCTCATTTATGTTGTCATTGTTGATTCTGGTCCTAAATCACCGGGGAAAGACATGGATGTGTTTCTTAAGCCGTTGGCGGATGAGCTTAAGCAGTTATCGGTGTCAGGCGTACGTACTAAAGACGCGGCGACAAACACGTTCTTTACAATGAAAGCGGCGTTGTTATGGACTATAAACGACTTTCCAGCTCGTAGTAGTTTATCTGGTTGGAGCGGGCAGGGTTACAAAGCACGCCCGACTTGTAACAAAGACACTCCTTCTATGCGTGTTATAAATAAAGTTGTATATGTTGGTCATCGGCGATTCTTAGATGCTAACCATGAGTGGAGAACAAGTTTAGAATTTAACGGAGAACCCGAGATTAGAGCCCCTCCGAAACAGTTTAATATACAGATATAGAAGCTCAACTTAGTCGTCTACGCCATCGTTTGCTGGGTAAACATCCCGATTTTGGAGGTGTAAAATCAAAGCGGGAGGAGTTTGAGTTGAACTGGTCGAAACGAAGCATAATTTTTGAACTTGAGTATTGGTCTTCTCTGCAGCTAAAACATAACCTAGATGCAATGCATATCAAGAAAAATGTGTGTGACAGTTTATTGGGTACTCTTCTAATGAATGAAAAGAGCAAAGATACACCAAATGCATGCGTTGACTTGAAAAATCTAAATATTCAAAGTAGGCAGTGGTTAGAGAAAAAGAATGGCAAGTGGTATAGTCCACACCCAAAATACTCATTGAAGATCAGTGATCGAAAGTTATTTTGTGAGTTTATAAAGGATGTTAAATTGCCTGATGGGTTCGGATCTAATATCAGGAAGAGAGTGGTAGATAACAATACTAATATTACGAGGTTGAAATCTCATGACTGTCATATTCTCATGCAGCGTTTAATACCGATTGGGGTTAGATGCTTTTTGACCAAAGATACTTATACACCAATAGTTGATCTTTGTACGTTTTTTAAGCAACTCTGCTCAAGAACACTATTGGTCGAGGATATGAAGAAAGCTAAGGATGTCATTCTTATAATATTGTGCAAGTTAGAGTTGATCTATCCTCCGGCATTTTTGACATTATGGTTCATTTAGTTTTGCATTTACCTGATGAAGTGATTCGTGGTGGTCCTATATGTATGAGATGGATGTATCCGTTTGAAAGATATATGAAAAAATTAAAAAATTATGTCAGAAACAAAGCAAGGCCGGAAGGTTGTATAGCTGAAGGTTATTTTGCTGAAGAAGCTTTATCATTTTGTTCGAGATACCTTCGAGATGTTGAGACTCAGTTTAATCGCCCGGACAGAAACGAGGATGTCACTATCCAAAAAGAAACATGTATGCATTTGAGTCTAAATGTCGTTCGGTTAGTACAACAAAGATGAAATACCTTTCTCCAAGTGAAAAGCTTAAGTTAGAATGGTTTGTGCTCGATAGCTGTCAAGAAGTCAGAAATTATATGAAGTAAAGTTTCCTATCTTTAACTTTACATCATTAATTAAATATATTTCATTTCTCACTTATTGTATCTTTTTATCAATATTGTAGTGAATTTAAATCTGAATGTCCACATGAGATATTAAAATCAATTTCCAACATGGTTCCTCGAGAAGGTAATCTATATCTAACACGTGTTACTATATATTTGTTAGGTAATCCATATATAACATGTGTTAGTCTATATTTTCTTAGGTTTATTCGATGAAAATACAAAATTCTCTAAAATTTCACTCAGAGTTGTATGCTCTTTCAATGGGTGCGGATGTAAATGCCTATACTTACACTGCTTGCATAGTCAACGGTGTTAGATTTATGGTAGTTGATCGTGACGCGCAACACACAACGCAAAACTCCGGTGTTTTAGTGGAGGAGAGAATGGTGAGAAATATTATGGGTAAGTTGAGGAGATTATTGAATTACATTATGCAAATGGGTATTCAACTGTCCTATTTCGTTGCAAATGGTTTGATACTCGAAGGGGTGTTTCATACGACAATAATATCATTAGTATCAACACAGAACGTGAATGGGACAAAGACGATCAACTCATATTTGCCTCCCAATCTAAACAAGTGTTCTACATCCGAAACCTTCTCGAAGAAATCAAAACAATAATCACCGGTGGGTCGTCGAGAATGTTAATCATCGAAAAATTTGGGATCGCCCTACAACCAATGATGGTGTCGTGGAGAACATTCAAAATGTTGACAATGACTTGACAGAAGATCTTGACGTTGTTCACAACCACTCTTCATCTAAAGCGTACTTTTCATTGACTTCACACAATATTTCATAATATGCCTACTTATGTCACCGAAGGCGAGACTCCAAGTGAAGTTAATCCGCCAACTGTCATCGCTGAGGAGGTGTTTGAAGATGAGGCTGATTATGATGAGGACGATTCTGATTATGACACCGAAGAGTCTGACGAAGATACTGAAGTATATGAGGGTGACTCTGATTGAAAAAATTATTATGATTTGTTAGGATTTGTATATGTATTTATTTATCTAAACCTTTGTTTGTATTTCATGTTGATTACAAGACTTTCTTCTTATTTTATCATTATGTTCTAAATCTTATATTTCAAGACATGATTTCATTGTGGATTGTTTTCGCATACCTTATGGCTGATGTTATAAGCCATGGAGGTGATGGCGCGGGGGATCCACAACTACCTCCATTTGACGGTCCTGGAAGTCACGCGTTAGACGGTAATGGTTATTATAATTAATTTATTAATATGTTTATTCAATTATTATTAATATATGATGCAATTAATGATTTTTTAATCTAATTACAGGCACGCCTTCTCGTAAAACAAGAGGCAAGGCGAAAAATAAGAAATTACAGCAAGAGCTATCTAAAAAGGGAGGACCTTTATCTCTTCCATTTGATAGAGCTGCCACGTATACCCCCGTTGGCGAACTTAATGATATGTTTGTTCGCGAGGTGGGGATATACATGGAAGCTAATTTTCCTTTTAATGTTCGTTCGTATGAAAATCTTTCCGATGCTCAGAAGAATGCTTTGGAAGAGCATATGGCGGTAAAATTTTATAAGTTATATGTTTGTTATTCAATTTTACATAACTAAATTTTATTTTATTTAACTTAAATGTAGCGACGTTTTGACTTTGATGAGATATTGCGAGATCGTGAGCGCGTACAGATTGAGGGTGGAATCCGTTCGGTGTTTCTCAAACGATTTAGAGATCAAAAAAATGTAGCAAAAAAACATTTTGATCGGGTTGGAGGCTACGATAATGTAGAACAAGCAAGGGTCAATCCTCCAATAGGAATGAATCATGAAAATTGGAGCAAAACCATTGACTATTTATGAGTGACGCATATAGAAATGTGTCAAGTTCAAACAAAGCAAATCGTCAACAACAAATATATACAAACCGTGGGGGACTGCTTCATATAGTAGTTATTGTTATAAGAATGTAATGATTTAAATTTATATATTTGTGTATTATATATTAGTATTTTTTTATTATATATTATACTTTTTGAAAACAGAATAAAAGCAGACTTGAGACGTTCCATGATGCACATACTGGTAAAGATGGGACATTTGATAGCGAGGTAGCACAACAACAATATGTAAGTATTTCATCTTCAGGGACGAGTTCTTTATGTATGTATAAATATGTTAATATATTTTTGTTAATTAATACCGAACCAATTAAAGAAAAGGTTTGATGAGCTAAGTCAAACCCAAAATCAAGAAAGTGGATCATCAACGTTGAATGAAGTCGATATTTTTGAGTCGGTGTTGGGACAACGGTGTGGACATATTAGGGGGATTGGGCGTAAACCATTCTCATCTTCAGGGATGAGTTCTTTTGTTCTTGATCATGAACAAACTCCTCAGCCATTTACACAGGTAAGTGCATCATTTTATCTAAGTTTAACTTAAACGGGTCAAAACGGGTGAAAAGGACATGATTTGGGTCAAAATAACTTAAACAAAATGAACGTGTTAACGTGTTAAGTTCATCATAGTTGTTTTAGGTTAATTCTAACTTTTAATCGCTAAAATAGAATTTAATTATCTAAGTTTAGCTTAAACGGGTTAAAACGGGTGAAAAGGACATGACTTGTGGTTAAATGGGTTAAAATAACTTAAACTTGGATGTGCTAAGTTAATCATAGTTGTTTTAGGTTAATTATGACTTTTAATCGCTAAAATAGAATTTAATTATCTAAGTTTAGCTTAAACGGGTCAAAACGGGTGAAAAGGACATGATTTGTGGTTAAACGGGTTAAAATAACTTAAACTTGGATGCGTTAAGTTAATCATAGTTGTTTTAGGTTAATTATGACTTTTAATCGCTAAAATAGAATTTAATTATCTAAGTTTAGCTTAAACGGGTCAAAACGGGTGAAAATGACATGATTTGTGGTTAAACGGGTCAAAATAACTTAAACTTGGATGTGTTAAGTTCATCATAGTTGTTTTAGGTTAATTATGACTTTTAATCGCTAAAATAGAATTTAATTATTTAAGTTTAGCTTAAACGGGTCAAAACGGGTGAAAAGGACATGATTAAAGTTTAAATCGGTTAAAACGACTTAAACTTGAATGTGTTAAGTTCAACATAGTATGTTTGGTTTACACTTCATATACTTTGTCAAAATATAAATGTATATTTTGTTTTTGCAGGAGCAAATTTCAAGTTTGTTCCAAAACGCGCAATTTATGTCACAAATGACACAATTAATTGCTTCGCAAAAGGCTCCAAATCAAGCGGAAGAAGATGATTCAGACGAGGGGGATGAATAGCTTATTTTATGATTGTATAATATTGCGTAATCTAGAATTTTAACTTTAATTATGACTAAGATTGTATGATATTTCGTAATCTAGGTTTATTTTGAAAAACTGGTTTTATGATTTTATGATTGTATGTTATTAGAAAATCTATGTTTATTGGATAAAACTGAATTTTTGAAAAAAACAAAAAAAAAATTTAAAAAAATAACCATTAGCGGCGAAAGGCGTCGCCGCTAATAGTTAAAAAAACCATATGTTGACGACAAGTTTTAGAGGCGATTGTAGAGTATTAGCGGCGACATCTTTAGCGGCGACACATTAGCGGCGACCATTTGACCAATAGCGACTAACTTTTAGCGGCGACTCTTTAGCGGCGACTTGTCGCCGCTAATACCTATAGCGGCGACAAGCTGGGGTATTAGGGGCGATAAATGTCGCCGCTAATGACCGAATTTTTTGTAGTGGCGGTCCAAGAGTTTGCTTAGTGTATTAGTCGATTAAGTGTTTAATGACTTAATTTTGAAGCTTTAATCGAGTGACTTAATCCCATAATGATCCGAGATTTAGATGCTTATGTTTAAGTTTGTTTGGTTTTGTTTTGGTATCAAGTTTTATTGATATCACTTTTGTATTGGAGTGTTTAGTTAGGTTGTTTCTCATTTCATTTTATGTATGTTTTGATGTTATAATATTGAGATAACTAATCAAATAAAGTTTATATATTAGAATCCATGCAAACGTAAATTTCATGCATGCATGTAAGCACGTTCACATATCATATATATATATATTATATATATATATATATATATATATATATAATTACTAAAACATATAATATCCATAAAGTGTTAGTCAACTATACTTAATAATGTAATATACATATAATAATTTCTTAAAATATTAACTTGTCTAACTTTTATTTTTAGAGTTGTCAAAGTGGTTTGATATGTTATTAATGAAAAGAAAAGTAGAAAACGATCGTTTGTACAATAGTAAACGATCGTTTGCATTTATGTAAATGATCGTTTGTAATTAAGAAAACTACCGTTTATCAAGAATAACCTCCAAAAGAAAACTTAAGACTTAAGATTCTAGATTCTTGAATAGCTAAATTGCCATTTGTTCAGCTGTAAACGACTGTTTATGACTGAGTAAACGATTGCTTGTGCCTTGGTAAACAACTGTTTACAACGACTAGTCAACTTAATGGTGTATGAAACACAACACCGATTTGTTATATGTTAATTTTAAGTTATTTTCAGTTACACAAAATCATATTCAATCCTAACAAGTTGTTTTTATGTTAAAACATATTATGATTGATACACTCTTACATTTCAATAGGCCTTATAATGTATGAAAAAGGTGAACCTAAAATTAAAGGTTATTGTCAACAAAATAAGTTCGTTAATAAAATGTCGCAGTTTCACACATAAGAAGTCATAAAAATATCAAATCAAGATATTTAATTAACGTGTATATAACGTAACATGAAAAGGCTACGCTGGATAAATCAAAAAACTTGTGAAAGTATACCTCTTATGTCTACACATATAACTAACACCTTAGAAAATATATATCTTAACAATAAACATATATTCTTTTTAATAGAAAACTAAAGTTGAGTAGCTATATATAGTTGCACTGCATATATATCACGTTGCGTGAAGATATTTATTGTATATATAAAGTAAAATATTGGTATTTTATATTTAATAATGACTTTTCGTATGACTTTATTAGGTAATAGTCATATTCACTTGATATATATTGCATTATTCCAAGTTGTACAATAATTTTTGACCCTACAAATTTATAGCATTTACTTGGAATTTTGGATATGTGGTTTACGGAAATTTAAAAGTTTCCAGACAGATTAAGCAAAAAGGAATTTCATTTTACATCGATATATTCTATAGTTTAAAACAAAATATAATCTCAATCAATCAAATAACTTATAATTATGATTAGCAGTGCTAATGATTGTTGGTGAAAAGTGAATCTGATTTTTGGTTGATGGGAGTCATCCACATATACGGAGTATGAATATTAATAAAAATGATGTAACATTTGCATCCATCATGAGACATAATTGGAGATGATCAAACATCATAAATATTAATTGTAATGGAGAAGTAGATGTAATATTATATAAATAAAAGAAAATTTTATGTATTTTATTGATTTTGCGAGAACTACGATCATTGAAAGTCAAATCAGAATCAAGAAAAGATGATAAACGATTAAAAGCTTTGACATGAAGTGGCTTAATCCATGATGCCAAGTGATGGAATTGATCTTTTGAATGGAGAACATAGACAAACATGTGGAATGTTCAATTTTTTATCTCAAAGCATAGATGTTGTGGTTGATTGTTTCCTTGAGTAACAAGTTGATCGAGTTTCTGTGTTAATAAGAAAGACAAACGAAAGAAATTTAATTAGGAAATTGTTATCAAAACAATGACACGAAATGGAAATGATGTTTCCTAAGAAAGTAGGAACGCAAATAACATGTTTTAATATTAAAGGAGTATATATGTAATGTTTTGATTATAAGTGAGTCAATATGTGTCACACACATATTGACTCACTTATAATCAAAACATTACATATTTATGTAGTGAAAGATTGTTGAGATCATTTGTAACATAATATAACAAGCTATTTTTATTTATATTCATGTAAATTTTAATCAAAACAGAATGTACGTTATAATGTACAAGTAAGCGATGCGCGAACGTATAAAATGTCAAGTGATTCAAGGTTTCGATTGTGTTATCTTGTTTTCCTTCAACAAGTAAAATATCATTTCCATAAAATCCAAATTTACGCATACTATTTATTATCAACATTAATACTTTTAACTATTTGTTTTTTTCTCCATTGCTATGTGTTTATTTTATTAACATTTCGACGTGAATTTTTATAGTGGTTGCTTTTTTTATATAAAGTTTCAATATATCAACAATATTGCCGTAACACACGGATTTGTGACGATCTCGTTCTTTATATAAAGTTATTAATGTAATCAAGTGACAGTATATTTTGTCTATCTTACCTTTAACATGCAAACGTGTGATATTATTTTCACTTAGTTTTTTCACCATTTTGTGTTCTGGATGTAACATAACTGTCGTAAACTCGTAATACTAGTTTTATTATCTAATCGCAAAACTAAGAGCAACATTTTCTTTCAAATTTTTATTTAACCTAAACTATGTAGCTAGCCAATATAGAAGATAAGACTTTAACGTTGATTATGGGGCAATGGGAAACTAAGACCAATAAAACGCGCTAAATTCCACAACTACTACAAATTTGACTTTTCACACATAATCACAAGTCAACGTAACGTATTCATTCAACCAAGCCAATAAAACTTTCATTCCTATATAAACCCATACCTATAATTCACTTCATCTTCACCAATCACAATATCTTGGAGAGATAAACTACTAAAAATAGAAAGTTTCTAGAGAGAGAAAGAGGGCGACCTGAGATTAACACAGGAAAAAATGGCGGTATCGAAGCTCATGATCGTGGCGGTCGTTTTGGTTATCGCTTCTTTCCAGCTACAGTCAACCGTGGCACAAACGAGGTATGTGTTATATAAACTTTTACAGTTGAATGCACAATTCATACTGTTGATTCAAAGATATATCTGATAACGGTACATTTGTGTTTACTAAATTACATACCCCCTACATGATATGAATGATTCAGTAGGGGTACATTTAGTAAAAGTAACATTGTAACTGTTTAAAGTATATGTAACACAACTTTTATATAATGTAACTGTATAAAGTATATGTAACACAACTTTTATATAGTGTAGCTGTATAAAGTATATGTAACACAACTTTTATATAGTGTAGCTGTATAAAGTATATGTAACACAACTTTTATATAATGTAACTGTATAAAGTATATGTAACACAACTTTTATATAGTGTAGCTGTATAAAGTATATGTAACACAACTTTTATATAGTTAAGCTGATTCTGTAAATTAACAGGCACGTTGTCGGAGACACTTTTGGGTGGAATGTTCCTAATGACGGGAACGCCACTTACATCAACTGGGCGTCCCGTCAAACATTCGCTGTCGGTGACACTCTCGTCTTCAACTTCACCACCGGGGCCCATGACGTGGCGGAGGTTAGACAGGCGGCATACGGCCCATGCACCATCTCGAACCCGATCTCTAGCCATCCCACCGGGCCCGCCACCATCACCTTGACCACTCCCGGGAACCACTACTATATATGCACTTTCGGAGCCCATTGCAGCCTTGGTCAGAAACTTAGCATCAACGTTCGTACCGCCACCGGCGCCCCGGCTCCTGGCGGTAGCGCCACCCCGGCTCCCACCGGCAGCACCACCGCACCACCGCCACCATCAGGGGGTGCATCATCTTTCACAGCTGCGGTACCTATCACTATCTTGATGGCTGGTTTAGCTTTGTTCTACTAGATAGATCACCTTTGGTTGGTTCTAGTTTTTTTTTGTGTTTGATTTTTATTATTTGTGACAAATAAAAGAGTTTGATTGGATATCATTATTTATGTAATAAAATATTTGATTTTATTTTAGTATTTTTATTTTTGAAGAAAATATAAAATAGCTAAGAAGTGAAATTAAACCATCCGCAATAAAACCGGACATTGCTCCACGTGAGCCTTCCATCAACAAGGGGCCACATAATTAGAAAAACATATTTTTAATACAATGGTAATATTGTTTAAATAATATTATTATACATAATATAACACATAAGAAAGTTAATTAGAGATTAAATCAAATGACGAATTCTAATTTTTATTGTATCGTCTTCAATTCCCACGGGTTATGGTAACACCAATGATGAAATTCGGAATCATCACTCTGATGGTCTGATGAATCCCAACACATACTCATGTTCCGTTGTGATGGTGTTAAAAAATTAGAGTCGATATAAAATTAAGCATTATATATAAAGTTTAAACAATACAATCCTAAATTAATAAATATAGTAGTGGGAAGAATGGGAATTAATTAATACTAATTTGTAATTTATTAGTTAAGGAGATATAATATTTCAAATAAAATAAGTGGTGATGTAGTAAGTAATGGTAAGTTTGTGAGAAGTGGGAGTGTGGTATTGTTATAGGTAAAAATGTTCGTGAGAAGAGTGAGTAAAACTGACGTATCTCGTTAAAACTATATGTTAGTAACATTTGGATATTAATTTGAATTATTGTTTCTTGAGATGATGTTTCATGTAGATTTAAGAGATGGTTTCTTTGTACCGACAACTAGCAAAGCCTTATATAATGTGTCCCTACACTAGTGTTTATCATCAAAGCTGTGTTCTTATTTTGTTATTTTGTTCACATAATAGAGGTATAGCTTGATGTTAAGCAAATTAATATATTCATGATTTTCGGGGAAAAGATAAAATTATATATACTACTAATCATCAATTTTTATGTATCATAATTTGTAATTTAGCTTTAGTAAGTTGTACTTAGTTTTCAAATTTATTTTTATATTTTTAGTTTTAAGTACAATACATTTATATTTTTTACAATTTAACCCCTAAAATTATACATATTCAACTTTCTTCCCTTATACTTTTCATCTTTTACAAGTTTTTAGTTTTACGTTTGGTCTAAATTTACGAGTTAAAGTGTTGCAACATACGCGTGTTATTCAATGTTTTCACGACTTTTTTCTCGTTTAATGGCCCCAATCATAACACGTGGGTCCTAGGGTCGAATTGGTTATTATTTTTTATATTTTATGATTCATGTGCGCAACTCAACATTTTTACATCTAATTTTTGTTCAATTTTATTCTTTTCATTTTTATTTCTTTTGAATATGAGTTTCCCGGTGTTTGTGGTCACTAACGGTGATGCGACATTGGTGCTATTTGACATAGTCATATGCTCCAGTCATGACGCGGGAGACTTAAATCTAGTTGTAAATTAAAACCAACAAATAAAAAACATTAATTAGATAAACATTAAGTAAGAAAATGACATAACATATACAGGATCAATACACATGTTACATCACTAGTGAATGATACATTCATAATCAACCATGCAACATCATCCGTTGATTTG